>CM060874.1:7179217-7413159 GCA_030737845.1 Acorus calamus | reverse complement strand
ATAACCAATAGTTCAAAATATCTTGCAATAGACTGGATTTCAGGAGATATGGTGGCATGGAAAGTAGTAGAGAGGAACCTGGTCTTGGTCTCAATTTTAATAGTCTGAACAACTGAAGTCTTGTGAGTAGACTTCCCTATGACTATCCTTGCATTACGTTCCCGCCAAATGTGTCCAATGACCGAGGTTAGAATGAACTGTAGTATGGTTTTTTGAAATGGAGCCGCCGTAGCTGAAGCTAGCCACAATGGAAGGGCAGCCATAGATCTTGGTATAGGCTTGGTGATACCCAGCCCCTTTAATAAATTCCTCCAAATGAATCTGGAGAAGAAGCAGTTGAGGAATAGGTGATCAAGGTCTTCACCTGAGTTGTGACATATGGGGCATGATGCATCAGTGAGGAGCCCCTTTTTCTGCAGACGAATGCGGGTAGGGAGCTTGTTTTGAAATGCTTGCCAAGCACAAATTGAGTGTCTGGGCAGCTGAGTAGGCAGCCATATCCATGATGTCCATGGTGGGGGGACCAAGACCCGGCGGACAAAATTCCAAGCAGAAGTTTGACTCAGATTTCCAGATTTTGAAGGAGACCAGACGAGTACATCTTCTCCAATACCCCCCACCTCTAGTTGTTCAATATCCGACCATATAATGTTCAAGGATGCTGGCCAAGTTGATCCAAGGGCATTTGAGCAGTTCACCCTTTCTGGAATGACTTTTGCATACGGTTGTGTATGGTTAATTAGATGGATGATATTTCTCATATTTGTGTAAACACTATATTTTGTATTTGGATGTCGTTTTTTATTTTAATTAAAATGGTGTGGATAGAGATGCACCGTGCTAAAAGAGAAGCATGCACTGTGTTGCATTGTATAATGATCTCGCGATCGGACGGTGATTAAGTGATATACTCTTATCGAAGATAACTTAATTTTTGGTAAACTTTTATCGGTAAGAGTTTATTTTGTACGTTGTCTTCTAGTACACCTAACTCAGTATGCATGCTTGTTTTTTTTAACTTTTTATCCATGTATCCGGACTCAAAGAATCTAGATTCATGGTTTTCATCTGTTTTTTTATATTATTTAAAGTGCTATGATTAGCGTAAAGAGTCCAGATTTACATTTTATTTAAACAAAAAAACATATAAACCGAGTGTTTTAGACCCGCCTGTTACTGTTGAGTTATTTTAAAAAGCCACATGATGTGAACATCGACGTCACAGTCAGAAAATCATTTTTCAATAAAAATTTGTTATGATTAATTAAATTAATATAATATTTAATCATAGTTGTATTAAAACAAGACCAGGGCAGGGGTGGGGTCAATTGACACCACCAAAATTTTATTGTTTTAAAGAGTCAGCCTGGTCCAAAGTTTATAAAACCATTAAATCATGAAAAATGATCTGTTCAACCCTCTATGTTGTCCTAATTGCAGTTTACACTAATTAATATTTAAAAAAAAACATACATTTTTCTATTAAGTATATATAGTTATATGAAATGAAGTATATATTGAGATACATTAATGTATTTTTTTTTTACATTGAAAAAATTATAAATTTTTTTGTGTCATACACTATGATAAATTTTATACACTGTGATAACACAGTATATACTGCATTATCATAGTGTATGGGACTATAAAACGGATTAAGAATATCAGCGCTCTTAAACCGTATCATTAAAAACTCTACCCCACATTAAAAAAGAAAAAAATAGCCAAACATGATATTTTTATCATGAGCATGTGTGATATTTTTGTAATTTGTGGAAGGTCACAACATAGTGCTCCACAAATTACAAATTTACACCATTATCATGTTGAGCTATTCTATGCAGTTATAGATATGCAACTATAAGAAATTATCATACAATGATATCAAAATATGAAATCTCGTCATGGGCAATTGTAAAAGTTTCTATATTGAAAATCTTTGATCTCCTTTCTATGATGATTGATTTTTTATTAATGTAAGTTGTTGTTCTATTTTCAAAGAAAAGTTTATGTTATCGATAAATATATGATAAGTGTAGATTTTTTAAAAAAATTATGAAATTTTTTTTTAATAACCCCATCTACCCTGGAGCCGCCACTGGACCAGGGTACATGACCAACCATTATATAATGCACTGGGGTTTGGAAACGTAATATAGGGCTGCAACTTGGATGGGTTGGATTCAGGTTGACCATGACCCGAAGTTCAACGTACACAACCATAATCCGAATCAATCCGAATTTCAACCCAACAACTCTAACCTGAATCCAACATATGGATCTCGATTTTCAAGCCTCGCTCACAAAAATAAATCTAAAAATTAATGATACATTTTTAATAAAAAAAACACACACATATTTTACAAATTTTAATCATCCACTAAAACAATCCAAGTCCACTAAAAAATTAGATTGTGATCCAACAATAGAGATTTAGAGTGAAGAATTAAGTATTGATGGAACATTTAAAATATCATAACCCAACTCGATTTTTTACACAACCCGAATTTATCAACCTAAATCCCTATTTAGTTTTTAGAACCCAATCAGCATAAAAATCGGGTTCAACCCGTCAAGTTCGTGTTGGACCCGACCCAATCAGGTTCGTCTTTTTTTTAGGAAAATATTCAGATAAGCCCCAGTAAATTGTCCGATATCCATGTAATCTCTTGATTTTACCTAAAATCTATATAATCCTATAAAAACACCCATGTAAATCAAAATAGCCCTCTGAGTTAAACTTCCATTGACAGATGAGAAATATTTTGTGAATATTCGTTTTGGTTAATGTTCGTTGAAAACACAGTATACTAAAAATGTCCTATTATGTGTTAAAGTGCAAAAATTCATCTATAAATGATGATTTTACCCCTCCAAATAGATTACAAATAGCACGTGAAGCATTTGATGAATATATAGTAAGTGATCAGCATTCTTATCGAGAAGGAAAATGACACATCCAACACCAGTGCAGCATCATTTGCATTACACAAAATTCTTCTTTTTTTAAAAATCATACACTCCCACTGAAGTACATGCTGTTATATGAAATGAAATATATATTGAGATATTTTAGTTTTTTTTTCTTTAAAAAATTAATTAAAATTATTTTTTAAATCAAACAATATGATAACTAGAATCCCATATATTATGATAACACAATATATACTATGTTATTATATAGTGTATAGGACAACAGACTAGGTCGTAAGTGTATTAGCGTTGCATCAGCTTCCCCAGTAAACAAAAATTAAACATCCAGTTAAATATTACAATAGTTGAATGCAACGTGTTTTTCTTAAAAAAGAAAAGAAAAAAAATCAAATCAACCCACATTTTAATTTAACTATTTATAACATGTCTCCCTATTAAAGCACGTTTGTCTTTATGTCTTCTTTTCATACATAGTTGAGCATGCCATCCCCATAAACCCACCTCCGCTTCTCTATATAAAGCATGCCAGGGTAGCTCAAACATTGTATCTCTCCAACCAGAAAACCCTAAGCAGCCATGATTTTGCAAGCCATACACTCTCTCCTCTCCAGTGTTGTTCACAAATTCATCCACCCAGACTTCCATTGTGTCCTCCCAAAGATGACCCTCTTTGATAGGCTTCTATTCCTTGTAAAACACCCTTCTCTTTCTCTCACTCAACCATGTTATAATTCATTTTTGTTCTTGTTGTATGTTCATCCGAGATCCACACACCAAGATTTTGACAATCCACCCCAAATATGATGGCTTTTCAGAAGCATACTTTATATGTTTTTTTTAAACGAGAGAAAAAAATATGAGGTTCAGACGCAGCAGAACACAAAATCCATGGCTTTCTCACGCGGATCCAAACGAGGCCAGAGCCATCCATAATCCATTGATAATTAAGACGCATATTAACTATTTAATTTAAGCCATTGATCTATCCCTATATATCTTGAGTTCAAACAATTCCAGAACACAGGATTTATGTATGAATTTGTGCATCCAGGATTTTTTAATATTTTTATGTTATGTAGATCATCCACTCTGTGGACAAGATGAATCTGTGGCACAGGCTACCAGTATTTCTTGGTTTGATATACCTGGCCATCCGACGACACCTTCACCAGCAGTACAACCTCATCAACGTCGGAACCACCCCAAAAGGAGTCCGCTTCAACCCCGCTGACCACCCGTATCGGACCGCCGACGGCGAGTACAACGACCCCTTCGGCGAGGGCGTCGGTGCTCAGGACAGCTTCTTTGGAAGGAACAATCAGCCTGTTGAGCAGACTGAGGAGGTATTATTTTTTATTTTTCCAGTGTAGTTTCATTTTTGTTCAAACATATATGTATATAGTTCAATATTGAAGATTATATATTGTTTCATATTATATATCTTTTACTTGTTTAGGGAAAGTGAGTGTGTTTTTATTTTCACTCTTACCTCCCATAAATTTAACTATCTCTGACATGTATTTATTCAAAATATAAGATTTGAAATGAGATCAATTTAGATATAAATAAATATATTTTAAGAGAAATCAGGTTTGTGTAACTCATATCAATACATTCAAATTTTAAAAATTCAAAATTAAAGATGTTTACTGGATCTATTTCAGTTGAATTCTATAAAGATTTGTACGTTATTTTTATTATAATATGAAAAAAATATAACTACATGACATATAAATTTATTATCCAATATGTTAAGTGGAATGAACTATTGTTTAATATTCTGCAAATATTTTGTTTGATTTATCTTCTGTCATTTATATCAATAGTATAGTTACATTTTGTAGAATTTAGATTTGTGTCCGCAACATTTGATCATAACATGTGAGACTGCATGGGAAACTGTCCTAACTTTTGTTAATTAATCTTTAGCTCATGAAGCCGAACCGGTGGTGGTGGCAGTGAAGCTTCTCTCGCGGAAGAAGTTCATAGACACAGGGAAGCAGTTCAACATGATCGCGGCGTCATGGATTCAATTCATGATCCATGACTGGATCGATCACTTAGAGCAGACTGATCAGCTGGTACGCGATAACGCGCATCGATAATTATATCAATAATCAAGTTATTTATTTTTCATGATTTGTTGATAATTTTCTTTTGATTTAGACGGAGATTGTTGCACCACCTGAAGTGGCTAGCCAGTGCCCCCTAAAGAGTTTTAGGTTCTACAAGACAAAGGAGGTCCCGACCGGGTTTTATGATATTAAGACTGGTTCACTGAACATTAGGACTCCTTGGTGGTATGACATCTGCTTTCTAATCAAATATTTTTTATATATGGGAGCTTTCTAATCAAATATTTTTGATATATGGGAGCTGTTAATCACACATATAAACATATGATCCGCTAATATGATTTGTTTTTTAAATGAAAAATATATATTTAAAATATCAAAACAAGTAAGAATTCATGAATTAGAGGCTGCATGTACGTCGATTATCTTTGGCGTTTTTCTCATAATCAGTAATCATATATGCTCACAAGAAATCTATTTATTATACTAAGCGAAAATGTTTTTTTTATGTCTGTTCCTTTATAGCATTTTCATTTTTGAACTTACCTTAATTATTAATTATCTTTGTTTTCATATTAAGGTTGAGAATGAAAAAATATTTTTATTAGTTTTATATTAGGTAAGGATAAAAAAATCTATCTATTTATATATACATATAAATATATAAATTGGATAATTTCATATTCATATCCACCAAATTAATCAAAATATTTTTTATAATTTTTTAAGATATATTGAATGAATGATGGTGATCATGCAACATCATATTTTTTTTAGTTATTATATTTAATAAATTTAGATTGAGATAATCATGAAATATATGCATGTGATAAATAACTAATTTCGGGTCAAATTGATAAATTTGAGTTTCAATGTTTGATCTCACTTTTCAACGTGAAATTATCATTTTTGGGAAAAACCTATTTCTCAATCATAAATATATATTGAAAATATCTTTCCAACAAGATATTGATTACCTAAATCGTAGTTATATTTGAAAAATTATGAATTTTTAAACATTTTGGGAATAGTTTAATTCTTTTTTATTTTGTATCTAAATTTACATTGGATAATATCATCTTTATCCACCAAATACTAAAGATTTTTTTTTTGAATATATATCCCTAAAAATCACATTTTAGCAAAATATTCCTAATGATTTATTATTTTCAATAATACTATTTTAAATGGTTTAAATTGTACATGAACATTTTAGAGTTTCAGATAAAATATTTTTATAATATAGGGTTGGTTGAGGGGTACATATACAAAAAATTCATTTTCAGTTGTAACATATCTTTTCATATGTGATTTCATAATAAATTCTACAAATGCTTTATTTAATCATTATTAAAATTTTCATTATAATATATATATATATAACATGATATATTATATTACACTTAAATGGATATAAAATTTTCTATTAATAAATGGATGAAAATATACATTAATGAAAAACCAAATATTCTTAAAAGTTTTTTTTTGTTTGTTTTGAAATTATTTTAAAATCTTTTTTTTTTTTATATGGGAGAGACCTCCCATAACTGACTTTATGATCAAACTGCAAAGATTACATCTGCTTGCATGTTCGTCCGGGTACCACAAAAAAAATTTAAACTCATTGTTTGAAGCATATGGTACTGAAAGTTGCACCCACATAGAAATTTTGAATCAAGTAGATCTACTATTCATCTTATTAGTTTCTAAAAACATGAATGATTGGTTGATCAATCCAACTAACATAAATCACAAAAATGGTGTTGAAAGGGATGGTAGTGCAATATATGGAAGCGACGCCAAGAAGAATGCACTGGTGAGGACCTTCAAAGATGGGAAGCTCAAGATCGCCAACAATGGCCTCCTCCAACATGGCGAAGACGGGATTGCAATCTCTGGAGACGTTCGGAACAGTTGGGCCGGTGTTTCTACACTGCAGGCTCTCTTCATCAAGGAACACAACGCAGTCTGTGATGCGATCAAGGTAAGGCATCATTTAGATGTGCAGTTAAAACGTTGGAAGTCTTAAAATCTCGTGTTCAAACTCAAAGTTTGAAAAACTTTGTTTAGTTAATTTTCAATCACTGGGGTTTTTTTTATTAGAAAAAGAAACAGGAAAGCTTGAAAAGCTAAACGGTAAAATTGTGTTTAGATTTGTGCTTGGGAATCATCACTTTTAAAATGGGAGTCTACCTAAACTCAAACAGGGCCTTAACCTTAATAATAAGCATTTAGAATGGCTAATTGGATCTTGTTTTATTCTTGTACAATTATATATAGCATGAGAATCCGTTCCTCCATGACACGGAATTGTACCGCCACGCGAGACTGGTGACTGCGGCGGTGATCGCCAAGATCCACACCATCGACTGGACTGTGGAATTGCTCAAAACCGATACATTGTATGTCGGCATGCATGCGAACTGGTGAGTGCAACAAGATACATCAATAACACAGATTGTTATTTGTCTACACATAAATTCTCTGTGTTTTTGTTTTTTAAGGCAGGGGATTCCATCATGCCACTTGATCCATCAATATTTTCCGTTGTCCTATGGTTTTCAGGTATGGTCTATTGGGAAAGAAATTCAAGGATGCGTTTGGGCATGTTGGAAGTGAAATATTGAGTGGGTATGTGGGCATGAAGAAACCAGAGAACCATGGGGTGCCGTATTCATTGACAGAGGATTTCACTAGTGTCTATAGAATGCATTCACTACTTCCTGACACCCTCCACTTGAGAGACACCCATGCTAAACCAGGGAAAGATAAATCCCCTCCCATGAAGCAAGAGTATGTATTCCAATATATGCTAAACTTCTTTTATAGAACATTTTCATGTACAATTAGTTATTGCAATATCTCATTTGTGTATATATGCATTGGATCTAGGGTTCCCATGATCAATCTCATAGGCCTGAAGGGGGAGAAAACATTGACCGATATAGGCTTCACCGGACAGCTTGTTTCAATGGGACATCAAGCGAGCGGCGCACTTGAGATATGTAACTACCCGCAGTGGTTAAGAGATATCATCGCTCAAAACCCCGATGGGACTGAGCGACCTGATCATGTCGACATGCCTGCTCTTGAAAGTGAGCAAATAAACTATCATGATCTATCAGTTCTCATCAATCTCCAATGAAAGACATGACCCAGCCAGTCTCTCAAAGGGCTAGTTAAACACTTAAAATCTTATATACAAACCCTACATATTAAACACATGAGATTACATTGCTAGTCTCTCACTAGGGAGTGATGAACTGATGAATTTCAATGCATATTGGATCCCCCACCCCCACACCACCATCACCACCAAATTCATGAGTCCTTTAAAATGAAATGCATTAATATTAATGTACTGCATCAACAACTAGTTTTGATTTCAACTCTATTTCTTTCCCCTTTAGTTTATCGCGATAGGGAGAGGAAGGTGCCAAGGTACAACCACTTCCGCAGGTCCATGCTCATGGTCCCCATCTCCAAGTGGGAGGACCTGACTGATGACGCCGAAGTAATCAAAACCCTACGCGAGGTGTACGGTGACAACATCGAGAAGCTCGACCTCCTGGTAGGCATGATGGCGGAGAAGAAGATCAAGGGCTTCGCCATCAGCGAGACCGCCTTCTTCATATTCGTTCTGATGGCTTCAAGGTATACACATAATTAAAGAATATGAGGTTGTCAAAGTCAGTCTACAATTCCTAATTCGAATCTCTTTCAAATGGAATTACAGGAGGTTAGAGGCGATCGATTCTTCACAAGCGATTTCAACGAGGAGACGTACACGAAGAAGGGGCTTGAGTGGGTGAACACGACGGAGAGCCTGAGAGATGTGATCACTCGACATTATCCGGAGATCACAGAGAAGTGGATGAACTCGACGAGCGCGTTCTCTGTGTGGGATTCGCCTCCGAATGCGCCCAACCCCATCCCCATCTTCCTTCGTATTCCCCACAGTTAGGCCTGCGTTTCACCATCCATGCTTTGTAGATTAAATAAGTCTCTTTCGACAGTGTTATGTGTTTGTTTTATGGTTTGTGTTTTTGTTTCGCAGTAGTTGAGATGGAGACATCAATAAGGATTAGTAGTCAGGTTAGATTACTCTACTTTTCCAGTGATATATAATGAGATCTCCATCGTTGTTCATACTACTACAGCCTACTGATGATATTGGAATCTTTATGAGATGAATTTTGGAACAAAAAACCTGGCATGCATATACCAGTATTTTTGTTTTTTTTATCGGATTGTTGAGCATGGTTTCGAACTTGGAACAGGTCTGGAATGATTTCATCCCAAAATAGGGTCACCTTGAAAAGCTAACAACATATTATAATAGGGACTCGAGGTGAAATATTAAAACATGTAGGAAGGACCCCTTCCTTCCATATAAATTTCTTTTTGGTTATTACATCACATAATTTTTTTTGAATAATTTTAATTAAAAGCTAGAATTTTTTTTATAGATATTTTAATTAAATTAAATTCCAATAAAATAAGATTAAAACAATAAATAAATAGATAAGATTTAAAATCAAAATAAAAAATCCCAAAGATATACGGAGTATTTTTTTTTTTTTTTTTTGGAAATTCTCTTTGCAATCTTTAAGTGTAATTTATAGTGTTTTTTTTTTGACGAAAACAGTAGACTATATACACAAATGAGAGGTATAATAGTTTAAAATTTGCCTCAAAAGCAACCGGGGAGGGGTGGTGTAATTTAGTTTATATTAGGGTAGTAGATAATAGGAGCTGTAGAAAAGTGTGCATCATGCATGAATGATTGTGTATCTACGACCTCACAGAAATGTGGTACTATACTACCTGTACATGCAACGTAGGCTATCTAGCTATATATATAGGAAAAAATATATTTAGAGAGCTTTTAATGAAATTTAAGAGAACCATTTTTATATTTTTATTCTCAAATGAATTAATTAATAATAATTGCCTAAGGTTGGATAACCAAGTTTGTAAGCTCATTTGGGTTAATAGACCTAAAAGAGTCGAGCTTAGGTAAAATTACATGTATGCAATGCAGCTTTCCTATGATTTTTTTCAAGTGATCAAACACCGTGTTCATTTTTTTTTGAGCAAATGTAGACCGATATATAACTATATGAAAGGAGTTACGTTGGTCCGAAGAGAAATACAAAAATAGAAAAAATGAGAAAATAAAACAAGATAAAAATTACAAGAGATTTGTGATCTTCTTCTTGTCATTCACTACAAGAAAATAGGGCATTAGCTGCGAAATATTTCGTAGCAAAAACCTGTATTTTCGTAGTAAAAAGTCTTTCTCGACGAAATAAATACGTCGCTATTTTCGTTGTAACTGCCTCGTATAGCAAAAACTTTTCATGCGAAAAATTCCATTTGCGGCGAAATAATTTTCGTAGCAAATGGATATTTTTCCGTAGCAAATGATGTCCTTTTGCTACGATAATAGATTCGCAGCAAAAGGTATTCTGTTGCTCCAAAAATTTTCGCAGCAAAAAGTAACTTTTTGCTACGAAACAAATTCGCAGCTAAAAGGTTTTCTATTGCGACGAATTTTTATATTCGCAGCAAAAGATAATCTTTTGCTACGAAAGTATTTCGCAGCTAAAAGTGTATGAATTTAATAAAAAAAATGTAGACCTTCCCCTGTGAAATAGTTCGCAGAAAAAGGTCTAATTTTCATAGAAAAACTTACACATAGAAAAAGCACAGAGAAACAAATTATGCAAAGTACATCAAGAAAGATCATTTTTTACATATATCCACAACTCCACATGTAATCC
Source organism: Acorus calamus (assembly GCA_030737845.1). Classification (NCBI taxonomy): domain Eukaryota; kingdom Viridiplantae; phylum Streptophyta; class Magnoliopsida; order Acorales; family Acoraceae; genus Acorus; species Acorus calamus. The sequence continues at coordinate 7,402,364 of CM060874.1, read as the reverse complement.
TACCCATAAATCTACAGAAGACCATCCACATAACAAACCACAACTAAAACTGAAAAAAAAAATTAACTAAAAATACTAGAGACTTACTCTCATGAGAGAATAATCCCAAGAAAAAAAATTCTCAACAGAATGTCATCTTCAAAGACCTTTAAATTTAGGACCCAACCAGATTTGTACCAAACAATTTTTTTTTTGCCCATCCGCACACATCCTATTTCCTCATAGAGAGATTCTTAGACCAGATAATTTTATAAACACTATCCAAAAAATCTTCTGAAATCACCTAAAAAAGGAAGTATAATAACTAATAAAATGCCTTAGTTCTTGCAATCTGATAAACATAAAAGTGGAAGAACATATCATTCCATATTAGCGTGGTGTTGCTCCTCAGCTTCGTGATAACATCAGGATATCCTTCCAGGTGATCTAAAGCAGTAAAAGCTGCACTTGCAAGATAAGAAGGCAAAGATGCTGGAAAGACATACCCAGCGCCACTAAGACGCTGCAAAGAGAACATCATCATGTAAATGCACAGTAATTAGTGCAATAATTCCACAGTCTATGATATTTTCTATAATTTTACTCTTACTTGATGTTCAGCAACTCTGACACTACCAATATAGAATCTATCTGTTGCTAATGCATGTCCATGTTGGCAGTTATATATCGATCTTCTCAATCTGTAACAGAAAAAAGAAAATCAACAAAACGAATGAACATAGAAAATCATATTTTTTCAGATGGTAACACAATTCAAAATTTCAACCAGCCCTATACAACAAAAGTAAAAAAGAATATTTGATTTCATCGTAGCGGCACAAGATTAGTATTCTAGAAAAAAATCCAACATTTGACACCCACAACAAATTTTCTACAGCCAAACCACAATTGTATTAGTTATATATCCAGACATCGAAATCAATTATGTGGATCAGAAATGAAATCCCCTTTAGCTATGGATAAGAAGTTTTCAATTTTTTTTATTTAAAAAAAACACATTATAGTCATTTAGATTTTTTGAATTGATGAATGATAGATAGATGTTCTATGAAAACTATGATGGCATCAACATGTACAGTAGCATAGCAATGGCCTCCTCTTCTTTAATTTGTTAACATGGTGGTGTAGAATTTCAGTTACATTGTGATCTCAAGGAGTACTTCTAGAACAGATGATCTCACAGTTTCATGCTTCTGTAGAAAACACAAAAGATTTTCTCATGTTATAGACTCATAGTTCTTATAGTGGCAAACAAAAAAAAAATGCAACATCAAATCACCTGCAGCTCCTCTGCAGTAGTTTTCTTGAGGATTATTCCCCGTAAGTTTTTAATGTGTTTGGTTACAAATAAAAAAAGGCTTGATAATGATTTTTGATGAATCTAATGCTGCAGATAGATCAATCTTTAGATAAAATTGACCACATGCCACCAAATTCCTAAATCAGTAATAAAGACGACATTTTGAAAAGTGTAACAAAAAATCAATTTACCTTTCTTTCTTCACTCAATCTCTGCCTTATTTGTTGCGTTAGAGTCGGCTGCAATAAGATGAATGTGAGGTGATCTCAATTTTTAATAGCATCTCTTGCCTAAAGGGAAAATATAATAAGGCACCTTTAATGGCTGAAAAAACTCATCAACTACGTGTTGCGCTCTTGAATCCTCTGATGTTGACCACACCAAAGAAGAGCTCATATTTGTATTTGATTGAGGAATTGCACTGTAAGTACTAGGTGTACACGCTGCTATTTTGATTATTTTCTTTGACGGGGTGCAGGAGTTCTCAAGAATTTTCATGAAAAAATAACTGCAAGAAACTTTGATTTATGTAAGATTGAGAAAAACATAAAAACAGAAAACCCTTGACTTGAATCGGGAGAGTGAAGTCATCAGATCATTAGTTGGCTTAGCATGAGAATTGGTTTACCAGATATCTTTACTAGGCATTCTAATAATCATTAAAGGATTCTCTGTAAAATCAAGTAGAATTAGTATAAATATAAATATATTTTAACCGTGGTTTGTCACAAGCAGGAGAACAAGAAAGGCACATATAGATAAAGGCGAACCTCGGTGTAATTCAAAACTAAAATGGGAGTATTCGAGATCCAGTTTTTGTTAAGATTCTGTACAACCCCTGCATGACAGTAATTATGATTAGTGGAGAACACAATATCACCATAATTAACACAGCAACGTGCAATCATTGAAAACTTAAGGTACACTGAGAAAAGAGATATTAAACATTGAATTGCCTACATTTGATAAATAAAATTGAAAAAAGAGCAAGTGAATGTATATAAAACAAGTCGTTCTAGATTAATTTTTATATATTGTGGCACATACATTTTTTTACTAAGAAAAAGAAAAGGCATACAATAAAAAAGAACTACTTGAAATTTTGAAATTTTAATGATAATGGGAAAACCTATGATATAGGTATTCAAATAGTCAAAGAAAATAAAGATAAGCATTTATAAATGAACCTTATGTCACCGTTCTTAGACCAAAAATATTTGTTATTTCACATAACTGTTTAGAAACTTGATATAAAAAGAAACTTGCTTGTTCTCCATAAACAAATAACAAAGACAGGCAGAATAATATAATGGCGACCAATAGTTCTCATAAGCATTTCAAGGCATACATAGATGAACAAAATGTTTGGAGAAAAACCCATAGGGTTCAATAGTTCTCAGTCCTTGTAGGCCTTTATTACAATATAATCATAATGTTAATAAATATTAGAGAATCAAAATATTAAAGAGGGAAAACAAGTAAAACAAACAACTCGGCTTTCATTTAAGTAATGCTGATAAACAGTTATGGGTCCCATCAAAACCAAAGGCATATGAGCAAATCAATGTCAGCAGGATTGCCATGAATATAATAAATATCCAGCTCCAATATTGAATTAACGGAATATGAAAAATTCAATTATAATACTCATGAATGACTCCTTTACTAACTGAACAACCTTCACAATAAGTCAAGCCCAACAAAATTCTCCAACCCTTTCATGTTCCCTGCTTTTTTCTCCCCCATCTTTATACCCAATTGTCCAAATTAACATATCATCCACATGTTATCAAAACCATGCCAATCCTACATTCAGTGACCATTTAGTGATCCTTTCATATATTATCTCTTCCCCAGAATTTCTGGACCCCAAAGAAAGTCTCAATAAAGTTATAAAAAAAAACAGATCTATGCAGGGCAGTGACATCCGACAGCAATGAAATATCAACCATGAGAATCCACACCCAAGTGAAATTACTCATCCTTGCAATGCCTTCCTTAAAACCATATCTATAAAGCTAATGTTACTTTGCAGGTGACTAACTGATATCGCACAAATCATCACATTATATCCTTAAACATCATAGACAATCAATAAGAAAATATCAAACAATCTCAATATCGATCTATACCTGATGTGACACTGCCTGATGAGCACAAGCGCGTGGTGAATGGACTTGGCCATCCCGGACTTGAAAACAAGCGTTTGGGGCCTGCACTCGAGGAAGCTCTCCACGGTGAGGGCGAGCATGTAATCGAGCTTGTTCTGGCTCTCAGCGAGGAGGCCGTATCGGTTCATCTTGCGAAGGAGGGCCTCCCCGTCGAAGATCCGACGGGGGTTCTTCTTGTCCAGGGTCAGGAGCTCCCTCGCCGCATTGCGGATCCGGCTCAGCACGTACTGGACCCTCCATGGATCGCACTTGCACTGCAGGCCGTACTCCTTGGACGCGATCCTTCTTCACATCCACCTCCAGAAATGGCAACACATCCGCCGCCTCCTTCAAAAACCAAACCAAAAAACCCCCAAAACAAGATTCAGTGAAAAGAGAGAGAGAGAGGGAGAGCTAGAGACCTAGATCAAAGAATCAGAGAGAGAGAGAGAGAGAGAGAGAGAGAGACCGCAGCCGGTGTGGCCAATGATGGAAGTGGACGACGACGAGGTTGAAGGGGGGTTGTTTGGAGAGAGTGAAAATGAGGGGGAGAGAAACCCTATAAGTTATTTTGGAGAGAAACCTAAATTGTTTTGGCGGTGTGTTTGTTTTTTAGAGATAGTGAAAACGAGGGAAACCCAAAAATGGTATGTTTTGGTAATCAGTGTTTTCTACAAACATATGTAATCGTCCGATCTGAGGACCACATATCGGACAGTTAAATGATGTTTTCCTTGTATAGTGTTTATATATATATATATATATATATATATATATATATATATATATATATATATATATATATATATTGATAAAGTAACAAAGTGTCTATTATTTATATGGGAAAAATCATTGTAACTATATGAAATCCCCTCAAAATCACAAAAAACCCCTATAAAATTGAAAAATCACAGTATATCCCTGTGTTTTTTTAAAAAGTATCGAATTTTTAAAAAACACAGGGATCTACTGTGATTTTTTAATTTTACAGGGACTTTTTATGATTTTGAGATGATTTTAGGGAGCCACTATGATTTTTCCCTATTTATATACTTATATACGAACATATTATAAATATAATAACAATGATCATTTTTTTATTTTAAATTTAAAATAATACTTAAATTTTAATTTTAATTACAATAGACTTTATTAATTCTTATTTTAGATGAGAGGCAAATGATTTACTTTTATTTTTATATTTCATCTTTATTTTGAAATTGGGTGCTCCCTCGTTTTGAAACTCAGATCTTCTTACGGGGTAGTTGTAATTGATATTTCATTTATGTTATCTTTGTATGTTCAATATAATAATAGCACATTTTCTTAGCATTATATTTAAAAATATATTTTTTATTTTTTATTTAAAGATTATTTAATTTTTGTATAATTGTCATTATGTGTGTGTGTGTGTGTGTACATGTGTGTGTGTGTGTGTCATATCATGCAATTTTATGCCACATGCTTTGACAAGAGCATGATAACTTGTGTGTGGGTGTGTGTATTTTTTAATAGTGCAATTATTATGATAGTGCAATTAAGATATTAATGAAAAGTTTGGATCATGACTTTCATTTGCAAATCAGATGAGTACATTTTATAGAAATAAAATTACATGAATTGTCATGAAACTCTAGTCCCTTAGAGTACACCTCGTCCTCTGAAAGGTAATTTAATATAAAATACTTATTTTTCCCTTATCCACCTTTTTATTTGCAAAACAAACATGGGTTTGTTTTGATTCTCTCCTCTTCTGATGCATTCTCATAAATAAAATGTGTTTTATTTTGATTCTCTATACACATTCCCCCAATTATAGAAATATGAATCACAATTACTAATAAAAAAATATGGGTTAAGTTTTTATTTGGTTTGGACTTTGGATTTGGTTTTTTATAAATTTGTGCTAGATATTGTTTGTGTTTGCTCCTATATATACACATTATATATATAAGCAATAACTAAAAATCTAACTTGACATTAAACTAAATAAAGACATGAACAAGCAAATTGTATATAATGTCAAAATGAATATACTCAAATTTGATATCAATGAACCTCAATCAATTATATATGTCCTCTGGAAAGGAGTTCATGAAGCACATACATGATCCAAATTCAAATGTCCTTCCGAATATTTAATTATAATAAACACAATTAATATAATAAATCATCTAATTCAATGATGGACTAGTGTGGAAAATAAAGTACATATATAGATTGAATATACTAATTTTTATCCATTTTTTCTATTTATGTATATCTGAACAAAGAAAAATATATATGAATAAGGACCTCGATCTTTGTCCAGTATAATAAACAATGTTTTAATTTTATTATTTATGTTTGGAACCAAATTATAGAAAAAATTTATAGCAAAAATGTATTATTTATAGATTTTTTATTATTATTTATGTCTGATAGTGATGCAGTGAGATCATATTTTAATTTCGTAACAAATTAAATTTTTTGAAAATCCCTAAATCTTTTGCAACGAAATTCAATTTCGCCGCAAAAAGTCAAACATTTCGCAGCTAAAATGAGGTCGTTTGCTACGGAATTAACTTTCGCAGCCAAAAGTCATATCTTTCGCTATGAAATACATTTTCGCAGCCAAACATCACATCTATTGCTACGAAATATACTTTGGTAGCTAAAAATTCAGATCTTTTGCTGCGAAATTCATTTTCGCCGCTAAAAGTTATGTCTTTAGCTACGAAATTAGTATTTCGCAGGGAAAAGTTGTGCTTTTTGCAACAAACTATAATTTCGTAAAGAAAGGTCAAACTATTTCTCTACGAAGTCAATTTTCGCAGGTAAAAGTCCTCTTTAGCTACGAAATTGAATTTCGCAGCTAAAAGTTCGCAACTAATAACCAGATTTGTTGTAGTGATTCTTATCATTTTCAATTACTGGATGTGCTGAAGATCAAAGATGCTCCATCATCTGACTATCTGAGAATGATGAAATCGAGGCAGATGTGCATCTTCCACCAGTTGAGCTGCATCATGTAAAATTGGACCACCCATATAGCCTTCATCATCATATATCCTGCACAATCATAAGCTCTCCCTCAACATAGGTAATCCCAATTTCATTTTGTGTGATATATATCCACCTCACCAAGCATGTGGGCCAAGGGAGGTTTCTTTTATATTATTGGTAAGTATTTTTCCTAATTAAATCTGTTCTCATCAAGGGTGTAGATACCCTAATTTTGACCATCCAAAGAAAAGAAATTTACTTCAAGTAATATTATAAAATAACCATATTTGGACATTTAATAGAAAACTTCCTTAGAAAAACCAAATCCGGAAAATTCTGGCCCAACACTTAGAAAGATCTAAGCCTGGACAGGGGCGGCTACTTGGAAGTAGCCCCCCCCCCCCCCCCCCCCCCCGACTGACCCTAAACCGCTTCCTTGGATGGGACATAAAGCATCATTTAATGATGATCATTGCGGTGGGTTGTGCCCTTTGGCTGCCCCATCTCGGCTGGTTCAAACCTAGTAACCGACCCAAGCCACCGCTTGTCAGAGACGGGACGTTTGACAAATCATCATTGGGGCGGCTACTTGAGAGTAACCGCCCCTTACTGGACGGTTAGTTTCAACTAATCGCCCCTCACCTAGACTATGACAGAAGAACAAAGGATTAATGGGGGGTCAAATCAACCGCCCTATTATCCAATTTGATCTATTGTCTAGTGGACATTCTCATGCCCTTTTTTTACTATAAATAGGGGGTATCCAACTCATAATCCATTCATTCCCAATTCATAACAATCACCCATTCAATTCCCACTTGAAATCAACACATACATTCCCTTTCCAACACACAAACCTTCCCCCACTTGAAACCCTAGAGAGAAAGAGAGAGAGAGAAACTCATTCCCTACACAAATCCACTCTTCAAATCCACTCTCTAAAACCCAGGTTAAACCAGGTTTACTCTCTGCCAAAACCAAGTCCCATTTCCTACCCAGGTTCTGCTCAAATTGAGCTAGGTCCCAGGCGGCTAATCCCAACCAGCCGTTCCCCACCAACCGGCCACATCCCACTAGCCGACCCTCACCTACACCCCAACTTCCTAAATCTAATCTAGTCAGTTCCCGAAAGCATAATAGGATACCTGTTTTTCACCTATGCATACGGTATATCTGTGTCCTACAGCGGAGACCCCACAAACTCCCCCCACGAAGGCGATCAAATCCACCCCCAACTTTTCCTGCTTTTTGAGAAAGTAGGTGGCGATCACACACACCCCTGAATCCTCTTGAGTCGCTATTGGGCCCCTCAGCCAGGAATGAAACCCCACACCACCCTTCCAAGAGACGATCCGACTGAGTATGTCAGGGCGCGCACCGGCCCCTCGTCCCCGAAGATCCCCCCCACACCAAAATAGACCGAAAAAGGGAAGAAGGAGGCCGTTTCTTCCTGAAATCCGATACCGACAAAGGGGTGACAAGAATCAAATCCAGGTCCCCTCATCAAGGAGGGGATACCTCTACCATCATATGAAAAGAAATTTCAGTCTAAAAGTGAGTAATTTTTTTTGGTCATCAGAAATATCCTAAACCTTTTAAGGCAACGACTAATCCTCCGAGGGCTAAAAATTCTAAAACGTTGATCCGAATACATTTTCAATGTTTAGCTTTTCAAATCATCTTTTTATGATAAAATTTTTTTACTATTGAAAAGCTATTGAACAACGCTTGATAATTTGAAATACAAGATTATAAAAATCTCAATATTTAAATTGCACATTCAAATGCAGCACAAAGAAAAAGTTAAAAAACACAAAAACATCTTCTAAAATTTAGTATTATCCCAAAATGTCTTCTGCCAATGATGATTCTAGATGTATAGGGTATTCAAAACATATAAAAAATAATAATAATAATTAATTTAATGAATATTCTATTTAATGTTTGTTAGTTGAGTGAACTGCATTTAATGAATATATATATAATAAATGAGAAAGCGATATGTTACCATAAATAATATATTTTTGAAGCCTATATTAAATTGTACCATCACGTGAACCGCATGTCCAGTGCGCGTAAATGACAAACATTTCAATGACTGATTCGATTGCAATAGATTAATGCAGTAGATTTGTTTTGGGCAGACCATATTATTTGTCTCCAATTAATTTGTCTACGACTGGTGCCTTCTGTGTATTATATTATTAGATTTGATTTGATAAGTCTTGTCCAAATTCTGTGTTGGGGGTGTTTTAATCGTTTTCATATCATTTATAAATATTGGTGTGTGTGCACACACACAACTGATAACATGCGGATGGTGCGGGAAACAACCTGGGTCATCTGATATGATTTCCAAGGATCAAGTGGTGTATGTTTGATGAAGTGATTACCTGTTTAGCAAGTCGTAACTTGGTACCCGGTTTCACTTCATCCCTCTCGATGAGGCACTCTATCTCTCTCTCTCCATTTTATTTTTTCATTTCATCCCTCACACGACCACAAGACTTAAACAGAGAATTTTTTTTTACAACTCTAAATCTCCTCTTTCACCCTCTCATCGCAACTTGACCCCGGCGAACCCCGACACGACACCGGCGACCATTGACACTTTTTTCACCGACTGCTCCATTATGCAAAGATAATAGACACAAGATTCATGCAAAAATAAGGAGCATATAAAACAAATGGTAATGAAAGACGGCCAATAAGATGAGATGTGGTGGTGATCGATCCACACTGCGTGATGAGTAAATGAGAGTCATTAGCAGTATGAATTGATGGTAGGTGTGAGGGTGCGGGTGAACATGCAGTGAGGACAGAACTATCAGGTGTCATGTGATGTGAGGCACCTGAATAAAAAATCCAATAAACAGGAGTACCTGTAGTAGAAGATAAGGCAAAGGGAGTAGAAGGACCAGAGAGAGACTGCTGTAGAATCAGGTGGTCTAGTCGCTGACTGATCCGGTCAAGCTGATCCACATGTGGCTGAACGGAATCAAGCGAAGTATCAGTTGCAGCTGCAACAAGAGGAAGACAATGTCGTTGACCTTTCGGTCTATGATGCTTCTTAGCAAGTCTTCGTCTTTTCAGGCTATGGCATTTCGTAGCAAGAGCGTCCCCCAGAATGCGCTCATAGATAAACGACGAAGTAGACTGACGAGACACCATTGAATGTTTTTTTTTCTTTTGGAAGATCAGAATCTAAGGAGGACGTAGAGCATGAAAAATTGAGTAAAATGGACTCCTGGAACACCTTAATCGGACTTCCGGAGAGGAAGTTATGACGGATTTAGTGATTTGAAGTCATGAGAAGGCGGCAGAGGGCGGCCGGAGGCGGCGGAGGGCGGTCTGAGGTGGTCGAGCATCGAGTGCTGGGTCTGGTCGCTGATCCGAGTTGACTGCCGGGTCGGAACGCGGATACGGAGAGCTGCCGGTGGAAGTAGAGGGATGCCGGAGGAGCTGGAAGGCGGCCAGAGGGCGGACCCGGGTCGGGTGCTGGGCCGGGTTCGCGGATCCGGGTCGGGTCCAGGTTGGATAGTGACTTGGCTTCGCGGATCCGGTTGGGTGTTGGGTAGAGTCTGGGACGGGTGCTGGATTGGGTCCGGGACGGGTGCTCGGCTGGGCGAGGACGGATCCTGGACCAGGCGGGTCGTGCGTGGACGGACACTGGGTCGGGCACGCGAGACGATCCGGACAGGTTGGCACAAGCTGTCCCAGCAGATCCCAGGAATTTCAGGCAGGATCAGCGGAGCGGTACCTGGGCAAAATTTTCTCGGACGCGGCAGATCCCGGCGCGACAGGGTGCGCGCTCGGGCAGGGCGCGCGGCAGTGCAGGGCATGGCAGGGCGCTCGGCTGAGCGTGGCAGGGCATGGCAGGGTAGGGCGTTCGGTCGGGCGTGGCAAGGTGCGGCTGGGCACCTGGCAGGGCAGGGCACCTGGTAGGGCACTCGGCTGGGCTTGGCAGGGCGTGACAGGGCGCTCGGCTGGGCAGGGCACGTGGCAGAGCTCGGCGCGCGTCAGTGGCAGGGGTTGTGCTAACAGCGGCAGGGGCACGACGACGACGGCGACGACGACGATGGATGACGGCGACGTTGACGGCGACGACGATGGTGGCGATGAAGGATTCCAAAAAATATATATAAAAAAATAGGGTTTTTGAGGTGGTGGCTCTGATACCGTGTTAGAATCAGATAATGGAATAATGGAATCCTTGTATTTCACTTAGAGTTAAACCCTTTATATATATAAGTACATAAGAGTCACATGTGTAATACACAACGTATGTAATAACATAACACATATAATCTAACAAACAATAATAAGTTGATTTTTTTCTCTTATCGGTGATAATAATATCATAATTTTATAAAGTATTCGTTAAACACAAATAGTGCAACAAATACATGGTATTACAAACATATACAAACTAGAAAAATGAACTTAATTATATTCTTCAAAATAATTCAAGGAAAAAAAAGATATTTGTGTGTAATTCTAATGAGTTTTCCATATTATCATGGATTGATTTACTTGAGGTATAAGAATCTAGGGTTGGCACCAACTAACAAGTTAGAGCTTGATAGTAAACTGAGGCCCTTTCAAACCGCGAACATCATCATGCAATTGGTGATATCAGCCGTCTCGTGGGCTATCTAGAACTGGATATCGGATACAGATATTTTTTCAAATATTCAGTTCGGATACAAATATGGATATGGGCATATCCGATTCGTATCTGTCCGATTAACAGGCTTATCTAAAATATTCGAAACGAGGTGATCTTCAAGAACGTTCGGGTTTACCCAGAAAACATGTGGGAGATGGTAGTTTCATTTACGAGGAAGTAGAGATGCAACATAGCTGGAGCGAGGGGAATTGTAGTGCACCGAGGCAATCTTGTGATTAATGACTAGGGTGCTTTCGAGTAAGGGTAAAAGGGAGTCTATCGGAAAATAACCTATCTACGGATAACTCCTAGATATCCCTACATTCGGGGGCATTTTGATGCTCTTTTTTTATATATTTCCTTCTCTCTATTTTCCCTCATCCTCCATTACTATTTGTAACTCACTTTAGATTTTATATAAAAATAACAGTACCAATCTCTATCTTTAAAAATATAAATATATCGATATATAATGAATAAAAAATAAAGAAACTGAATGGATCAAATTCAATCTCACTCTCAACATTATATATGTTAGATATTAATATGTTAGAAATTAAAAAACTTGTCGGAGTTAGAATGGAATATTATACATATTTGCATTGAAAGAATTTTTTTGTTTTTGGGTAATGAATGTGTACACTTCATGTCCCTTGCAACATGTGAGTCTTCATATGAGCATTGATACACTGGATCCCTTTCTTAAACATAACAGAAGTGGTTTAGTGTCCCTTTCACAGCCTAATCATTTTGATGGGCAATCGTGTGCACAAGTGTTGTTACACTCAGTTTTTTTCTCAATCTAAAACACAGTCATGTATACCACGTTAGAAATCTAGTTAAGCATACTTAGCTTTGGGCCGAATGTTGATCACTAGGGATACCTCTTCATTGCGGAGACCTAGATTCAAATCTTCCATAATTTAGCTTATAGTTCTCTGATTGGTTTTGGGGGCTTATGCTTCATGGTTTTCAGGTATGTGATGATCACCGTATGCAATGGATGGACTTTATTGCATATACACATGTTTCAGTGGAAAAGTCTCGTGAACAGTACATATGTCTCAAAAACTATCTTTATATACTTCGTTAGATCGACATTAATTATTTAAAAGAAAAAACATGCACGCACTTTTAGCTCACAAGTATAAACAAATTTTTCATAAAAAATATACTTCGTTAGATCGACATTAATTATTTAAAAGAAAAAACATGCACGCACTTTTAGCTCACAAGTATATGACCAAGTTGATATTGGATTAGTTTTGGGCAGACTACTGGTTTTTTGGTAACAGGGCAAACTATTACGTCCTTGTCTCTTTTGGACAGATAATGCTTGTGTGCATTTACATATTTAGTTAGGGATAGCAATAACACAGGTTGCGACGGGTTTAGTCAATCTCAATCACAAACTCGCTAATAAAATTATGTCTCAAACACGTTCCAAATCCGTGACGGGTTTGATTACTCTATTCCAAATCCGTGACGGGTTTGATTATTCTGTTCCAAACCCGTCTCATCCTTTTTAGAAGGGAACTGATGCAGCGTGTAACCACGCACTTCTACGGATTCGTTCAAAAGAACGAAATCGGTAGGCTCCAACGTCGCTGTTGATTCTTCAAAAGAATGCCAGGGGGTTGGGCTTCAATAATCTACTACTTCGGATGAAATAATAGAGAATTGGGAGGTCTTTGCAATTGTTAGTACTCCTAACAAAATACAAGAGATAAAATAACTAAACTTCAAATATTTATAAAACTAAATAATCAAAGGGGTTCACAAGCTTATTTATAGAAGAGAATCCCAACAAACTAGGATCTCAACTAATTATCTAAATCTAACAAACAAATCTAATATCTTAATCAAATCCTAACTAAAATTCAAATTTGAATTCAAATAATGATTTAAAATTCAAATCTAAATATAGTAAATCCTAACAAATAAATAAAATCCTAACAACCTCAAAACAACCCAAAGATAGTAAAAATAACTTTGAACCGTCGATTTGACCCCCAAGACGATCTCAGAATGCTCCGAAAAATGGCGTAGTGGCATAGCGACTACTCCTGTAGGGCTCGTCGATATGAACACGTGGACATATTATAATAGCGATTCTGATCTACGGTTCAAAAATTTTGGCTGTTTGAAGTCACGGTGCTCCCGATTCATCACGATGCCCCTTCTTCTTGTGCTCCATTTGATCTCGGTCGTCCATGTATTGTACGGCTATGATGTCTGCATCAGGAACGGATTTAAAAACCTCAGATTTTTAAATATTTTAAATATTTTTTATTCTTTTTTATATTATAAACTAAATCATTATTTTTACTCGTTCTGTTATATAATATTACTTAATGGACGCTTAAATATTTTATCAATTGTAATAATAATAATAATAATAATAATAATAATAATAATAATAATAATAATAATATGAAAAATGATTCACAGGCCCCATTACATATGCCCCATGTAAGCCCCATAAGGTGGCATTGATGACATTACCCATAATACCCTTGAATTCAATTTAGTTAACATTTACCGTATTAATCAGACAATTAGACAAATGTAGAATTTCTTTTATACCCTCTTAAGTCATCTACTACTTTAAAAAATCATTCTGGTCTGCCTGTTTATCTCTGGTGACAAACGTCACCACCTCTGGATTCATCTCGTCGTCCTCTATCATATGAGAGGTGGTTTGACTACCTTTCAAGCCTTCCTCCAGCCTCCACCTCGTCCAACCTCCATCTCTACCGTTTTTTTTTTAAATTTAGATACATTTCAAATGTGTCTGACAAACCAATTGCATTAGTTTATGTGATATTTTTTTCACATATTTTTGTGATCTGGTGTTTTGATGTTGAAGTTTGAATCTCGAATGTTATTGTTAATATTTAAAATCAGTTACATATTCATAATTTTATTTGACTTATATGCATTAATTTTTTAAAGATAATTACATTCTAAACTAATTTGTAGATTTATACACTTTTTATAAATAGTTACATTTATAAATGTAACTGCTTTGTTATATGAATATATTGTAAAAGTTAGTTATATTCACAAATGTAACTAGCATATTTTGTGCAATTGATCGATTTGGCTATCGTTTTCAACGTCTGTTGATTCATATATGACCTTTTTTTATTGTTTTTTTATATTTATTACAATTTTTTATTATATTTGGTATTTCATATTAAATATGGTAGCCTTTGATATGGTTTTTGATTATAATATTTTCTTTGAATCTGGTGTTTGATGTTAAATATGTTTTTTGAAAGATTTGATAGAGTTTTGATGTTATATTAGCATATGGTTGTATTACATTTTCAAACTAATATGAACATTTATGCATTATATTTTGTGAGCCAGTTATATATTTGAAATATAACAAATGTTTATATATCTTAAATAATAAAATTAACTGAACTATTTGTGTAATATATTTTGAAACTAAGTTATATGCATGATCTTAATGTTTTATCCAAAGTTAGTTACATTCATCAAAAAGTGGATATGAAAGTTGAAAAATGTGGAATCCGGAGGAGGACCAAAAAGGTAGTCGAACCACCTCTCATATGATAGAGAGCGACGAAAGGAATCTAAATGTGGTGACGCCGTTCGACGATGATGAGTAGGTTGGCCGAAATAATTTTTTTAAGTGGTGGATATGTATTAGAAAAAACGGTTAGAAATAGGAGTAGTTCTGTACTTTGATTTATTGTCCTTTTATAAAAGACAACTAGACATCCAATAGAAATTTGATACCTTATGAGGCCTATGAGTGAAGCTTATATAATGGGACATATGTAGCAGAGCTTTAATAATATATGATATATTAGTTTAATTTATCGATCATATATAAGTGATTTAAACAAGGTATAAGAGAGTGGGGCCGAAACTTAGATTCGAATATTTCATAATTATGTGTATAGTTCTCTGGTTGGTGTTGGGGGCTTATGCTTCACGTTTTTCAGGTCTGTGATGATCAGAGACTTTCCAGTGTTGGTCACTGTATGGAATGGATGGACTTTAGGGGACCGTTATTGACACCCCCATTTAATGGAATACCACCCCCAAAGGAAACCCACCCCGTCTAATTATTTAAACCTATAAAACCACCCCATGTTAAATATTAGGGCATGAATAAGGTAAAACCACCCCCATCTCATTTTAACTTCTCTCTCTCTCTCTCTTCAACCCACTCCCACCGAGAGACCCTCCGCCGATTGCCTCCAACCGCTGATCGCCTCACCTCCACGGTTCCCGCCGATCACCTCCACGACGCCCCTAATCGTCGTCCACGAATCCCTCTCAAGCTATAACTAGGGTTTCCATTCATTTTTTTCATTTCCATCAGTACCAGGTGGTCGGGAGGGCACTCCCCACTACGTCCGATGAGCACCCGAAGATCTACCGCATGAAGCTTTGGGCGATGAACGAGGTACGCGCGAAGTCGAAGTTCTGGTAACCTGAAACACTGTCAGATCTCTTCAGCCGTCACTGTTTTGATGGTATTTTTAATGGTAGATCTAAATGTGGCATCTTATTTTTTGGATCTTTGTTTCTAGGTATTTTCTGAGGAAGGTGAAGAAGAGCAACGGCCAGGTCCTCGCGATCAATGAGGTCGGTTTCGTGTTTTCTCCTTTGGTTGATGATTTTGTTATTTGGGATATTCTGTTTTGAATAGCTTTGCTTAGGTTCTCAAGTGGGGAAAAATAATTTATTTGGTGTCTGTGGAATGTGGAGGGGGACACACATCATTTTTGTCATACTTTCTTAGGTCACACATGGTTTGCATTTTTTTTTAATTCATCTAATGGAGTATATATTGTTTTTAGAAAAATGAAGTGCATATCTAAATGAACGAATGCCTACATTTTTATATTTTTTGTGTAATAAAATATATATTGGCATGAAATAGTATATAATGCATTAGGTGATTTTATATACTAAGATGATTTGGTGTGTGTACTATATAAGAATGACTGCACAAGTGTCTTTAGCATACCAATGTTTTTTAAGATTTAATCTTGGGCCATAACCTGCTCACACTCAGGCCTACATGTCAACGGGCGGGCAGGGCTTTCGAGCTTTGGATCAAATGATGACCCTTATCTTGCATTCTTTTTTATTGAGCGTTGTCTAACTATCATTCTTGCATTCTTTTTCCAACCCCCAAGAAGTACAAAATTACATGCCTCATTAAGGTATATTCCTTGTTGAACATATGCAATGTTGTAAAAAGCGTTAAGCGCTAATCGGATGGTTGATGAGTGTAAAAGAGATTGCGTAACAGCAATCAAAAATAAATTTTGTTCCTGTGATTGGTGAGGCAGGTAAACTATTGAGACTTCTCAAGTGATCTAAGAAGAATCCACACCACCTGAATGAAATCTTTATAATTGATGCTGACACAGTTTGATCATTCAAGTTTAGCAACACAGCCAATACTTCCAATATGGGCATTTGTAGCCACAATGGTTTAAGTTCAATCAAACATAAAAATATGGGAAGAAACCCCATAATGAGCCAGTTATTCCACAGATTTCCATGGAAACCACCATTGGAACTCCTCAAAGTGGACCATGGCTTATTGCCACATCATGCCCCACAACCAGGTCATAAATTTTGCTATCAATTTCTTGCAAAGCCACAAGGCTTGTCTCCTGTCTGAACTCTCCTGACCATCCATTCCTACCTCAAAATTGAAAATTATCAAAAATTCTAGAATATCCTATTTTGGAAACAAAAAATTATAGGGCACTATTACACATAGCTCTTATTTGCAATCCCCCATGTAGTCTCGCATCTCCAATGATGTATATACCGATGCATGTATTTTTTTACATATTCTGTATGTGGGTCCATATAGATTTCAATCTTCAAAAAAAAATAAAAATTGTGTGATTGATTGGCTTGAAAACTTTTAATTTAAAACTGTAAATTCTGAGCTCCAACTTTTAATTTGATGGCCGGCTGATCATTTCTAAATGCATCCAATTTATGGCATCTTATGTATAATGAATGTGTATTTAGTTAATTTCTTGTATATGATTGAGTATTTAGTGAATTTTTTACAATGCAGTATGGCATCCAAGGAACGTATGAGACCTACAGCTTCTGCTAAAAAAAACGTATCAATGACATGGCGTCGACATCTCGAAATGATGAAGTTCAAGCAAATCCACAAGAAGAAGAAGCAATGGAAGATATAGAGGAAGAAGTAGATTCTGAAATTGATCAAGCCACCTTGAGGGGTCCTTTTCTCGGTGGACCAGTAGATAATGAGTTACTCGTTGACTATCGACACCATCTTGCATATCGTATTTGGAATGGAAAGGTATATAGTGTATTTTAATCCCATCAACTTTTATTTGGTGAAAATAACAGTTCACATATAAATGAATTAGTTAAATTTATACAGGAGCGTCCAGTCTTAAGGTGTCGACAACCTGTTTCGGTCCTGGACAGTTGGAGTTTGGCCAACGAAGCGATCATGTTCTTTGAAAAAGTAAGGGAGAGTGGCTTATTACCTTTGGCTAAGTTTAGCTTCTAACAATAAATTGTCCATTAATATCTGCAATGGTGGAGAGGTGGCATCCAGAAACAAACACTTTTCATATGCCAATTGGAGAGATGGGAATCACTCTGGAGGACGTACATCAGATTATAGGAATCCCAATTATGGGTCGTGCGGTATCTAGGCCTGCAATGCCTACTTCTAAAGTTGTGGATTTGGTTCATAATGCATTGCATATCAATATGTCGGACATCGAGAAAGAATTAGAATCACATAATGGTAGAGCAGTTAGATTGTCTTGGTTAAAGGATCACCTTGCTAAAAAGACGTGTACGATGCCCTTGCAAGATATCGAGTGTGCTGTTCGAGGCTATCTACTCTACTTGTTGGGTTGTACCATTTTCTCTGATAAAACCGGAGCGCTTGTCGCTGTTGAGTATTTTCAGTATTTTGAAGATTTAGAGAATGTAAAGAATTATGCTTGGGGGACAGCTACGCTGGTGCATTTATATCGTCAATTGGGAATTGCATCTAGAGCCAAGTGCAAACAAATTTCTGGTTATTTAACACTTATTCAGGTATATGAGTCGTCATTGTATTTCATTTATACAAGTCTTAAGTATTATAAGATGTATTATTTAATTCTACATGCATTCTGCAGGCATGGGTGTATGAGCATATTCCTTTACTACGGCCGGCACAGATGAACGCGTTAGCGAGAGATCACCTCGAGCCGCCCTGTGGAAGAACTCAAGAAATTTGGCTGGATTGCAAAAGAATAGTGTTGTTGTCATTAGGGAATTGCTTGACTCTTTGAGTCCGGAGCAGGTAGGAAGAGTTTCAATTTTAATTCATTACCCAATGATCATATGCTTCTTAAAATGGAAAATGTCCTTTAATATATTATATCATCTGTACAGATTGATTTTGATCCATACCACAATATACGAGACTGGAATTCACTGCAAGAATATGTCTTCTACAAAGGTTGTCTGGTTGCAAATAGAGTTTTTGAACCATATATGCCAGATAGAATGCTCTGACAGATCGGGCATATACAAACAATTCCACGTGATCCAACTCGACCCAACCAAAGGGCAAGAAGACCACGGGCAGCTAGTGGCTACAAAGTTTCATATGGTGGCAATGTGGAGCATATGGAACAGTGGGAAAATGGCCTCTTAGGACCTAAAACAAGAGGCCCTCAAGTGCAAAGACCGTGGGACACTGTGACCGAGTATATGGGGTGGTTCGAACGTGTAAGCCACCGATTTGTTCAAAACCCTGACAAAAGAAGATTCGTTGCCATGAGAGCCAGTAGTGCCCAAATGACTATCAGTTTAGATGAGGAATGGGTAAGTGTCGACACCCTTCAGTCATTAAGTAGTTGTAATGCAATATTGCTAATATTTATACTCATTTGACTTTGTAGCGCAACACGATATCGCAATATTTGCAGCCATTAGTTCAAGGAAGGCATACATTGGGCGTTTTACAAAGGCACATGCAAAATGTGATTGACTTTTGTCAAGATGGCACACCTCTTCCGATGTCCACACCTCTATCGACTATTCCCACCACAGAACGTCGCAGTAAAAGAGTTAGCGATCGTCGATCACAACAATGATCATCAATGTGTGATTGTTTAATATTTTTTTGAATGAGATGATATACAATGCTCTGTGTTTCTTGTTGTTTAAAGTTAAATTTTGAATATGTGTCTGACGAACATGAAGAAAAGTAAAGATACACAGAATTGGAGAATGTATAGTATTAGATGGTTGGTTGATTAATGCAATGATAGAATTTGATGATTATCTACTCTTTGTAGTTATCCAACTCAATATAACTTGTTGATTTAACTATTATATTTGACAGGGGAGCATCCTATTAAAATTTCTTGTGTATTATTTCATTTTTCAGTGTGTTACCCAACGGCGGACATCCCTAATGTCGACATATACAACATAGGTAGACAATGGTTCTGTCGTACAGGTGACATATAACAATTGTGTAATTCTGTGTGTCTCGACATAAAAATTTTCGACATATGGAAAGTCAAGCGTCAATAGTCACGTATGATTTGGAAGGAATCGACACCTTCTTTGTCGAGTAATGGTTCTGTCGATCGACATTGTGGATGTCAAACGGGTTACAGAAAATACAACTGTGATTTCTGAAGGAATCGACATCTCTGTTGTCGAGGAATGGAGCTTTGGTCGACAATGGGATTGTCGAATGGGTTACAGTATGCAATTATATAATTCTGAAGACATCGACATCTCTGTTGTCGCTAAATGGAGCATACGTCGACAGTAAGGATGTCGAACGGGTTATAGTAAAAAATTGTTTGATTCTCACTAGGTCGACATCTCTGTTGTAGAAAAATAGAGATTTGGTCGACAATGGGATTGTCGAACGGGTTACAGTATGCAATTATATAATTCTGAAGACATCGACATCTCTGTTGTCGCTAAATGGAGCATACGTCGACAGTACGGATGTCGAACGGGTTATAGTAAAAAATTGTTTGATTCTCACTAGATCGACATCTATTTTGTCAAGAAATTGAGATGTTGTCGACACTGGGGTTGTTGAACGGGTTACAGTAAGCAATTATATAATTGTGAATACATCGACATCTCCATTGTCGGTAAATTGAGGTTCTGTCGATAGTGGGGATGTCGAAGGGATTACAGTACACAATTGTGTGATTCTGAATAGATCGACATCGCTTTTGTCGCGATATGGAGCTTTGGTCGACACTGGTGTTGTCGACCTGGTTACAGTAAATAATTGTTTGATTCTGAAAATATCGACATCGCTTTTGTCGAAAAATTGAGGTTTTGTTGACACTGCGGTTGTCGGACGGGTTGCAGTAAACAATTGTGTGATTTCTGAAGACATCGACATCACCTTTGTCGAGAAATGGAGTGTTTGTCGACACTGGAGATGTCGAGTGTATTACATAAAATAATTGTGTTATTTCTGAAGGCATCGACATCTCCCATGTCGAGAAACGGAGATCCGGTCGACAATGGGGATGTCGAACAGGTTACAGAAAAGAATTTTGTGATTTATAAAGGAATCGACAAAATCGATGTCGGGTTACAGAAAAGAATCGACAAAATCCAGTCTTATAACCATACTCATGTATATACCATTTATACAAAATTACATCCATCACAACCACAATGGATATATTGTTTATAAATAGTTACAACCATAACATCTATACCATCTATACAAAATTACAACCACAAAAGGTGTCCATATATCTGTCTATACAAATTTACAAGGATCACCATCTTTACCATTTATACAAAATTACAACCATACCATCTATACTAGCAAGTTTTTGTAAGACTTACCAAAAAATCAAAGTCTTACGAGCTATATTAGTCAGAATCTCCCAAGATGTCAACAACAGCAACATCGGTACCAATGAATCTTTTAAACAGTGTCATTCGATCAACATAAAGCGTCACCCAGGAGGATGCAACGTCTGAACGGTATCTTTCCCATGTTCGGGAAGCAGGTGGTGATGGGGCTTTGGAGTCAACTCCAACCTTATGAAGTGGCATCCATTAACATATCCGATTGGAAGAATCCTATGTGCGGCAATAGGGGGTGGAGCATCTCGCAATGGGAAGAACGTAAGGCATTGGAGTTTGGAGATGTGCACCACTACTATCTTATAAAAAGAAGCGATCACGGGGCCCATGTCCGGCATTGTCATCCAGTAATTACTATCGGCATATGAGGTTTGACATTGAAGGGCTCTTTTTAGCTCATCCAAACGGTCACCACTATAGAAGACCCTTTCATACTCCTCGACATGTTGCTCGATCTCCGATCTGAGATCATTCCTCACATCTCGCCATCCATCATCTGACATTCCCAAAAACTCAGAGATCACTCGGTATCCACAATGGCCATCACCAACCACATCATATATGTTGCTGATATACGATGCTAGAAATTGGGGCAATTTATTTAAGTAGTTGCTACTATCAACAATCCGATTTCTGAGCATCCTTGTTCGTTGCACATTCATTTTCTCTCTTTTGGGGGTAATGGAGAGCCGTACTTGTGAACAATGAATGAGATTTTCAGCCACATTTGGGTTGGAGCTCTGAATGGACTGGAGTACATATTCAAATCCGCTCTTCTCTCTTTGGGTGGATTCCTCGACGAGGGCCTTAGCCCTTTTTGTTTCGCTCCTTTTTCGACCCCTCGTATGCACCTTCACTGTTGGCTCCAATAAAAGGTTGGCACTTGGATCACTTAATTTCTTGAGGATCCTTTTAATTTCTTTCTGTTGGGCTACATTGGCAGCTTGAAACCTTTTCAATAACAGCGCAATCTCTGGACCTATGTCAACTGCATCCGTATCAACCTCTGACAAAGGTGTAGTGCAGACCAATTTTCTCCAAAAAGGATGAAAAACTGACAAGGGAATAGGAGCGCCTTCACGCTTATACTCCACCATCATGTGGGTGCATGGCAATCCGCATGATGTTTGTGCTACATGAACACATGTGGACGGATTCTGTCCAATGGAGTCACCATCATCAATCTCCACTTCGATCTTTTGTATGGCATAGATGGACACAAAGCCAATCAGATCTCGAAAGAGAGGTCCTCTATATCTATGAGAGATTTTCGTCAAACTCTCCTCAAATGATGCTTTGATGTCACAGATTTGGAGCTCCAATAAGTTATGAATTGTACTACAACAACTAACGAAGTTACCTATTGAAGTCTGCAAATATCTTTTAAGTTTAGAATGATGACCTTCAACACGATTGGTTGATGTATTACCAAGATGCATATGTTGGTCAATCCAAGCAGATATGAATTTCTCCTTGTGCTTGTCCAACCATGTCGAATGAAGATAAGAGATTACCATCGGATATTGTTGATACTCAATTTCCAGTTTTTCAAGCCTCTTCAAATATTCATCGACACTTGGTGCCTTCATAACTTTAGTCCACGCGCCCATGAATGCATCCCACGTATCCACATTATCAAATGCCTTCTTACAATTCTTTAGGACATTCTTATTAATGTGCACGCGACATAAAAAATTTATACTCATGGGAAAAACGGAAGATATGGCTTTCATTAAACCCATCTCATGGTCAGTGATGATGACCTTGGGTGAGGTGCACCCATCAAACAACGATCTGAAACATTCCAAGGCCCAAGTGTAGTTCTCCTCCTTTTCAGAATTCAAATATGCAAATGCTGTAGCACATGTTTTCCCCGTGGATGTGATTCCAACAATCTCCAGCAATGGCAATCTTTACTTGTTAGTTTTATATGTGCAGTCCATCATAAGCCTTCACCAAATTCATGGACATGGGGTGGGCGAAGAAGAGATCCATCAAAATGTCACCATCCACATCAACCCGATGATGCTCGATGTATCCATGATCATATATTAAGTTCATTAATTGTTGCATCTGGGTCCGCCCACAAGTCTTTGAGATTCTCATCTTCTTTCGATAATTATATATCGTTCTTATTGTACTTACATTCGTGGGGTCATTGTTCTTCAAATGGGTGAGAATGTCACGTGGACGCACACCACTCTTGCTCATTCCTTGTAGGATGTCAACTTCCTCATCGAGCAATTTACCAACGAACGAATGACCTTCGAAGTTGATGATCAAAGGATGGTTATGTATCCCACACAATACGTGCAACCTCCATTTTCCATTGACTTCAGATGCCCGTAGCTTGAATGGACATTCACACTTCTTCGTGCCAGTTTGACGCTTTGGCTTTCCCTTGTCAATCTTTCGTGGTCGATCAAAGTATTTTCCTCCCCTTTCGCATATTAAAATAACACGTGGAGCTCTCTTAGGGTCGGAGATATCCGATCTACCAATTACAACAATTACTCCAACACATCGGCCGACCCTCTTCACCCATTCTATCAATTCTTTGCGATTATCAAAGGCCTGAAACAATTGCAACAAGCAGAATATTGATATGTTTGCTAAAATTTGATATATAAACACATTTGCTAGAGATATTAAAAAAAAGTCAATTACCAATTCACAAGTGAAGTGTTCCTTGGTGTCGATACTGACAACAACATCTTCATAATTTGACATAAATGGGTTGATTTCATTCTACATTTAAGATACAACATTCCATATTAATAACCAAGGAATCATAAACTTTACTACATTGCTATGTAATCTCACAAAAACTAACCTCATTGGCCATTGTTTAAATGTTTGGAGAATTTATGGATGCCAACGTCAAACAAACCAATGAAAAACCTAAAAGACAATATAATCCATTACTTTACAAATAAATTTAACCATTTAATGACATAAAACTCATAAAACACATAAATACACACACAAACACAGCATAACCCTCACCATTATCCTCACAACCATAAAAAATGCATGTATTATGAAACTGCATGTATTATGAAACTCTAAACCTAGCACAACCACCACACCACAATGCAGCAGCAGCAGCACCACCACCACAAATACAACCACACCACAATGCAACAACACCACCACCACCACCAATACAACAATAAAAAATAACACCACTACAACATTGAAGACCACCAAAAGAAAATAAATAACTTTCCAATAAGAACAAACATTACCTCATATAAATGTGTGCTCCTTTGTGAATTTGTTGTAATCTAGGGCATCAATTTCACATGGAAACAAATAGGTGGATGCCCGAGAGATCACCGGTGATGATGGCTGCTATGGGAGCCGAACCTCGCTCGCTGGAGATGTGGCCGACCGGCGGGAAGAGAAGGGGAGGGCACGCGAGAGAGAAAGGGCGCGAATGGTGTTTTTGGGGTGGGTAGTATCTTCAAATACCTATTTATGGGGTGTATAAAAGAGAGGGTGATTTTGGTTGAAAATGGGGTGATATTAGTAAGGGTGGTTTTTGTTGAAAATGGGGTCATATTGGTAGGGGTGGTTTTGGTTGAAAATGGGGTGACATTGGTGGGGGTGGTTTTCCCTTGGTTTTCAAGTTCATATAAACAGTAAATTTAGGGGGTGGTTTTCTCATCGAATGGGGTGGATATATCACCCCGTGGACTTATAGCATTGTACTAAAAATATTAAAAATAAGAACGTTGTTACACATGTTTCATTGGAAAAGTTTCGTGGACAGTACATATGTTTCAAAAGCTATCCTTATATATCTCATTAAACGGGATTCATACCTACACTTTTCATTCATTGGTACATACGAAATACGTAAACAATTTTTTTATAAAAAATATACTTCGTTAGATGACATTAATTATTAAAAAAAAAAACATGCACAGACTGCCAGCTCATAAGTATATGACCAAGTTGATGTTGAATTTCTTTTGGCAGACTACTATTTTTTGGGTAACAGGGCAGACTATTACTTGTCTTCACTGTTTTGGATAGATGTTTGTGTGTATTTATGTATATATGCCTTATTGTAGTTAGGGATGGCAATAAGGCAGATTGGGATGGATTTAATCAATCTCAATTCAAAATCTGCTAATAAAATTCTATCTCAAACACGTTCAAAATCTGTGACTGGTTTGATCACTCTGTCCCAAATCCGTCTCAACGGGTTTTTAAAAAACTCAAATCTGTCTCATCCCATTTAGAAGGGAACGGATTTAAAACTCTGAATTTTTCAAATATTTTAAATAATTTTTATTGTTTCTTATATTATAAACTAAATAATTATTTTTACTCGTTATGTTATATAATATTATTTAATGCATGCTTAAATATTTTATCAATTGTAATAATAATAATATATGATGGGTTAGTTTAATTTATCGATCAATCGATCATATTATTTTGAATGATACAAATGATTTAAACGGGGTACAACGTAGCGGGGTGGGTTTAGCACTTAAATCTCAAACTCGTCGTATATCTTCATCGGGTTTGGACGAGTCGGGTTTGAGCTTGACATTTAGGGGACCAAATCTGTACCAAAGGGACAGATCAGGGTGAGTTTTCCGTATATCCTATCCCCCTGCTATCCCTAATTGTAGTCTATGTTGTTAGACTCTATTTTTGTTTCGGGGGTGTTTTAATCTTTTTCATATTAATCATACATTAATCATGCATAGATATTGGTATGGACCACTGTTCAAATATACCCAACCCCGCCCATTTAATGGCATTTTTTTTTTCAAAATAATGAACATTTGATGCTTTTACCAAACTAATAATAGGTTTTAAACAATTATCAAACTAGTTACCTAACCAGGTCAAACCAGCCATGTCTGCATTTTTATTTTTTAAAATGTGTCTGCTTAAAACACCAATAGATGTGGCATTTTGACACTTGAGTGATTTTATTTTAAAGACGCCAACAAGGTTGACGTTATATATAGTAAATAATAAAAAAATGTTAAATCTTTTTCAATTTTAAATTGAATTAAGTTATTTTACCCAAAAATATGTTGCTTTTTAAAATCAAATTAAGATTCATTTTTATCATTAATGAAATTGTTAAATTTTGAAAATTATAGATATACAACTACATATCAAAATAATTATGTATATACATACATGTCGGCTAATATTTAAATTTTTTTAATTTTTGGGTAGAATTATCCCTATGAAATTTGAAAGAATTTTTTTTAAATTTCGAGAAGAATTACCCTTGTAATATTGGAAACAATTTTGACCGTAAAAAAATATTAATTTTTTGGAAAAACTTATTTCGCAATAAATTGTAGATCTCGAAAATATCTCTTCAAAATAATTAAATTTGTTGGGAATTAAAGCTAATAATAAGATTTTAAAAGAATTTAAAATTTAAATTTAAGATAAAATCCCATTGTTTTTAAAAATATTTTAATTTGCAATTAATAAAATGCCAATTTCATTGGTATTATAAATATAAATAAATAAAATGCCAACAAAAGTGACATATTATTGTTTCCTAGTATATCACGGCAACGTCATTGGTGTCTTTAAATGTGTGGATCTTATATAACGCTACATATGTTGTCCTTTTGAGAAAAAGTAAAATAATAATAATAATCAAGTGACAAAATGCAACGTCCGTTGCTATTTTTAGCAGACACATTTAAAAAAAAAAAAAAAAACGTTGATTTGGCGTTATCTAAAATGTGACTAACTTGATTATTCTTCTTCAACAGATGACCAATGTTATCTCTCTCTTTGCTTTCTTCTTCTTCGACAGAGCAACACTGCTTACTCTCTCTGCTCGCTTTCTAGTTCTCTCTCCCTCTGTGCTCCAGTGCTCGCTCGCTCTCTCTCTCTCTCTCCCTCTGCCGTCACTCTCGCTTGTCTTACTTAATTGGTTACATTTTTTTTATTTAATCATCATTACATTTGTCTTCATCTTTTTTTTTTTTTTTTTTTTTTTTTTTTTTTGGTTGAAAGGCCTTATCGGCTTATATTACTATATCAAAATGTTCAAAAAGTACATCTCCTGTTTCCTGAGAATCCATAACATATTGGATATCTAGTATACAAAACTCTACACTATTAATAACATTTTGTAGTATATGACGAACTTGTGAGTCCGTAAAACAATCTGTGAATCCTGATGATTATGACCTGCGTGCATATCGTGCCAAGGCATCGGGTCCAACAGTCAAGTCCTGCGGGACTTTGTAAAAAGCCACATGGTCAAGTTGATCTATTAGGTTATAGATATCCATGAGGCAGTCCTGTAGATGTTGCGGTCCCTCCCTGCGGCCTAGAATATGAGTTATTAAGGCCTATGAGTCAGAGCATATACAAATCAGTCGATATTGTCGATCGCATGCGAATTGGAGGCCAGCTTTTATTGCTTCAGCCTCCGCTCGAATAGGGGAAGCCCATGTCCAATATTTAAATCCTGCACCTATAATTTTCTTGGAGAATTCATGGAGTACAACGAACCCTGCGCCAGCCTCGCGAGTGGAGTCCGCAACTCTCCCATCCGTGAGTACAAAGATCTGGTTGCTGTTATGGAAAGTCATTTGTGCTCCCTGAGGTCTTGTTGAAACTTGCAAGCTAGAGTCAAATATCGTCGATCGCCTAAGCCTTAAATCAGCAGCTGTTCGAACCTCCATACACTCGTAAAGATGAGCCTCTGCCCTCATGACTACCTGTCGTGGTGAGACTTTAAACTGCCGAAACGCTTTGTAGTTGCGCGCTTTCCATATGTGCCATAACATGAGAATGAGAAATATTTTTTTCCTCTGCATTAGTGCTTCATTCTTCCATACATTGTCACACAGCACCTGCACCCATGATCCTGCCTGCAAAATGCCTCTTGGAGGAAGTAAAGATGGACAAGATAAATGCCAGCAAGCAGCAGCAAAAGAACATTCAGCAAAAAGGTGAAATGCCGACTCTGGCCTGTCTTCACATAGGGGGCATCGGGTATCCATGTATATGCCAATATTATTCAAAAAAACCCGTGTGGGAAGTCGTTCCCATACTAATTGCCAAGTAAAAAAACTAAACTTTTGGAAAAACTTTAAGTTTCCAAATCATTTTCCAAACCTGTGCTAAAGGTGATAGGGGAGTCGGTGATAATACTCGATATATCTCCCTCGGCTTTGGAAATTCAGATGTCGACTCCTCCCAACACCATTCTGCACGGTTCGTTCTATTAGCGCGCAAAGGAGTGCTTGCAGCAATTTTTCTTCATCTTATAAGATGGTGAGTGTAAGGCATAAATTGAGTATACATGTCCCTCTTTAAAATAAAAATAAAAATCAATATAACTTTCTGAAAACCTAAGAAAACCGGTTTGGATCCTGTAAACTCTGAAAATTACATGCAGTAAGTCTCTATATTTTATTGTAGTTAATGATTTAGTCCTCGAGTTAACAGTCACTCATAATAAAAAATATATTCTAGATATATCCCGTCCCACTGACGAAATCTTCGAAAGTTACATTCAAATAACTTCATGACAAGGTTAAAAAATTAAAATACTTCATTTTGATCACCCAAATAACTTTATACATCAAAATTATGAAAATATCCTCATCTCCTCCAACTGGCTGGCAGGGTATGTTTAAAAAAGTGAAACGGATAACTTTTATACCAACTTTTGAACCCACAACATTTAATTTTTGTGTTTCCTAAACTCATGACTATTTATATATATACAAAATTCATGAACATCTAACCCCACCATTCTTTCTCTCTCTTATATTCTCTCTTTTTTCTCTGTTCTATCCCTCCCCGCGATCTCGTCACGCCACCTCCGCTATGCCGCTGTGACCACAACGTCAGAGGCGGAGGGAGGAGAGTTAGTTAAGTTAGGTTTGTGTGATTTGGCCATGGATTTTTTAAGAACCCATGTTGGATGTCTGTTAATTCTCAGATTATGAGATATTTTCTAATGCACATCATATGTTTGATGTCTGTTAATTCTCAGATTATGAGATATTTTCTAATGCACATCATATGTTTGATGTAATTTGTATACGACTCTAATAAACCCGGGGCCCAGCCTCCTCAGGGTGTTCGGCACGGGGAGGCTTGATGATATGGTGTGGAAAGACGCCAACGGGTCGGCAGGAGGCATCATCATTGCGTGGGATACCGCTATATGGGAGAAGGTGGAATGCTTGGAGGGTTCTTTTTCCCTCTCGGTTTCGTTCAAGGAGCGCTCCTCCGGGGCAAGATGGGCAATTTCAGGAGTGTACGGACCTCACGAGGCGGAAGAGAGAGCCGCTTGTTGGGAGGAACTGTCAGGGGTGCGTGAAATGTGGAGTGTCCCATGGTGTGTCACAGGGGACTTCAATATCACGCGCTTCAGTGATGAAAGAAAAGGGTCGTGCACGGTGTCTCCGTCCATGCGCACATTCTCGGCATGGATCAATGACGAGGAGCTGGTGGACCTGACCATCCAAAATCAAAGGTACACATGGAGTAGTATGAGGGAGGCTCCATCTCTAGCGCGTTTGGATCGTGTGTTGATCGACCTCGAATGGGACGATATGTTCCCCGGCTGCGAGGTAAGGGGTTTACCGCGAATTCTTTCTGACCACTCACCATTATTCTTCTACTCCCAATGTCAAGCGAAACCACACAAGTTTAGATTTGAATCATGGTGGACGGAGGTCGAGGGCCTCGAGGACCTCGTGCGACGGTCCTGGGAAACGTCAGTTAGCGGTGTAGATACCCCATTTTGACCAGTTTAGGATCCAATTTACTTATTCCTAGCGATATCCAAATCAGTTCAATACTTGTTTCAAATGCATTATTTTTCTGTTGTGCTATGTTTTTACAAAATATATGTCTAAAACACATATAAATACATTCATCACATATACTCATACATCACATATACTCTCTCTTTCATGCTTCCATACACATCACCCATCCCCATATTATTATGACATGTACCTCTTTTTATACAACCTCACCTAAACCTATACCCAAAATCTACACACATCATAACCTTGTAATCTCCATGTCCCATCACTCCTCACACACTCACTCACACACTCCACCACTATATTCATGCATAACATACACGTGGAGGGGAGTAGGTGACCAAAAAGAAAGGCCATGCATGAAGTAACTATTGGATTTGAAAAGGGTATGGGAGGGTGTCTCAAAAAGGTTTTCTTCGGAGCTAAGGAAGATGAGATGGGCTCTTTCTATTGGCTGGTTCAAAGGGGGAGGTACAAGAGCACTGTGAGGGGTTCATTCGGATGGTTTTTTGATGGAGATAGGAGGGGTTGAAAAAGGGGGCATGGTTGGGTGGTTTTCAAGGGAGTATAAAAGGGGAGGGGATCATCAAAGGTGTGGGGGGTTTTTTTGGTGTGAGACAGAGAGAGGGAGACGTGAGAGAGGGAGGTGGAAGTGAAAAGAAAAAAAAAAAGATTTTCTGGTGTGTGTGTGTGTGTGTGTGTGAGAGAGAGTGGAAGAGAAGAGAGAGTAAACAAGAGAGAAGCTAAATATGTAAGTGTGTGTGAGAGAGAGTGAGAGAGGCAGGAAGAATAAGAAGTTGCAAAACAAAGCAGGATTTTATCTTTTGTTAACTTATTTTTATTTGATTTTATTTACTAGTTAATCTCATTTACATCAGTTAATCATTATCTAGTTAGTGCATCAATCCTAACCCATTTTTATTGCATTTTTAAAGGGGTAAATCTTTTGGGGAGGGGTTAGTAAAATCATTACTAGTCCCCTCCCCAAACAAACCAACTCGGTACGTTTTAGTGTTCATATTTAATTTCTTTTTTTACTTTTCATTTTAGAATAATTTACTACACAATTTCTCTAATCGGATCTTAATCATTTTGTGCGAGGTACCTGAGCTTCACCGCGTTGCGTGGCCGGCTGCGTCAACGTGAAGAGAATCCACCATTTCCCGGCAAAGGCGAGTAACAGAAGAAACCCTCTTTTCTTGCTTTTGAGGAAAAGCAACTGGCGATCACAACAGCGTCCTTGGGAGCGGTCGAGCGACCTTGGACGATCTTTCGAACGGCGATTCGGTACGTCGCGTGCGGACCGGATCCAAGTTCGAAAGAACCGGATTAACGACATTTTTTCCGGTGTCAAAAATCCACATCGACAGTTTGGCGATCACGGTGGGACCTCTTTTGTGAAGCTCGGTATAGGTATCCTCGTACATTTTGATTAAAATCTGGTTAGAAATAGTGTAGTTCTTTTTAATTTCATTAAAAAAATAGAAAATAAAAAAAAAACTGTATTTCAAATCGTGCATATATATACATATATATATAATGGGCTTTGGTATGTGAACAGTGAGTGGGCATTAAAAAAAAAATCATAATAGGTTTGGGAGAATGAACAGTGGCATGCATATTTCATTTGGAAAAAAGGGTTGACTTTGTGTTTTTGTTGCTGTCATCAGGAGAGAGAGGATAATTTGACTTCATTTCTAAAAGGGTTGACTTTGTGGTCATTAAAAATAAAAAAATAAAATCATAAAGCAAGGCTTGGAGTGATCCTCTCTTTTAAAAAGACCTGGCTCGGCCCTGTTAAAAAAAAAAAAAATTCCTTTATGCAATCTTCCAAGACTTGCATGTTAGTTCTATTAATTTGGATTGTATATTTCTGTTTTATGCTGAGTTAATTTTTGTTGTGTATATATTTATTTTTTGTTATTTATAAATTGAGAAAATCCAAAAAAAAATGTCTTATTTTCATGATGTGTCCCAATTTGATCAGAACCACAAAAATCAGGACCCTAGACATGAGTTTGTCACATCATCTCCCTATCAGTCCAGGGTTCCCATCCATCATGCCCCATTTATCAGTCCGCATTCCTCGAGAGTTAATCAAACCCTAGAGGAAACCATAAGGCAAAAAGTTTCTGAGATCATGTTCCCTGTCCATACTGATTCCCATTGGAGAAACCATTGTCAATTTGATTCCATCAAACTTCCTTTGAATTTTCAAGCTCCCAAGTTTAGGAAGTATAGTGGTCGAGGTGATCCGCGTCATCATATCAATGAATTTTATCTTGATGCTCGTCCCTTCCTTGACGATGATGCCATGCTCATCTATCTATTTCCATTGTCATTGGAAGGGATTGCCTTGCAATGGTTTACCTCCCTTTCCCGGAATGATCTCCAAACCTTTTTCGATATAGTCCAAAAGTTTCTCAATCGGTTTAGTTTTCAAGCTAGACGTGCTCCCTCCCCGGCAGACCTTGTTGCTGAAAAGATGCAACCTGGGGAGGACTTCGTTCAATTTGTCCATCGATGGAGGGATATGGCCGTCCGATCTGGAATCTCTTTGCCTGAGTCCCAACAGGTTGACATGATCATCATGAATTCCTGTGGGGACATCAAAAGGGCATTGAGTCTTTGTGACTGTAACACATTTGATCAGTTATTTGATCGTGCTATTGCAATCCAAAGATATTCATTGCCGGCTCCCTCCTATTATCCGAATGAAGAAGCATGTTTTGAGGCTCCTGAGTTTCAATATCCGGTCCAAGAGCATGTTGATGTTGTTGAAATGCCCTCTCCAATTATTAGGCCACCCAATGGAAGTCCTCTCCCGAGATGGCTCCAAGGGCGAGTACGTGAGAGGGACCCCAACATTAGACTAAGGACCTCTCAGCCAAACCATTCACCCCATCAACCCTATGCATACCCAACCACTGAACCTGAACCTATCTTTACCTACCATCAACCACAACCCCAACCAGAACTTTCGTTCGACCCAACCCCAGCCTATGAGCCTCCAATAGTCGAAATCATAGAATCTACGGAGTATCCCATATGGGACTACGAGGATGAAGGGTTTTGCGATGGAGAACTGTTAGGGCTCACCTACTCAAACCCAAACCTAAGCCCAACCTATGAGTCTCCAGTATTCGAAATCACGGAATCTGATGAATGTCCCAAATGGGACTACTATGATGATGAAGAGCCCTGTGATGGAGAACTACTAGAACTCATTTACCCTACCCCAATACCACCTGAACCCACCATCCAATCCTTCCATCCAGCTGAGTTTGAATGCCCTTTGTCTCCACCTGCTCAAGACCCAATCAAATCAAAGCCTATTAAACCTATTTCGGTCATCTCAGATGACTCAAATCTTGATTCATCAGATTCTGAGGTTGACCCGAACCCGATTGAGCCAATTGTGCATGTCCTCGAATCAAAGCCTCTCATCTTTAGGAATGCACAATTCAAGGAATCAGTTGAGCCATCCCAATTGCCAGATCCACTCGACTTGCCATCCCATCTATCGGAGGAGCATTCTCCTCCTGAATTCCCCGTCATATCGAAATTAATTTTCCCCGCCATATCCAAATCAAAATTCCCCGCCATATCCAAATCTGAATCCCCCGTCGTATCCAAAGCAATATCCCCCGTCATATCCAAAGCAGAATTCCCCGTCATATCCAAAGCAATTTCCCCCGTCACATCCAAAGCAATTTCCCCCGCCATATCCAAAGTAGAATCCCCCGTCATATCCAAATCAATTATTCCTTTAATATCCAAATTAGATCTGATCCATAAGCCCCTGATTGCACCAATTGATGAGTCATTACTTCCACCATCATCAGGGCCTCAGCATCATGTTTACATTTCTTCCCTTGCACATATTCAGTCAGTTGTTCCCCCTATGGCTTGCTTTTCCATATTTGCATTTTTATTGACTGACCCCTCTGTGAGGGAACATTTTCTTCCTGTTGAGAATCTATGGCAGATCAGGCGCCACTCGCGTTTTCGACATCTTTTGATAGACGCTGAGGATCAATGGTGCAGAAGGCGTCACACGCGCTTCAAAGCGGAGGAGGATCATCCATGTGCCATCAATGTTACATCAGACGACTCAAGCGTCATTCCTTTGAAGCTGCTTCAATTTGAGCCTCCATGAAGGACTCTTCCTGCACCATCATTTTCTGGGGGCCACCCTCTAGCACTGTATAGTATCTTTCATCTCCCATGTTTTATTGTACATAGCATGTTGTCTGTTTACTGCTTTCTTTAAGTGAAAAGTTCAAAAAAAATTAAATATGTCAAAATCCAAAAAAAAAATCAAATATGTCAAAAAAAAAAAAACTCAAAAAAAAAAAAGAGTTTTCAAAGACATACCCAGTCCAACACTTGAACTGGGACATCTATCTTCCACCATGAGAGCACCCCCAGTCCAACACTGGACTGGGGCAATTTTTAAATCCCCAGTGAATGATTAATTTGAGCATGACTACCATATCTTGTGAACATTTACTCCACTTGTTTGATTATTTTCTGTATATTTGCTTGGACTTTTGATAGACCATGTCCAGAAGATTGGCTTTCTTTTTCTTGGCTCACATTATCATTCCACTATCCACACACAAGATTGGCTTAGGATTTAGTCCACCACAGGAAAGAAAGGCTGCCCACACCATTAGACTGGGGCAATTGTATCTTCCTTCTTTTATTTAAAATTTTTATTCGTGTTGACTGCGACCCATAGAAATGCCTTAGTCCTGGTACATGTCCCAAAGAAGCTGGCTCTAGCACTATTGATGCTTTAAAAAAAAAGAAGAGAAAAATAGAGGGTAAAAAACAGAAATGCCCCCCAATAAACAAGGCAAGGCTTGCCATTTCAAAAAAAAAAAGAGGAAAAGTAGATGTCCAATGCGGGTCTACGTCCTTCACCAAAAAAGAATAAAAAAAAAAGCAGTAAAGA
Organism: Acorus calamus; assembly: GCA_030737845.1. Lineage (NCBI taxonomy): Eukaryota > Viridiplantae > Streptophyta > Magnoliopsida > Acorales > Acoraceae > Acorus > Acorus calamus. Next base: position 7,367,581 of record CM060874.1, on the reverse strand, counting down.
AGAAAGCTAGAGGGACCGAGTGAGTTAAGATATGTGCTAGGACTGAGGCAATTTTGATGGTTCTCAGAAGACATTACTCTCACCCCCATTCATTCTACTTCTCCCTTGGAAGAGCCAATTAAACTAGAAATTTGGCGAAGCGGTTGATCCATCCTATAGTGAACAATCTCCTAAGCTGACACCATCACACACCACATGAGTCATTTTAAAGGCTGCCTAATCCAATGGACAGAAATCTTGTGCTTGTCTAAGTGGATTTGAAATTTTCAAACAAATTGGAGTGAATCAATTCTATAGAAATCTTTCATGTTTAAATCAATTCTTTAATACAACATGCTCTCACATGCTAAGCTACTTGCTCATCATCCCACCATGATACATGTCACTTAAGCAAACACTCACATCATTCCATGACATGTTTATATAAAGTTGCATGCTAGTTATGTTTTCATTATGCCTGTTACATGATCACCTTGTATATTTTGAGTTGTGCAGGCATATCTCTTACTAACTCAACTTACTAACTTCCAAAAAAAAAAAAGTTTTCAAAAACCTAGTTTGCATTTGCTTGTTGACTGGTGAGCGCCCCTCCAGCAAAAGCAATGATCTATCAATTTGTGAATGCGAGCTTTGTATGGCCGTTGGTGGCCTAAATATGGGGATGATGGACACTTTCCAAGACTCCTGACCCAAACCTTGGTCACCAACAAGTTTTCAAAACCACTAACATGCATTAAAAAAAATGTTTTAAAAAATCAACCCAGCATGCATGCATTTAGGATAATTTGCATAATTTATCTCTCTCATGTGCTTTTAAAAGCTTCAATTCTTATTTGGCTTGAGAATTTGTCTGATTCAGAAACTTGCCTGGTATAAGTAATTATTCCACTCCCGTGTGTTTTGCCTTGTTGCTCATACCACCTTGGAAATTTTCTTTGGCCTTGTCTACCTTGATTCATGACCCAATGATCCTTTCAAATTATCAATCAAAATTTCCTTTGTTTCTCTTTTCGCATTTGTGATATCCCCCTGTTCGCTGAGTTGCCATGCACGGTAGGCACAGGGAATCCAACGCCGGGCTGCAGCACACGAAGGCTAGGAACCCCAATCGAGGGTTGGATCAATCACCACATTAGTTTAAATATCTTTCTCCCCCAGGATCGTTTCGTTGATGAGTTTTTGTAGACCTTGTCCTAAGTTCATTTCTTCGTTGTTATCGGTCATGGGACTAAAAACCCATATTGGATGGGCCGGTCAAAATGAGGTCTCTCTTCTTATCCTCGAACGGTGCTTCTCATTTCACTCGAAACACCGTCCGAGGAGGGGCAATTGTAGATACCCCATTTTGACCGGTTTAGGATCCAATTTACTTATTCCTAGCGATATCCAAATCAGTTCAATACTTGTTCCAAATGCATTATTTTTCTGTTGTGCTATGTTTTTACAAAATATATGTCTAAAACACATATAAATACATTCATCACATATACTCATACATCACATATACTCTCTCTTTCATGCTTCCATACACATCACCCATCCCCATATTATTATGGCATGTACCTCTTTTTACACAACCTCACCTAAACCTATACCCAAAATCTACACACATCATAACCTTGTAATCTCCATGTCCCATCACTCCTCACACACTCACTCACACACTCCACCACTTTATTCATGCATAACATACACGTGGAGGGGAGTAGGTGACCAAAAAGAAAGGCCATGCATGAAGTAACTATTGGATTTGAAAAGGGTATGGGAGGGTGTCTCAAAAAGGTTTTCTTAGGGGCTAAGGAAGATGAGATGGGCTCTTTCTATTGGCTGGTTCAAAGGGGGAGGTACAAGAGCACTGTGAGGGGTTCATTCGGATGGTTTTTTGATGGAGATAGGAGGGGTTGAAAAAGGGGGCATGGTTGGGTGGTTTTCAAGGGAGTATAAAAGGGGAGGGGATCATCAAAGGTGTGGGGGGTTTTTTTGGTGTGAGACAGAGAGAGGGAGACGTGAGAGAGGGAGGTGGAAGTGAAAAGAAAAAAAAAAAGATTTTCTGGTGTGTGTGTGTGTGTGTGTGTGTGTGAGAGTGGAAGAGAAGAGAGAGTAAACAAGAGAGAAGCTAAATATGTAAGTGTGTGTGAGAGAGAGTGAGAGAGGCAGGAAGAATAAGAAGTTGCAAAACAAAGCAGGATTTTATCTTTTGTTAACTTATTTTTATTTGATTTTATTTACTAGTTAATCTCATTTACATCAGTTAATCATTATCTAGTTAGTGCATCAATCCTAACCCATTTTTATTGCATTTTTAAAGGGGTAAATCTTTTGGGGAGGGGTTAGTAAAATCATTACTAGTCCCCTCCCCAAACAAACCAACTCGGTACGTTTTAGTGTTCATATTTAATTTCTTTTTTTACTTTTCATTTTAGAATAATTTACTACACAATTTCTCTAATCGGATCTTAATCATTTTGTGCGAGGTTCCTCAGCTTCACCGCGTTGCGTGGCCGGCTGCGTCAACGTGAAGAGAATCCACCATTTCCCGGCAAAGGCGAGTAACAGAAGAAACCTCTTTTCTTGCTTTTGAGGAAAAGCAAGTGGCGATCACAACAACGTCCTTAGGAGCGGTCAAGCGACCTTGGACGATCTTTCGAACGGCGATCACGGTGGGACCTCTTTTGTGAAGCTCGGTATAGGTATCCTCGTACATTTTGATTAAAATCTGGTTAGAAATAGTGTAGTTCTTTTTAATTTCATTAAAAAAATAGAAAATAAAAAAAAACTGTATTTCAAATCGTGCATATATATACATATATATATAATGGGCTTTGGTATGTGAACAGTGAGTGGGCATTAAAAAAAAATCATAATAGGTTTGGGAGAATGAACAGTGGCATGCATATTTCATTTGGAAAAAAGGGTTGACTTTGTGTTTTTGTTGCTGTCATCAGGAGAGAGAGGATAATTTGACTTCATTTCTAAAAGGGTTGACTTTGTGGTCATTAAAAATAAAAAAATAAAATCATAAAGCAAGGCTTGGAGTGATCCTCTCTTTTAAAAAGACCTGGCTCGGCCCTGTTAAAAAAAAAAAAATTCCTTTATGCAATCTTCCAAGTCTTGCATGTTAGTTCTATTAATTTGGATTGTATATTTCTGTTTTATGCTGAGTTAATTTTTGTTGTGTATATATTTATTTTTTGTTATTTATAAATTGAGAAAATCCAAAAAAAAATGTCTTATTTTCATGATGTGTCCCAATTTGATCAGAACCACAAAAATCAGGACCCTAGACATGAGTTTGTCCCATCATCTCCCTATCAGTCCAGGGTTCCCATCCATCATGCCCCATTTATCAGTCCGCATTCCTCGAGAGTTAATCAAACCCTAGAGGAAACCATAAGGCAAAAAGTTTCTGAGATCATGTTCCCTGTCCATACTGATTCCCATTGGAGAAACCATTGTCAATTTGATTCCATCAAACTTCCTTTGAATTTTCAAGCTCCCAAGTTTAGGAAGTATAGTGGTCGAGGTGATCCGCGTCATCATATCAATGAATTTTATCTTGATGCTCGTCCCTTCCTTGACGATGATGCCATGCTCATCTATCTATTTCCATTGTCATTGGAAGGGATTGCCTTGCAATGGTTTACCTCCCTTTCCCGGAATGATCTCCAAACCTTTTTCGATATAGTCCAAAAGTTTCTCAATCGGTTTAGTTTTCAAGCTAGACGTGCTCCCTCCCCGGCAGACCTTGTTGCTGAAAAGATGCAACCTGGGGAGGACTTCGTTCAATTTGCCCATCGATGGAGGGATATGGCCGTCCGATCTGGAATCTCTTTGCCTGAGTCCCAACAGGTTGACATGATCATCATGAATTCCTGTGGGGACATCAAAAGGGCATTGAGTCTTTGTGACTGTAACACATTTGATCAGTTATTTGATCGTGCTATTGCAATCCAAAGATATTCATTGCCGGCTCCCTCCTATTATCCGAATGAAGAAGCATGTTTTGAGGCTCCTGAGTTTCAATATCCGGTCCAAGAGCATGTTGATGTTGTTGAAATGCCCTCTCCAATTATTAGGCCACCCAATGGAAGTCCTCTCCCGAGATGGCTCCAAGGGCGAGTACGTGAGAGGGACCCCAACATTAGACTAAGGACCTCTCAGCCAAACCATTCACCCCATCAACCCTATGCATACCCAACCACTGAACCTGAACCTATCTTTACCTACCATCAACCACAACCCCAACCAGAACTTTCGTTCGACCCAACCCCAGCCTATGAGCCTCCAATAGTCGAAATCATAGAATCTACGGAGTATCCCATATGGGACTACGAGGATGAAGGGTTTTGCGATGGAGAACTGTTAGGGCTCACCTACTCAAACCCAAACCTAAGCCCAACCTATGAGTCTCCAGTATTCGAAATCACGGAATCTGATGAATGTCCCAAATGGGACTACTATGATGATGAAGAGCCCTGTGATGGAGAACTACTAGAACTCATTTACCCTACCCCAATACCACCTGAACCCACCATCCAATCCTTCCATCCAGCTGAGTTTGAATGCCCTTTGTCTCCACCTGCTCAAGACCCAATCAAATCAAAGCCTATTAAACCTATTTCGGTCATCTCAGATGACTCAAATCTTGATTCATCAGATTCTGAGGTTGACCCGAACCCGATTGAGCCAATTGTGCATGTCCTCGAATCAAAGCCTCTCATCTTTAGGAATGCACAATTCAAGGAATCAGTTGAGCCATCCCAATTGCCAGATCCACTCGACTTGCCATCCCATCTATCGGAGGAGCATTCTCCTCCTGAATTCCCCGTCATATCGAAATTAATTTTCCCCGCCATATCCAAATCAAAATTCCCCGCCATATCCAAATCTGAATCCCCCGTCGTATCCAAAGCAATATCCCCCGTCATATCCAAAGCAGAATTCCCCGTCATATCCAAAGCAATTTCCCCCGTCACATCCAAAGCAATTTCCCCCGCCATATCCAAAGTAGAATCCCCCGTCATATCCAAATCAATTATTCCTTTAATATCCAAATTAGATCTGATCCATAAGCCCCTGATTGCACCAATTGATGAGTCATTACTCCCACCATCATCAGGGCCTCAGCATCATGTTTACATTTCTTCCCTTGCACATATTCAGTCAGTTGTTCCCCCTATGGCTTGCTTTTCCATATTTGCATTTTTATTGACTGACCCCTCTGTGAGGGAACATTTTCTTCCTGTTGAGAATCTATGGCAGATCAGGCGCCACTCGCGTTTTCGACATCTTTTGATAGACGCTGAGGATCAATGGTGCAGAAGGCGTCACACGCGCTTCAAAGCGGAGGAGGATCATCCATGTGCCATCAATGTTACATCAGACGACTCAAGCGTCATTCCTTTGAAGCTGCTTCAATTTGAGCCTCCATGAAGGACTCTTCCTGCACCATCATTTTCTGGGGGCCACCCTCTAGCACTGTATAGTATCTTTCATCTCCCATGTTTTATTGTACATAGCATGTTGTCTGTTTACTGCTTTCTTTAAGTGAAAAGTTCAAAAAAAATTAAATATGTCAAAATCCAAAAAAAAAATCAAATATGTCAAAAAAAAAAAAACTCAAAAAAAAAAAAGAGTTTTCAAAGACATACCCAGTCCAACACTTGAACTGGGACATCTATCTTCCACCATGAGAGCACCCCCAGTCCAACACTGGACTGGGGCAATTTTTAAATCCCCAGTGAATGATTAATTTGAGCATGACTACCATATCTTGTGAACATTTACTCCACTTGTTTGATTATTTTCTGTATATTTGCTTGGACTTTTGATAGACCATGTCCAGAAGATTGGCTTTCTTTTTCTTGGCTCACATTATCATTCCACTATCCACACACAAGATTGGCTTAGGATTTAGTCCACCACAGGAAAGAAAGGCTGCCCACACCATTAGACTGGGGCAATTGTATCTTCCTTCTTTTATTTAAAATTTTTATTCGTGTTGACTGCGACCCATAGAAATGCCTTAGTCCTGGTACATGTCCCAAAGAAGCTGGCTCTAGCACTATTGATGCTTTAAAAAAAAAGAAGAGAAAAATAGAGGGTAAAAAACAGAAATGCCCCCCAATAAACAAGGCAAGGCTTGCCATTTCAAAAAAAAAAAGAGGAAAAGTAGATGTCCAATGCGGGTCTACGTCCTTCACCAAAAAAGAATAAAAAAAAAAGCAGTAAAGAAGAAAGCTAGAGGGACCGAGTGAGTTAAGATATGTGCTAGGACTGAGGCAATTTTGATGGTTCTCAGAAGACATTACTCTCACCCCCATTCATTCTACTTCTCCCTTGGAAGAGCCAATTAAACTAGAAATTTGGCGAAGCGGTTGATCCATCCTATAGTGAACAATCTCCTAAGCTGACACCATCACACACCACATGAGTCATTTTAAAGGCTGCCTAATCCAATGGACAGAAATCTTGTGCTTGTCTAAGTGGATTTGAAATTTTCAAACAAATTGGAGTGAATCAATTCTATAGAAATCTTTCATGTTTAAATCAATTCTTTAATACAACATGCTCTCACATGCTAAGCTACTTGCTCATCATCCCACCATGATACATGTCACTTAAGCAAACACTCACATCATTCCATGACATGTTTATATAAAGTTGCATGCTAGTTATGTTTTCATTATGCCTGTTACATGATCACCTTGTATATTTTGAGTTGTGCAGGCATATCTCTTACTAACTCAACTTACTAACTTCCAAAAAAAAAAAAGTTTTCAAAAACCTAGTTTGCATTTGCTTGTTGACTGGTGAGCGCCCCTCCAGCAAAAGCAATGATCTATCAATTTGTGAATGCGAGCTTTGTATGGCCGTTGGTGGCCTAAATATGGGGATGATGGACACTTTCCAAGACTCCTGACCCAAACCTTGGTCACCAACAAGTTTTCAAAACCACTAACATGCATTAAAAAAAATGTTTTAAAAAATCAACCCAGCATGCATGCATTTAGGATAATTTGCATAATTTATCTCTCTCATGTGCTTTTAAAAGCTTCAATTCTTATTTGGCTTGAGAATTTGTCTGATTCAGAAACTTGCCTGGTATAAGTAATTATTCCACTCCCGTGTGTTTTGCCTTGTTGCTCATACCACCTTGGAAATTTTCTTTGGCCTTGTCTACCTTGATTCATGACCCAATGATCCTTTCAAATTATCAATCAAAATTTCCTTTGTTTCTCTTTTCGCATTTGTGATATCCCCCTGTTCGCTGAGTTGCCATGCACGGTAGGCACAGGGAATCCAACGCCGGGCTGCAGCACACGAAGGCTAGGAACCCCAATCGAGGGTTGGATCAATCACCACATTAGTTTAAATATCTTTCTCCCCCAGGATCGTTTCGTTGATGAGTTTTTGTAGACCTTGTCCTAAGTTCATTTCTTCGTTGTTATCGGTCATGGGACTAAAAACCCATATTGGATGGGCCGGTCAAAATGAGGTCTCTCTTCTTATCCTCGAACGGTGCTTCTCATTTCACTCGAAACACCGTCCGAGGAGGGGCAATTGTAGATACCCCATTTTGACCGGTTTAGAATCCAATTTACTTATTCCTAGCGATATCCAAATCAGTTCAATACTTGTTTCAAATGCATTATTTTTCTGTTGTGCTATGTTTTTACAAAATATATGTCTAAAACACATATAAATACATTCATCACATATACTCATACATCACATATACTCTCTCTTTCATGCTTCCATACACATCACCCATCCCCATATTATTATGGCATGTACCTCTTTTTACACAACCTCACCTAAACCTATACCCAAAATCTACACACATCATAACCTTGTAATCTCCATGTCCCATCACTCCTCACACACTCACTCACACACTCCACCACTTTATTCATGCATAACATACACGTGGAGGGGAGTAGGTGACCAAAAAGAAAGGCCATGCATGAAGTAACTATTGGATTTGAAAAGGGTATGGGAGGGTGTCTCAAAAAGGTTTTCTTAGGGGCTAAGGAAGATGAGATGGGCTCTTTCTATTGGCTGGTTCAAAGGGGGAGGTACAAGAGCACTGTGAGGGGTTCATTCGGATGGTTTTTTGATGGAGATAGGAGGGGTTGAAAAAGGGGGCATGGTTGGGTGGTTTTCAAGGGAGTATAAAAGGGGAGGGGATCATCAAAGGTGTGGGGGGTTTTTTTGGTGTGAGACAGAGAGAGGGAGAGGTGAGAGAGGGAGGTGGAAGTGAAAAGAAAAAAAAAAAGATTTTCTGGTGTGTGTGTGTGTGTGTGTGTGTGAGAGTGGAAGAGAAGAGAGAGTAAACAAGAGAGAAGCTAAATATGTAAGTGTGTGTGAGAGAGAGTGAGAGAGGCAGGAAGAATAAGAAGTTGCAAAACAAAGCAGGATTTTATCTTTTGTTAACTTATTTTTATTTGATTTTATTTACTAGTTAATCTCATTTACATCAGTTAATCATTATCTAGTTAGTGCATCAATCCTAACCCATTTTTATTGCATTTTTAAAGGGGTAAATCTTTTGGGGAGGGGTTAGTAAAATCATTACTAGTCCCCTCCCCAAACAAACCAACTCGGTACGTTTTAGTGTTCATATTTAATTTCTTTTTTTACTTTTCATTTTAGAATAATTTACTACACAATTTCTCTAATCGGATCTTAATCATTTTGTGCGAGGTTCCTCAGCTTCACCGCGTTGCGTGGCCGGCTGCGTCAACGTGAAGAGAATCCACCATTTCCCGGCAAAGGCGAGTAACAGAAGAAACCTCTTTTCTTGCTTTTGAGGAAAAGCAAGTGGCGATCACAACAACGTCCTTAGGAGCGGTCAAGCGACCTTGGACGATCTTTCGAACGGTGATTCGGTACGTCGCGTGCGGACCGGATCCAAGTTCGAAAGAACCGGATTAACGACATTTTTTCCGGTGTCAAAAATCCACATCGACAGTTTGGCGATCACGGTGGGACCTCTTTTGTGAAGCTCGGTATAGGTATCCTCGTACATTTTGATTAAAATCTGGTTAGAAATAGTGTAGTTCTTTTTAATTTCATTAAAAAAATAGAAAATAAAAAAAAACTGTATTTCAAATCGTGCATATATATACATATATATATAATGGGCTTTGGTATGTGAACAGTGAGTGGGCATTAAAAAAAAATCATAATAGGTTTGGGAGAATGAACAGTGGCATGCATATTTCATTTGGAAAAAAGGGTTGACTTTGTGTTTTTGTTGCTGTCATCAGGAGAGAGAGGATAATTTGACTTCATTTCTAAAAGGGTTGACTTTGTGGTCATTAAAAATAAAAAAATAAAATCATAAAGCAAGGCTTGGAGTGATCCTCTCTTTTAAAAAGACCTGGCTCGGCCCTGTTAAAAAAAAAAAAATTCCTTTATGCAATCTTCCAAGTCTTGCATGTTAGTTCTATTAATTTGGATTGTATATTTCTGTTTTATGCTGAGTTAATTTTTGTTGTGTATATATTTATTTTTTGTTATTTATAAATTGAGAAAATCCAAAAAAAAATGTCTTATTTTCATGATGTGTCCCAATTTGATCAGAACCACAAAAATCAGGACCCTAGACATGAGTTTGTCCCATCATCTCCCTATCAGTCCAGGGTTCCCATCCATCATGCCCCATTTATTAGTCCGCATTCCTCGAGAGTTAATCAAACCCTAGAGGAAACCATAAGGCAAAAAGTTTCTGAGATCATGTTCCCTGTCCATACTGATTCCCATTGGAGAAACCATTGTCAATTTGATTCCATCAAACTTCCTTTGAATTTTCAAGCTCCCAAGTTTAGGAAGTATAGTGGTCGAGGTGATCCGCGTCATCATATCAATGAATTTTATCTTGATGCTCGTCCCTTCCTTGACGATGATGCCATGCTCATCTATCTATTTCCATTGTCATTGGAAGGGATTGCCTTGCAATGGTTTACCTCCCTTTCCCGGAATGATCTCCAAACCTTTTTCGATATAGTCCAAAAGTTTCTCAATCGGTTTAGTTTTCAAGCTAGACGTGCTCCCTCCCCGGCAGACCTTGTTGCTGAAAAGATGCAACCTGGGGAGGACTTCGTTCAATTTGCCCATCGATGGAGGGATATGGCCGTCCGATCTGGAATCTCTTTGCCTGAGTCCCAACAGGTTGACATGATCATCATGAATTCCTGTGGGGACATCAAAAGGGCATTGAGTCTTTGTGACTGTAACACATTTGATCAGTTATTTGATCGTGCTATTGCAATCCAAAGATATTCATTGCCGGCTCCCTCCTATTATCCGAATGAAGAAGCATGTTTTGAGGCTCCTGAGTTTCAATATCCGGTCCAAGAGCATGTTGATGTTGTTGAAATGCCCTCTCCAATTATTAGGCCACCCAATGGAAGTCCTCTCCCGAGATGGCTCCAAGGGCGAGTACGTGAGAGGGACCCCAACATTAGACTAAGGACCTCTCAGCCAAACCATTCACCCCATCAACCCTATGCATACCCAACCACTGAACCTGAACCTATCTTTACCTACCATCAACCACAACCCCAACCAGAACTTTCGTTCGACCCAACCCCAGCCTATGAGCCTCCAATAGTCGAAATCATAGAATCTACGGAGTATCCCATATGGGACTACGAGGATGAAGGGTTTTGCGATGGAGAACTGTTAGGGCTCACCTACTCAAACCCAAACCTAAGCCCAACCTATGAGTCTCCAGTATTCGAAATCACGGAATCTGATGAATGTCCCAAATGGGACTACTATGATGATGAAGAGCCCTGTGATGGAGAACTACTAGAACTCATTTACTCTACCCCAATACCACCTGAACCCACCATCCAATCCTTCCATCCAGCTGAGTTTGAATGCCCTTTGTCTCCACCTGCTCAAGACCCAATCAAATCAAAGCCTATTAAACCTATTTCGGTCATCTCAGATGACTCAAATCTTGATTCATCAGATTCTGAGGTTGACCCGAACCCGATTGAGCCAATTGTGCATGTCCTCGAATCAAAGCCTCTCATCTTTAGGAATGCACAATTCAAGGAATCAGTTGAGCCATCCCAATTGCCAGATCCACTCGACTTGCCATCCCATCTATCGGAGGAGCATTCTCCTCCTGAATTCCCCGTCATATCGAAATTAATTTTCCCCGCCATATCCAAATCAAAATTCCCCGCCATATCCAAATCTGAATCCCCCGTCGTATCCAAAGCAATATCCCCCGTCATATCCAAAGCAGAATTCCCCGTCATATCCAAAGCAATTTCCCCCGTCACATCCAAAGCAATTTCCCCCGCCATATCCAAAGTAGAATCCCCCGTCATATCCAAATCAATTATTCCTTTAATATCCAAATTAGATCTGATCCATAAGCCCCTGATTGCACCAATTGATGAGTCATTACTCCCACCATCATCAGGGCCTCAGCATCATGTTTACATTTCTTCCCTTGCACATATTCAGTCAGTTGTTCCCCCTATGGCTTGCTTTTCCATATTTGCATTTTTATTGACTGACCCCTCTGTGAGGGAACATTTTCTTCCTGTTGAGAATCTATGGCAGATCAGGCGCCACTCGCGTTTTCGACATCTTTTGATAGACGCTGAGGATCAATGGTGCAGAAGGCGTCACACGCGCTTCAAAGCGGAGGAGGATCATCCATGTGCCATCAATGTTACATCAGACGACTCAAGCGTCATTCCTTTGAAGCTGCTTCAATTTGAGCCTCCATGAAGGACTCTTCCTGCACCATCATTTTCTGGGGGCCACCCTCTAGCACTGTATAGTATCTTTCATCTCCCATGTTTTATTGTACATAGCATGTTGTCTGTTTACTGCTTTCTTTAAGTGAAAAGTTCAAAAAAAATTAAATATGTCAAAATCCAAAAAAAAAATCAAATATGTCAAAAAAAAAAAAACTCAAAAAAAAAAAAGAGTTTTCAAAGACATACCCAGTCCAACACTTGAACTGGGACATCTATCTTCCACCATGAGAGCACCCCCAGTCCAACACTGGACTGGGGCAATTTTTAAATCCCCAGTGAATGATTAATTTGAGCATGACTACCATATCTTGTGAACATTTACTCCACTTGTTTGATTATTTTCTGTATATTTGCTTGGACTTTTGATAGACCATGTCCAGAAGATTGGCTTTCTTTTTCTTGGCTCACATTATCATTCCACTATCCACACACAAGATTGGCTTAGGATTTAGTCCACCACAGGAAAGAAAGGCTGCCCACACCATTAGACTGGGGCAATTGTATCTTCCTTCTTTTATTTAAAATTTTTATTCGTGTTGACTGCGACCCATAGAAATGCCTTAGTCCTGGTACATGTCCCAAAGAAGCTGGCTCTAGCACTATTGATGCTTTAAAAAAAAAGAAGAGAAAAATAGAGGGTAAAAAACAGAAATGCCCCCCAATAAACAAGGCAAGGCTTGCCATTTCAAAAAAAAAAAGAGGAAAAGTAGATGTCCAATGCGGGTCTACGTCCTTCACCAAAAAAGAATAAAAAAAAAAGCAGTAAAGAAGAAAGCTAGAGGGACCGAGTGAGTTAAGATGATCACTTTGTATATTTTGAGTTGTGCAGGCATATCTCTTACTTACTCTAACTTACTAACTTCCAAAAAAAAAAAAGTTTTCAAAAACCTAGTTTGCATTTGCTTGTTGACTGGTGAGCGCCTCTCCAGCAAAAGCAATGATCTATCAATTTGGGAATGCGAGCTTTGTATGGCCGTTGGTGGCCTAAATATGGGGATGATGGACCCTTTCCAAGACTCCTGACCCAAACCTTGGTCACCAACAAGTTTTCAAAACCACTAACATGCATTAAAAAAAATGTTTTAAAAAATCAACCCAGCATGCATGCATTTAGGATAATTTGCATAATTTATCTCTCTCATGTGCTTTTAAAAGCTTCAATTCTTATTTGGCTTGAGAATTTGTCTGATTCAGAAACTTGCCTGGTATAAGTAATTATTCCACTCCCTTGTGTTTTGCCTTGTTGCTCATACCACCTTGGAAATTTTCTTTGGCCTTGTCTACCTTGATTCATGACCCAATGATCCTTTCAAATTATCAATCAAAATTTCCTTTGTTTCTCTTTTCGCATTTGTGATACCCCCCTGTTTGCTGAGTTGCCATGCACGGTAGGCACAGGGAATCCAACGCCGGGCTGCAGCACATGAAGGCTAGGAACCCCAATCGAGGGTTGGATCACTCACCACATTAGTTTAAATATCTTTCTCCCCCAGGATCGTTTCGTTGATGAGTTTTTGTAGACCTTGTCCTAAGTTCACTTCTTCGTTGTTATCGGTCATGAGACTAAATACCCATATCGGATGGGCCGGTCAAAATGAGGTCTCTCTTCTTATCCTCGAACGGTGCTTCTCATTTCACTCGAAACACCGTCCGACGAGGGGCAATTGTAGATACCCCATTTTGACCGGTTTAGGATCCAATTTACTTATTCCTAGCGATATCCAAATCAGTTCAATACTTGTTTCAAATGCATTATTTTTTTGTTGTGCTATGTTTTCACAAAATATATGTCTAAAACACATATAAATACATTCATCACATATACTCATACATCACATATACTCTCTCTTTCATGCTTCCATACACATCACCCATCCCCATATTATTATGGCATGTACCTCTTTTTATACAACCTCACCTAAACCTATACCCAAAATCTACACACATCATAACCTTGTAATCTCCATGTCCCATCACTCCTCACACACTCACTCACACACTCCACCACTTTATTCATGCATAACATACACGTGGAGGGGAGTAGGTGACCAAAAAGAAAGGCCATGCATGAAGTAACTATTGGATTTGAAAAGGGTATGGGAGGGTGTCTCAAAAAGGTTTTCTTCGGGGCTAAGGAAGATGAGATGGGCTCTTTCTATTGGCTGGTTCAAAGGGGGAGGTACAAGAGCACTGTGAGGGGTTCATTCGGATGGTTTTTTGATGGAGATAGGAGGGGTTGAAAAAGGGGGCATGGTTGGGTGGTTTTCAAGGGAGTATAAAAGGGGAGGGGATCATCAAAGGTGTGGGGGGTTTTTTTGGTGTGAGACAGAGAGAGGGAGACGTGAGAGAGGGAGGTGGAAGTGAAAAGAAAAAAAAAAGATTTTCTGGTGTGTGTCTGTGTGTGTGTGTGAGAGAGTGGAAGAGAAGAGAGAGTAAACAAGAGAGAAGCTAAATATGTAAGTGTGTGTGAGAGAGAGTGAGAGAGGCAGGAAGAATAAGAAGTTGCAAAACAAAGCAGGATTTTATCTTTTGTTAACTTATTTTTATTTGATTTTATTTACTAGTTAATCTCATTTACATCAGTTAATCATTATCTAGTTAGTGCATCAATCCTAACCCATTTTTATTGCATTTTTAAAGGGGTAAATCTTTTGGGGAGGGGTTAGTAAAATCATTACTAGTCCCCTCCCCAAACAAACCAACTCGGTACGTTTTAGTGTTCATATTTAATTTCTTTTTTTACTTTTCATTTTAGAATAATTTACTACACAATTTCTCTAATCGGATCTTAATCATTTTGTGCGAGGTACCTGAGCTTCACCGCGTTGCGTGGCCGGCTGCGTCAACGTGAAGAGAATCCACCATTTCCCAGCAAAGGCGAGTAACAGAAGAAACCCTCTTTTCTTGCTTTTGAGGAAAAGCAAGTGGCGATCACAACAGCGTCCTTGGGAGCGGTCGAGCGACCTTGGACGATCTTTCGAACGGCGATTCGGTACATCGCGTGCGGACCGGATCCAAGTTCGAAAGAACCGGATTAACGACATTTTTTTCGGTGTCAAAAATCCACATCGACAAGCGGGCTACGGGGCACTAAGCGACTGGTGGCCAAGCTCTGACGCCTTAAGTCCAGACTTAAAGCATGGGGGAGGCAAGCCAAAGATGATCGTATCAGGCGGAGGTAGGAGCTTACAGGGATCATTGCGATGATAGACCGCGAGGAGGAGGATGGCACGGTGGATCTCCAGGCGCGAAATCGAAGGACATCGGCAAGATGCTCTCTGGCGGCACTTCTCAAACAGGAGGAGATGGAGTGGCGCCAACGGTCAAAGGCACTATGGCTCTCAGCGGGCGATAACAACACGAGGTTCTTCCATAAGATGGCTTCACAACGGAGATGAACCAACCGGATATCCTCATTGGTGATCGATGGCTCGATGATAGACACGGAAGCGGAGATCGGGGGGCGCCTTGTCGATCACTTCAAGCACGCGTTTCAGAAAGACAGAAGATGGCGGCCACTTTGGTATGACGAGGACCCGAGGAGACTACAGCCGGAGTCGCTTGAGGCTTTGGAGGGTGAATTCTCCGAGGGTGAAATCAAGGCAGCCCTATTCGGGGTTGACGGAGACAAAGCAGCGGGACCTGATGGCTTCGGTCTAGGATTCTACCAACATTTCTGGCACATCATCAAGGGGGACGTCCTGGATGTTTTCACGGAACTGTACTGAGGTGATCCGGGCATTGGTCGATTAAACGCATCATCCATCGTGCTTATCCCCAAGAAAGAGGGACCGACGTCAGTCTCTGACTACCGACCTATTTGCTTACTTAATGGTGCATATCTTCTAGTGGCTAAGGTGCTGGCAGCGCGTCTAAGAAATGTATGCGGGTCGTTGGTCGAGGACGCGCAATCAGCATTCATCCCCGGACGATCCCTCCAAGAAGGTTTTGCGGTGGCCCAGGAGATCATCTCGGCGATTCAAAAGGATGGGCGAAGTGGGATCCTCCTAAAAGTCGACTTCGAAAAAGCTTATGACCACGTCGACTGGGGTTTCCTTATGCACGTGCTTAGCCTTCATGGGTTCGAGCCCCCTTGGCTTCGAATGGTGGAATTATGCATATGCTCGGCCAAAGCCTCGGTGGTCGTAAATGGGGCGTCACACGGTTTCTTCAAAATGAATCGCGGGCTACGCCAAGGTGACCCTCTGTCGCCGATCCTATTCACCATTGTGGCTAATGTTCTTAGTCGGATGTGTAGCATGGCGATGCATGGGGGTTGGATCAAGGGACTGGCGGCTCATCCGGCGGGGACGGAAATCTCTCACGTTCAATTTGCTGATGACACACTAATGAGGACGCATCCGGAGATGCGATTCATCTATGGCCTACGCTTCATACTATGGTGTTTCGGCCTCTTGTCCGGACTGAATATAAATTTCACCAAGAGCTCGCTGATGACAATCAACGTGGATGTAGCGAGGAGCAGGGAGATGGCCACTGTTCTAGGTTGTCGTACTGTAGACTTCCCGTGCCGTTACTTGGGTCTCCCTTTATCAACAAGGAAGTTGTGCCGTAGGGACTGGCAACCTCTAATAGAACGTATGGAACGGAGGCTGGAAGGGTGGCAAGGCCGGATTCTATCTTGGGGTGGCAAACTTGTGCTGCTTCAGGCGGTGATCTCGGCCATCCCCATCTTCTACTTGTCCATCTTTCGGGCACCAAAGGGAGTGTTAGCGCGGCTTGAGGCACTTTGGCGACAAATCTTTTGGCGCGGGGCGTCTACCTCTAGTCAGACACCACACCTGGTAAGATGGAAAGCTATATGCAGGAACAAAGCTAGGGGCGGGCTGGGGGTCCTGAACCTGGATTCGATGAACCGGGCATTGTTGTCCAAATGGTGTTGGAACTGGATCCAAAACCCAGATGCGAAATGGGTGCGAATATTCAAAGAACGATACAGGATAGTGGGCGAAGTAGGAGGAGTGGTACCAGATCCCACGCGATGGAGATCACCATTATGCAAAGGCTTCTTCGAGGTGTGGCCACTACTCAAGGGGGAGTTGGTATGGCATCTCGGGGAGGGAGAGGCGTTCCGTTTTTGGGATGATAGGTGGTGCGGGTCTCGTCCATTATGTGATTTATATCCGAGACTGGCCGGGAAAGCGATGCGAAGGGCGGGTAGGGCACAAGACTTTTGGAGCGCTGATGGCTCAAATGGGGGATGGGATACGCGCATGCGCCGCGGCTTAAGAGGAGAGGAGGTGCAACAGTTTAGTGAACTTCTGGGCTTGCTGCAATCGTGCTCTCTGGTGGAAGGAGTGGCGGACGATCTGTCTTGGGCAGGGAAGCAGGGGCAGAATTACTCGGTCCGGCTGGGGTACAGGTGGTGGAATAGGGAGGCTGAGGCAGATGACAACTTCTCGGCGCGCGCGGCAATCATTTGGGCTGCAATGATTCCATTAAAGGTGAAATGTTTCATGTGGTTCTTTTTACAAAGCCGACTCGTCATGAAGGTTTTTCGGGCGCGATGGCGGCCATTGGAGGCTACAGAATGCATGTTGTGCCGAGGAGAGGCGGAAACCATCGACCACCTGTTCTGCCAGTGTCCTATAGCAGCTAACCTTTGGGCAAAGATGGCTGGAGCTTCCGGGAAGCAATTTTGCTTCCGTTCGATGGAGGAGCTCTGGGAGATGGCACGGCGCATGAGAAAGAGAAACGATAAGAGCAAATCAGGCAGGGTGTGGCTATCGGTAATCCCGGCGGTGGTGTGGGCGATCTGGAGATCGAGAAACGACGTTATCTTCAAGGGTACCACTTTCTACTTCGAAAATGTGTGGGAGATGACACGCCAATGCATCAGGGACTGGGGCATAGGCATGTGCGGGGTTGCAAGCATCAACATTGCAGATAACGCATTTATCATGGTCGAGTAGCATTGGCCCTGGGAGGGAGAGGGGTAGAAGTCTTTTCTACCCGTACCCTTGTGGGTGCGTCGTGACATCTTCTTTTATCTTTCCCCTTATATTTACATGTATTTCTTCTTATTTTCTCATCTCATTCAGTCTTGTTCTTTACCTCTGGAAATAGAATATGACTACAGCTTTCTCAAAAAAAAAATTTGTATACGACTCTAGCGGGTTGCATGTGTTTCAAACATAACAGTTCATGTATTTGTTGAAATGTCTAAATGGACTCTTTTGGGTAGCTTGTGTTTAGACATCATTTAAGTATATGTGAAGACACACATTCTACCATGTATTTAGGCAATTAAGCCTCTTGCAAGGCTTCTCCCTCGTCGATCCAAACAATGACGAATCGAAGATCAGTTCAAACAAGATTCGTGGGTACTTGATGGCCATTGCTCGCGGTGCCCTTGGAGGGGCAATAGCGCTCGTGCTCCCGCTGGTGGTGTTGGTGGTTT
This sequence comes from Acorus calamus, assembly GCA_030737845.1. Taxonomy (NCBI): domain Eukaryota; kingdom Viridiplantae; phylum Streptophyta; class Magnoliopsida; order Acorales; family Acoraceae; genus Acorus; species Acorus calamus. Next base: position 7,349,368 of record CM060874.1, on the reverse strand, counting down.
TGAGGGTGGGAATGGTTTCGTGAGGCGATTTGAAGGGCTTCATTGAGTCTTCTTCTTCGTGAAGAGTTCTTTTTCGAGGGGAGAGGGAGTGCAAAAGAGGGACTATATGTATGTTTAATATGTGAAGGGTATTTTAATAAATTGACATGTTTAGTTAGGTTAAATATATGTGCTATTAATTACGGTAAACAGCAGGGATTAAAACGATAATTTTCTAAAAAGGTAGGGACTTACGATGATTTTCAGAGTTTATAGAGACCTAAATCAATTTTTTCAAGTACTCAGAAAGTTATATCGATTTTTTCCTTAAAATTATCATTGGAGTTTATGTTCTCTTATCCTGGAATAGCAATCAGTTTTTTTTTTTTTTTTTTTTTTGATAAATAATTTCATTGTAACTATGGAATTTTGCAAAATGTACAATTGTACAGCAAGAAAGCCTAAGGGAAGGGCATTAGAAATAAACTATGGGCAAGATTACCCACAGGATTACTCTGGTTTATTGCAGAAAGGTCTATTTCATGCAGCAGAGCAAGTTACTTTCCCTGTCGGATTTTTTTTTTGGTAAGTTTTTTAAGCCTCCATTAGTGAACATACATAATCAAGATCAGTGGGTTCAAATCGAATATGTCTAGCTTGAGGTGCATGTGTATTCAGTGCTATATATGTAACTTTTCATGTTTTACTTGTGTTATAGGTGGAATTCAAAGCACGTCTGGCCAAATTAAGTGTCCCTTCTTTCAGCAACCCTGACCTTCCTACATTGTTCCCACTTGGATGCCTTTGTTTTCTTCCTCCAGATTGATTAGGAGACAATGTCTGTGTACTTTTCATATGCCCCATCTTCATTGATTAAAGCAAGGTTAAACCAACTGGGCAAAATGTGCAAATTTGTCTTGGTCTCAATAAGTTGCATGTCCTGTTAAGCCAAAATAATATCATAACGGGACAAGCATCATGTTTGATGTATATAATATATAGAGAAGGCGTACGTTGTTCATCGGGGAATACTTGGTATATACATTTGTCTTGGTCTCATGCAGTAAGTGTTTGGTATGTACATTTGTCTTGGTCTCAATAAGTGCATTGTTGCACAGTCTATGTGAATAATCTTTCAGACAGTCTATATACCTCAATTACTTTAAGTTCTAAGGGCTAGTTTAGCAAGATGATAAAGTTTTGAGGATAAATTGTCCTAATTTTAGAGGATAAATCAATTTTGTTCATATTTACATTTGTCAAAATTGGGATAGAAAGTGGTGATAAATAATATCTCAGCCTTTAAGTGGAGCAAAATATTCTCATTTTCATTTCAACATCGGGATAACTGTACGCAATTTATCCCAATTATTTTTATGTCATATGGGGATAAGCTGTCTTCCCATCCGTCTCGGGCTTGAGCCGCTGCGAGCAACGTGGCCGGCGAGAGGCAGAGATGGAGTCGTTCGTACCGTCTTGGGCTCGAGCCGCTGCGAGCGACGTGGTCGACGAGAGGCAGAGATTGTATTGTTCGTACCATCTCGGGCTTGAGCCACTGCGAGCGACGTGGCTGACGAGAGACAGAGATTGTGCATTCGTACCAACTCGGGCTTGAGCCGCTGCGAGCGACGTGGCCGGCGAGAGGCAGAGATTGTGCATTCGTACCAACTCGGGCTTGAGCCGCTACGAGCGACGTGGCAGGCGAGAGGCAGAGATTGAGTCGTTCGTACCGTCTCAGGCTTGAGCCGCTGTGAGCGACGTGGCCGGCGAGAGGCAGAGATTGAGTCATTTGTAACGTCTCGGGCTTGAGCCGCTGCGAGCGACGTGGCCGGCGAGAGGCAGAGATTGTGCGTTCGTACCAACTCGAGCTTGAGCCGCTGTTGTAGATACCCCAATTTTGACCGTCTAGAGAGATAGAAATACTTCAAGTAACACACGGAAATATCCCACAAGTGGACACCAATAGAGAACCGAAGGTTCGGTAAACCAGAAACCCTAACCCTAACCCAGACCTAAACCAAAAAACCAAAACCCTAAAAACCTACGTCCCTGGAAAGGGGCGGCTATCCCTAACTAGCCGCCCCTCACTAGCCGCCCCCTGGCCGACTTTGGACCAGTTCCCTGGATGGGACATAAAGCAATATTAAATGCTGATCATTGCGGCGGATCATGACCTTTAGCCGCCCTCTCTTGGCCGGATCAAACCAAGTAGCCGACCCAAGCCACCGCTTGTCAGAGATGGGACATTTGGCAGGTCATGATAGGGGCGGCTACCAGGAAGTAGCCGCCCCATCCCGGGCGGCTAGTTAGCACTAGCCGCCCTTCACCTGTTCTCTGGCAGAAGAACTAGAGCATTAATGAGAGGTCAAATCGAAGCCAACCCACTCCATTACCCTCGGGATATTTCCCTGCCCCTCTTTTACTATAAATAGAGGGGTCAAGCCCAAATACAACATCAACAAATCCACAACAACCACCAATTCATCTTCAAACCCTTCCACCACCAGAAATCCCAAGAGAGAGAGAAAGAGAGAGAGCCCTTTTGTGAGAGAAACACCCATTCCCCACATAAATACCCTCTCATCTCACCCTCCAAAAGCCCGGGCTAAACCTAGCTTAGCCTCTGCCCAAAACCAAACCCATTTCCTACCAAACCTCTGCCCAAATCAAACCAGACCTGGGACGGCTAAACCCTAGTAGCCGCCCCTGACCAGACGGCTAGATCCAACTAGCCGTCCCCCTATACACACCCCATACTCACACCCCTTTGTCCCATAACTCCTTTAGTCAAGCCCGGGAGCAGAATAGGATTACCTGTTTTTCACCTCTGTGTACGGTATATCCGTGTCTCAGAGCGGAGACCCCACAAACTCCCCACGTAGGCGATCAAATCCGACCCAAACCCTTTCCTGTTTTTAGAAAAGCAGGTGGCGATCACAAAACCCCTTGAATCCTCTTGAGCCGCTGTCGGGCGCCTCGACCAGGAACCACACCCTCACCCCTTCCGAGAAGACGATCCGGCCGAGCCTGCCAGGGCACGCATCCGATCCGAACCCTCCGAAGAAACCCCACACACGCGGATTTTTCTCGACACCGACAGCTGTGAGCGACATGGCCGACGAGAGGCAGAGGTTGAGAGTTCGTTCCAACTCGGGCTTGAGCGCGCTGTGAACGACGTGGACGACGAGAGGCAAAGATGGAGTTGTTCGTATCGTCTCGGGCTTGAGCCGCTGCGAGCAACGTGGCCGGCGAGAGGCAGAGATTGTGCGTTCGTACCAACTCAGGCTTAAGCCGCTGTGAGCGACATGGCCGACGAGAGGGAGAGATTGTGCGTTCGTACCAACTCGGGCTTGAGCCACTGTGAGCGACGTGGCCGGCGAGAGGCAGACATTGAGCGTTCATACCAACTCGGGCTTGAACAGCTGTGAGCGACGTGGCTGACGAGAGGCAGAGGTTGAGCGTTTGTACAAACTCGGGCTTGAGCCGCTGTGAGCGACGTGGCCGGCGAGAGGCAGAGATTGAGCGTTTGAGCCAAGAGTGCGCGGGGCCGAAATTGAAAAACCAATTTGAATTCATGGAAGAGGCTTTTTTTGAAAAGGATGTCCGCAACAAACGACATTTATTCATAATACTAGGAAATAGAGCAACAGAAGTTGAGTCTATTACATTTATTTAATGGTGACCCCTAGGTGTCCTAAGCATAGAATTTCCTCAAGTTTGAGGCGTTCCAAGAGGTTGGGATGAGCAACTTCCGTGGGCCGATGGTACACAGGCGGTATGCCCCCTTGCCGTAAGCCTCAATTACTTCATAGGGTCCTTCCCAGTTGGCCCCAAGCTTCCCCGCGTTGGGTTCGCGTGTGTTTTTTGTCGTTCGCCTGAGCACCCATTCACCGGGTGAAAATGAGCGTGGATGGACCTTCTTATTGAAGTGTCGGGCCTGTTGGTGCTGATAGGCGGCCAGATGTACCGAGGCGGCTTCCCTGACCTCCTCCAAAAGCACCGTGTTATTGGCGAGGGCTTCTTCGTTCTGCTTAGTGAGGGCGAGTGTGGTTCGCAAGGTTGGCAGGCCGATTTCCGAGGGAATCATTGCTTCGGTGCCGTAGGCGGGGGTGAATGGTGACTCCCCGGTTGTGCGGTAGGCCCACAAAACCCTTGGGAGTTCTTCGAGCCACACCCCTTTCTTTTCGTCGAGTCGCTTCTTATGCAAGGTGAAAATCGTGTGGTTGATCACTTCGGCCTGGCCGTTCCCGTGCGGGTATGCTCAAGAGGAGAAGCGTTGTTGAATCCCATACTTGTCGTAGAACTGTCGGATTGGGGCATTCATGAACTGGGTCCCATTATCTACGACGAGGACCTGGACACACTTCGCTTGGCGGCTCGGGGGCGGTAGTCGATGTCGAACGGCGACAATTCGAGAGCCCACTTCGCTGTTCGGCCATAAAGATCTGGCTTGTGCATGAAGACCCGGATGGGGAAGGATTTGAGCACAACGATTGGACACACTTCGAAGTATTGCAGAAGTTTTCTTTTCGCGACCACTAGTGCTAGGATGAGTTTTTCAATCGGTGAATAACGGGTTTCTGCGTCGACAAGGGCCCTGCTTACGTAAAAGACGGGGTGTTGCTGGCTGTCGACTTCCTTGAAGAGGGCAGCTGGTCGCGGTTGTGGATACTGCAAGGTACAGAAAGAGTGTGTCGCCTGCCATAGGAACGGACAGGATGGGCGGCTACCTGAGGTAGTCTTTGAGACCTTGGAAGGCGACCTGGTGCGCGTCCGTCCAGATTTCGCCCTTCGTGCCTTTGATAGCCTGAAAGAATGACCGACAGCGATCCGAAAGACGATAAATAAATCGGGATAGGGTGGCAATTCGGCCGGTGATCACTTGGATGTCGCGGATGGTCTTTGGGGCGGCGGAATCCCGCAACTCCTTGACCTTGGTTGGGTTGGCCTCTATTCCCTGCCGATGCACAATGTGACCCAGGAAATGCCCGGAAGAGACACCGAATGAGCACTTATTTGGGTTGAACCTCATGCGATGCTTGCGAAGGGCGTCGAAAGCTTCGGCCAAGTGTTGCAGGTGCTGGCCGTGTTCGCTGCTCTTTACCACCATGTTGTCGATGTATACTTCCATCGTTCGCCCGAATAAGTGTCCGAAGACATTGTTGACGATGCGGTGGAAGGTGGCGCCCGCATTCTATAATCCGAAGGGCATCACCCTGTAATCTGAAAAAAATGCTGTCTTCTCTTGATCGCTCGGGTGGAGAGGGATCTGGTTGTAGCCCGAGTAGGCGTCCAGGAACAACAAATGCTCGTATCCCGCCGTTGCATCTACGAGCTGGTCGATCTTTGGCAGCGGATATCCATCCTTGGGGCATGCTTTATTGAGGTTGACGAAGTCGATACACACTAGCCATTTCCCTCCCTTCTTTTCCGCGAGGACGACATTGGATATCCAATCGGGATAGTGCACCTCGCGGATGAAGCCCACTAATGTCGGTGTCGAGAAAATCCGCGTGTGTGGGGTTTCTTCGGAGGGTTCGGATCGGATGCGTGCCCTGGCGGGCTCGGTCGGATCGTCTTCTCGGAAGGGGTGAGGGTGTCGTTCCTGGTTGAGACGCCTGACAGCGGCTCAAGAGGATTCAAGGGGTTTTGTGATCGCCACCTGCTTTTTCTAAAAACAGGAAAGGGTTTGGGTCGGATTTGATCGCCTACGTGGGGAGTTTGTGGGGTCTCCGCTCTGAGACACGGATATACCGTACACAGAGGTGAAAAACAGGTAATCATATTCTGCTCCCGGGCTTGACTAAAGGAGTTATGGGTCAAAGGGATGTTGATATGGGGTGTGGATAGGGGGGAGGCTAGTTGTGGTTAGCCGTCGGCCAGGGGGCGGCTAGCTAGGGTTAGCCGTCCAGGGTCTGGAAAATTTAGGCAGGGGTTTGGTAGGTAAAGGGTGGGGTTTTGGGCAGAGGCTAACCTAGGTTTAGCCTGATTTTATGGAGGGTGGGATGAGAGGGTATTTTATGTGGGGGAATGGGTGTTTCTCTCACAAAAGCTCTCTCTCTCTCTCTCTCTCTTGGGATTTCTGGTGGTGGAAGGGTTTGAAGATGAATTGGTGATTGTTGTGGATTTTTGTTGGGTGTGTTGGTTTGTTTGTGGATTTGTTGATGTTGTATTTGGGCTTGGGACCCCTCTATTTATAGTAAAAGAGGGGCAGGGAAATATCCCGAGGGTAATGGAGTGGGTTGGCTTCGATTGGACCTCTCATTAATGCTCTGGTTCTTCTGCCACAGAACAGGTGAAGGGCGGCTAGTGCTAACTAGCCGCCCGGGATGGGGCGGCTACTTCCTGGTAGCCGCCCCTATCATGACCTGCCAAACGTCCCATCTCTGACAAGCGGTGGCTTGGGTCGGCTACTTGGTTTGATCTGGCCAAGAGAGGGCGGCTACAGGTCATGACCCGCCGCAATGATCAGCATTTAATGTCGGCCAGGGGGCGGTTAGGGGGGCGGCTAGTGTGAACTAGCCGCCCAGTGAGGGGTTGCTTTATGTCGGCCAGGGGGCGGTTAGGGGGGCGGCTAGTGTGAACTAGCCGCCCAGTGAGGGGCGGCAAGTTAGGGATAGCCGCCCCTTTTCAGGGACTTTAGGTTTTTTAGGGTTTTGGTTTTGGTTTAGGTCTGGGTTAGGGTTTGGCTTAGGTTTAGGGTTTGAGCTAGGGTTTGGGTTTAGGTTAGGGTTTGGGGTTAGGTTTAGGTCAAGGCTGGGATTAGGGTTTAGGGCTAGGGTTTGGGGTTAGGTCAAGGTTTAGGGTTTCCGGTTTATTTTTAGGTCAAGGCTGGGATTAGGGTTTAGGGCTGGGTCAAGGTTCTAGGGTTTCCGGTTTAGGTTTAGGTTACGGCTAGGTTTAGGGTTTTCGGTTTACCGAACCTTTGGTTCTCTTATTGGTGTCCACTTGTGGGAGATTTCCGTGTGTTACTTGAAGTATTTCTGTCTCTCTGAACGGTCAAAATTGGGGTATCTACAATTGTCCCTCATCGGACGGAGTCTTTGTGCGAAGCAGGAAAGACTTCGACAGATGATAAGGAAGGAGGCCCCTATTTTGGCCGGCCCGACCTTCAAGAAGTTATGCCAACACGAACAGTACTTTTCAGGGAGTTGATTTAGGCTGTCAGAGGCTAGGTCTTGACTTAGAATTTTTATCCGAGAAGATGATCCAGGTGGAAGGCGGGGAAAAGTAAATGGTGAGTGATCCAACCCGCGGTCGGGGTTCTTAGCTATCGTGCACGGAGCAGCCCAGCGTCAGTTTCCTCGTGCTTACCGTTCCCGTGTTTGGGAAAACTCAGCAAGGAGGGGATATCGCCGACAGAAAGCAAGTAAAAGGTTGATTTGGGTGAATTGGATCATCCGAGGGATAAGAACTCTGGAAAAGAACCAGAACTGAAGAAATTTGAATCTGAATGGTACTGGACGTGTTGCAAAACTTCGGGAGAGTCGTGTTTGATCAAGTAATGTCTGGAAATAAGCCAATACATGGCTGTTTGGTATGGAGAACCTTGAATTTTAGGGCTGAAAAGATTGGAAAGGGGTTTTTAAGTAAAAGAGAAAAACTGGGAGGGGCGGCTACTCGCGGGTAGCCGCCCCTCGACTGGGTCCCTTATAACCAAAAAGGCCCTCTCTCTCCCCATATGTTTTTAAAACGGTTTCTCTTCCCTCTTCTCTTCTTCCCTTCGGTTTCAAACTCAAAAACCCTGATTTCTTTGCCTTTCTTTCCTCCATTTCGACCTCAATCTTTCTCTTTCCCTTGATTTCAAAACCCTAGTTTGGGTTCTCCTTTTTCTTTTCCAAACCGAGGAGATGACGAGGTCGAAGGCGATTGCTTCGAGGGGGAAACGACGCGGGTGGCTCGTGGAGAGCGTAGCCCGAGCTCTTCATCATCGGAGAGCGATAGGCCGGAGGTCGAGGCCGTGGGGGAGGGTATGGGTACGACGGAGGTGCCACCGGTGGATATTGGCGTGGGTGAGGTCGGGGATTTGCCTTCGGGGGCTGTCCCGGAGGTAGGGGGGAGTGTGATAGGCTATATACGCAAGAGGAGGCGTGGGGATCGACCGGTGGTGGCCGAGGAGGTGGTTCCAGGGGTTGGAGAATCGATCAAGGGTGCAACCGAGGGGGTAGGGGTCGAGGGAGTTAGCGAGGAGGTGAGGGCGTCATTGGATGCCCTCGTCGGGATGTTGGATAGAGAGGCCACGGAGGCCAGAGCTGAGGAGGAGGAGAGTAGGGCTATGGGGGCTTTTGCGGAGTTTATCTCCGGCGTGGGGAGGGTGGAAGGGATAGGAGAGGCTAGGGACGGGGCCGGGGAGGCCGAGGGTATGGGCACTGGGGCCGCTGAGGCCGGTGTGGGTGTTGGGGTTGAGGCCGAGGAGGCCGTGTTTGAGGAGGATGAGGAGGAGGATGACGACGGGATGGACGATCCCGATGAGGCCGAGGTGGACGCTCTTGGGTCCACGCGGACCGTGGTATGTTCCTAATCCTTTAGTCTTTGCATTTTATTTTGGTGTATATGCATGTGTTGGTGGTATGAACAGGTTGTATGTGTGTATTATACTCGTATATGTGTGTTATTTTTTAAATAGGCATGCTTGTGTATAAGTTAATCACGGTGGGATGTGTAAGCATGCTGTCATGGGTTTGTTTTTATAGGGAGGGGGGCAATTTCTATATGTATATATCCATGTTTGTTATATGCATGTAAAGGAGAGAGAAATGATATAGCTAATATGCTTGCATGCGATACTTTTCTATGTGTATGTGATTTCGTACGTGTTTGATCGTGGTAGGGCATGAGGGAGTGTATGCATGCATTTCATGGGTTCGAGTTCTATATTGCTGTATTGCTTAGGTGTGTTTAGGGGAGGTATAAGCATGATAGGCTTGATGTAAGAAAGTGTGTGAGTGGTGACCACGGTGGGATGTGTTTGATATTTGTCTAGCATGCGTGATCATATGAGGAGTGTAGTTTCTTACTTTCATTCTTTTAGCATGTGGGAGTCTTGATTTCGCTAAGCATGGTTTAAAATGATTTCGTAGATTTGGACTTTTACCTCTCGCTCGCTTTTAAACTAACCCATGTTCCCTTCGCTTGTTTTGTAGAGGCCGAATCGTATCCGGGCTTTATGGCACGGGACGAAGAGATGGTACGACGCCTTGGGGCAGGAGGAGCGGAGTTTGGTGGATGGAGCGGGCTTCCGTTCCTTCTTCCTGATCGAGCCATTCCACGTCCACCGTCCATATGTGGAGGCCTTGGCGGAGAGATGGGATCCGGAGAGTTGCACGTTCATCCTCCCTACCGGTGCTGTCATGCCGACGCTCGAGGACGTCTATCGGATCACCGGCCTTCCGGTTCTGGGGGAGGCGGTGATCGCGGCCACCCTAGCTGACTACAGGGGGCTTTTCCGAGAGTTGATCGAGAATGGGAGTTCGTGGAGCGGGAGCGGACGCTGAACCGGATCCCTTTGGGGCGGCTTTCGGGGCAGTACGGCCTCGGTTCCTTCACAGAGCGCCAGAAGGGCGAAGCTGCAGCTAGCTTCGAGAGGCGGCGGGCGATGATCGAGGCGAGAGAGGCGGCCGCGTGCCCACAGAGGGCACGGAGGGAGTTGAGAGCGTTCTTCCTCTACTTCTTTGGCCGGGTCCTTTTCTCGACGGCCTCTGATAAGGTCTCCTCTCATTCCCTTCTACTGATGCGGGACTTGGAGGGCATGGGGCGTTATGCTTGGGGAGCGGCGATGCTTGCCCATTTGTTTGCGGAGCTCTCGAAGAAAGTCAAGAGGGCTGGAGGAAAGAACCTTGGTGGCTTCGCGCCATTCCTTCAGGTATGTGTAAGTGTTGAGTGTCTTCTTCTTGGTTTAGCTTTACTTTGGTCATGATAAATTCCCTCTTGCTTTGTCAGATCTTCGGGTACGAGCACTTCGCCATTGATCGCCCGACTTTGGCTCCGTTCGATCATGCCCTCCCTTGGGCCATGAGATGGGAACCCGGGGATCTTCCCGTTTGCACCGCCTCGCCCAATTCCGAGAGGCCTTCCGCGTCTTGTCGGAGGAAGAGGTATGAGTTTTCCTTGAATTTCTTTGGCTTGTACTTGGTTTTCTTTTTGACTAAGCGCTCTTCCTATTTTTCGATGCTTTTTAGATGACGTGGAGGCCTTACTCGGAGGAGGTTCCCGAGGCCCTGGCGCGAGACGTCTGGCTGATCTACTTCAATGAGGTCGTGTTCCATGCGATCAGCCGGGTCGTCCGCCAGCTTGGGTACCATCAGTGGGTGCCGATCCTCTTCCGCGGCGCCCTTCGATTCCGGTGGCCGGGATTCCTCGGGACACGAATCTCCCGAGGAATTACGCGACGTACGTGGCGGGATGGATGGGTCGAGGTGTCTTGGTAGAGCGTCGTCCTGAGGTGACTTCGAGTGACGAATACCTAGCTTGGTATCGTCGGGAGTATGCGGATATCCTCGGGACGATGGAGGAGGAGATCCCGGACGCTTATGTAAGTTGAAAAATCTCTTTTATTCCTCGTTCTCCTTTGCTTTGAGCATCTTCTGAATGGTGTTTCTTTTTGTAGGTTGAGTTGAATGAGATGGAGAAGAGGCTCAAGACCGCCAATGAGCATCTCCAAGCGCGGGCCAGGCAGATAGAGGCGTTGCGGGCACAGAGAGGACGCTTGCAGGACCAGGTCCGGGTCCTCGAGGCTCAGGTGGATGCTCTGTCGAGAGCGAGGGCCGATGGCGCTTCTTCTTCTTCCGCCCCTCCTCCTTCCGTGGTTTCCGAGCAGGAGCTCGAACTGACGAGGGAATTGGATGTGGCCCGAAGCGAGTTGGCGGCACAAGGATGGAGTTGGGCCAGGCGAGGGGCAGGGCTTCCCGGGCTGAGGAGGAGGTGGACCGGCTGAGGTCCATGATAGCCTCGAGGGAGGAGGGGTTCATTACCCTAGGCCGTGAAGGGACTCCCTCCAGATGAGGGTGTCGGAGTTGGAGGCTTCGGCGGGTGTTCCCGGAGGTTTGATGGGAGACCTGGTTCGTTCTCTCCAGGCGGCCGGGGATAGGGACAGAGAGGCACTCAGGGCGTCGGAAGCGAGGGCGCGGGAGTTGGAGGAGAGGTTGAGGGTTGCTGAGGATCGGGCCAGAGGGACAGAGAGTCGCCTCCGACAGAGATTGGAGAGGAGAGACAGGACATGCAGCAGGTCCGTCTCTGGGAGGCCACTATGAGGGGGAAGTTGGTCGGAGGGGGCTCTATGACCGAGGCGGACCTTGATCTTCTTCCACTTGAGCCTGACCATTCTCTCTCGGCTTCCTTGGCTACCGGGGCCACCTTTAGCCGTGCCTCTCGTCCTTCGGCGTCTCGGAGTCGTGGGATATACGCGAGGGCCGCGTCTTCGGTTCGAGAGACTCCTGCTGCTCCTGATGTTCCAGAGGTTCAGTCTTCTCCTCATCCGCCGCTCCCTTCTCAGCCAAGTCAGGACGTTCCTCCTACTCAGCCTCCAGCGGATGACGATACGCCGAGGTATAGCTTTTGTGTCTTGGTTTTAAGTAGAAGAATAGTATATATGCGATGAATTCATGCTTTTCTTCTTTTGTTTTGGTTTTAGGTGATATTTCGGTGAGATATAGCTCAAGACTTTCGGATTTTGGAGCGCTTTGAAGGAAGATTCCCTTTTTTATGCCCTCTTTTAGTTTTTAGAAAAACAGTCTATGCTTGTGGTTTTGGGTGGGACAATTTAATCATTCTCCTTTATATGCACGTGTTAGAGTAGTTTAGCATGGATGGTTCATGGATATGTATGTTTGTGTAGATGAATCTTGGTTTCATAGGTTTGATTCATGGATGGACATATGATTTTGAGATATGGTTGTTTTTCGAAGTGTATTTATATTGGTTTTATGAATGTATATGCGTATGAAATGTGTGTATGCAATTTTTGGAATGAAATGTTCTTAACAGGTATTTGGAGATACGAAGATTTGATTAAAATAGGACTGACAGCACTGGAATAGGTGCAGGCAGGGGGCGGCTAGTGTGAACTAGCCGCCCAGTGAGGGGCGGCTAGTTGTGTTTAGCCGCCCCCTGCCTGGGGCTTCCTTACCTGGAACAAGGGCAGGGGCGGCTAGTACAAACTAGCCGCCCAGTGAGGGGCGGCTAGTCGGCTTAGCCGCCCCCTGCCTGGGGTAGTTTGGTCCTGCTGCTCCTGTCTGCTGCTGCTGCTGAAAGTCTTTGCGGCCGTTTATTTTCAATACCTATAAAAACATTCTTTCCATGGACCAAGTGTTAAATCTGTCCAGATTGTGCCCCTGCACTGACTTTCGAGCCCTTCTTGCTTGAATCGTCAAGGGCTACAATCCATCTTAAGGCGGAATGGAAATATAAATGCGAGAAAGTAAAGTGCGGGAGACCAGGCTTTAGTGCGCAAGGAAGGGATTCCAAGTGCGTGAGTGAAGAAGAACTTATGTGTAGGAGTTGGGGACAATTTCTTCTCACGCATGTGCGGAAGGGCATGAGGTGAGTGGGGACAATTTCATATGAGTGGGGATAATTTTGAATTTTGCGGGGACAATTCTCATATGAGTGGGGATAATTTTAAATTCGGGGGGGGGGGGTTAACTTTAATGTTTCAAGAAAATCAGATGCCAAGGTGTTTTGAGAAGGAAAATGCGAGCTTATGCGTAAGTATAAGTGGCATAAGGGGGCATTTTAGTTCTTCAATGACTTTTTAGGTGAGAGGGCAATGTTCTTGATTTTCATAAGTAAAAGACGCCATCAAGTCCCCGTGGAGGAGCCCTTGTGGTCACTCATGTCCAAACCAGGATTGTATTTAGAGGTATAAGCCTTAGGCGTCGATTTTCCTAGGTTCATGGTTTTCAAATGCTTAATCGTATTATTCTAAACATGCTGAAAAATCCATGAGTGTACCAAGAGTCAAGTCAAATAAGCTTCCTTTGGATAGGCAAGTTTCTAAATGAACTCGCGTGAGTGTGTGTGTAGGTGTAAACCTGGACGTGATCTACCCTTGGTCAAAATTTCGCTTTTCCCGGTGGACATAGCTCAATTTTGAACCCCCATTGCAAAAAAAATAAAAAGGGGAGAGGGTGAATGAGGTAAGAGTAATATCTTCCTTTCGGGCAATATTTTAGAATTGTCCCAGTCTAGCACATGTCTTACTTCCTAGGTCCCTCTGGCTTTCTTCTTTTTACCACTTCTTTATTTTTGGGTGGAAAGGTACAGTCCGTTGTTTGGATCTGTACTGGTATAGCCGTTGTTTAGCGTATACCGTGCGTAAAGGCGTGAAAGCCTGCTAAATAGAGAGTTTAACCCGTTCACTTGGGTGTTTGGCCTCTCCTTGCCTGATTTTCTCTTTTTTTTTTTTTTTTTTTTGTTTTGATTTGAGGGGGGGGGCTCTTCTGTTTTTCACCCCGATTCTTTTCATGCTTCCCCTCTAGAAGTGTTTATATAGTGCCAGAGCCAGTTTTTGGGACATATGCTAGGTCCGGGTAACTCCTCATTTTGACCTAGGGTTAATACGAGCGGGGCGGAAATAAGGGACATTTTGCTTTGGGGAGTTTTTAAATTGTCCCAGTCTACGGGGTAGGCAATTTTTCTTCTATCAGGCAAATCTAGTCCAGTTATACGTGTGTGAAGGGAATGACATGATTTGGCGGAAACGTGTTCAAATAGATACGAGTTTATCTTTGAGAGTCTTACAATTCTATCATCAAGTACTAAACGCTGGAAATCGCAGGAAGGAAGAATAATAGTTCTTAAGTATTGAAAGCTTTTTGCATGGAATTTCTTTAGATAAAGTGCATTCCACGAACCTGGAACCTCGACTCCTTCGGCATCTACCAGGCGGTAGGCATTCCCGGAATAGGCATGGGTGATCACATAGGGTCCCTCCCATGTGGGTTGCAGCTTTCCTCTCGGGTGAGGCTGTCTTGATGGCATGATTTGCTTAAGTACTAATTCCCCGATTTCGAATTTTCTTTTTATCACCTTCTTTTCAAATGCCCTTGCCACCCTTCTTTGGTAGGCCTGGGCATGGTCTGCCGCTCTTAATCTCTTCTCGTCCAGTAGTTCGAGGCGTAGTAGGAGTGCCTCCCTCTTTTCCTCAACTTGGAGATCTTCTTCTAGTACTATTCTTAAGGATGGGACGAGAATTTCGTAAGGTACTACTGCTTCGGTCCCAAATGTGAGTGAATAGGGGGTTTGACCAGTGGGCGTTCTAATGGAGGTTCGGTATGCCCAGAGGGCATCTACCAGTTTATCAGGCCAATCGGTAGCCTTGTGGGTTTCTACTGTTTTCTTTATAATTTTGAGTAAGGTTTTGTTGGTGGCCTCTGCTTGTCCGTTCCCCTGTGGGTAGTATGGCGTGGAATGATGGAGTTCTATATGATGTCTATCGCATAGGTCTTGGAACTCTTGGGAGATGAACTGGGGGCCATTGTCAGTTATGATTACTTTGGGGGTGCCGAACCGTGCCAGGATGTGAGTGCGGACAAAACGAGACAGGGTAGAGCTTTTAATTACTACGTAGGACTCGGCCTCAGCCCATTTGGTAAAATATTCTGTGGCGGTGAGGATGAAGGCTTTTTGGGTGGTGTTTTCTATGGTGTCCCGGAATGGTCCTATTATGTCTAATGCCCACATGGAGAAGGGCCATGGTGATGTCATGGGATGTAAAGAAGATGCTGGTGCGTGTATTTTGTTGGCATGGGTTTGACATTGGATACAACGCTTAACGTATTTGTTACAGTCTCCTTCGAGCGTGGGCCAATAGTAGCCCATTCTTAGTACCTTCTTTGCTAGCATCTGGGCGTTGACGTGTCCTCCGCATACCCAGAGTGAGCTTCTTCTACAATGGTGTATGCTTCTTCGTCGTCCAGGCATCTGAGTAGTTCTCCGTTGAAAGAGGCTCGGAAGAGTATACCCCCTCGGAGGCAGTATTTGATTGCTATCCTTTTAACTATTTTCTGGTCGTCGTTGGTAGCATAGCTTGGGAATGAAGCGTCTCTAAGGTAGTTTTTAATATCAAAGTACCATGGGTTTCCGTCGTCCATATTTCCTGGTTCAATAGTTAGGATTTCCGTGATACCAGTATTTTTGTTGGCCTGGTTCGTTTTTAGGAGATTTTGAATTTTAGGGTCACTGAGTTCGGTGGCAGGTGTTTCCAGTCTCTGAATAGTGACTGTTTCAGATGTCCTAGATAAAGGGAAGGCGAGTGATGAGGCTAGGGAGGCTAGAGAATCGGCAAGAATATTGCCAGTCCGGGGTGTGAAAATGTGAGTGACCTCACGGAATTGTTTTAACAGGACTATGGCTAGTTCTCTGTATGGCTTCAGCTTTGGGTCTCTAGTCTGATATTTTTTAAGAGTTTGGCGGATCACTAAGAGGGAGTCTCCAATGATGTCTAAATTTTTAGCTCCTAAGGCTAGGGCTGCCTTCAAACCTGCTATCAGGGCCTCGTATTCAGCAATATTGTTGGTGGCTTTGAACGTAAGCTGAAACGCTTGTGGGATAATGACGCCTTCGGGAGAGATTAGTGCTATTCCTATTCCCTTTCCCTTTTGGTTGACTGCTCCGTCGAAGTATAGCGTCCAGGTCTCTCTACTTTTCTCTTCAATAAGCGCAAATATTTCTTCGTCCGGGAAGTCCGTTTTTACTGGTTCGTAGTTGGGGAGAGGTAGTTGAGCGAGGTGATCAGCGATGGCTTGTCCTTTGACGGATTTTTGAGTGGCGTACGTGACGTCGAACTCGTTTAACTGTACTTGCCATCGGGCTAAGCGTCCCGTCAATATGGCTTTCTCGAATAAGAACCTTACTGGGTCTATTTTGGCAAAGTATTTGACTTTGTGGGCGAGAAAGTAATGCCGTAATTTTTGGGAAGCCCATACTAATGCTAGACAAGTTTTTTCTGTAGGAGGGTAGCTTTTTCGTATTCAATCAGGGTTTTACTCAAGTAGTAAATGGCCTTTTCCTTTCTTCCCATGTCGTCGTGTTGTGCAAGTACGCACCAATGGCTTCTTTAGTTGCGGCTATATAGAGGAGTAGGGGGCGCCCGGGTACTGGGGCCGAAAGTACTGGGGTTTAAGAAGGTACTCTTTTAAATTATCAAAGGCCTTTTGGCATTCACTATCCCAATTAAACCGGACTCCCCCTTTTAGTAGTTTGTAAAAGGGGCGACATCGTTCAGCATGTTGAGAAATAAATCTCCTAATAAACTGCAACCTTCCTATAAGCCCTCTTAGTTCTTTTAGGTTCTTGGGTGGGGGCATTTGGGCAATGGCTTTTGCCTTGGTCGGGTCTATTTCTATCCCCCGTTTACTTACCATGAATCCCAAAAGTTTTCCCGAGGAGACACCGAAACGACATTTCTTTGGGTTCATTTTAAGTGAATATTCCCTGCATCTCTGCAGTACTTGCCTAAGTATTTCTGCGTGTCCTATTCGAGTTCTAGATTTAACCAAGATGTCATCCACATATACTTCTACTAGTTTGTGCATCATATCATGGAATATTGAGGTCATTGCCCTTTGATAGGTTGCCCCTGCATTTTTGAGCCCGAAAGGCATCACTATGTAGCAGTAGGTTCCCCAGGGTGTGGTAAGGAGGTCTTTTCTTGGTCTTTTTCTGCCAGCCGGATCTGGTTGTATCCAGAAAAGCCATCCATGAACGAGAGCATCTCATATCCTGCAGTGTTGTCGACAAGGAGGTCGATGTGTGGGAGTGGGAAGTCATCTTTTGGGCACGCTCGGTTGAGGTCCCTGAAGTCGATGCATATTCGAATCTTTCCATCTTTTTTTGACACTGGAACGATATTTGCTATCCACTTTGGGTATAAGACTACCCGGATAAATTTAGCCTGGTGGAGTTTGTCCACCTCATCCTTGATTTTTAGAGCCACTTCGGGATGGAGGCGCCTTAGCTTTTGTTTGACTGGTTTTGCGTTTGGCTCTAAGATTAACTGATGTTCGACTAACGAAGTATCGAGCCCAGGCATGTCTTTGTAAGACCATGCAAAGACGTCTTTGTACTCGTGTAATATTTTAATTAGTCTCTCTCGTTCATCGTGATTTAGTTCTGCGCTAATCGAAATGATTTTGGGGTCAGTATTTGTCCCTAGGTTCAGCTCTTCTATCTTCTCATCTGCTTCCTCTGTCTTTTCATCGAACCTTTGAAGGCTCTGCTTAAACTCCTTAGACAGGTCTTCTCTTTCCTTATCGTCCTCATCACAGATTTCGAAGACTCCTAGACCGTCATCTGGGTTTTCTATGTCATCTAGGTCTGGTTCTTCTACACCGCTATTGATTCAAATTTCTCTAAACCTAGTATGGCCCTGCTATATCCTTCCAAGTTGCTAATGATCTGGTCAGGTACTTGGCTCCTAGTGGGTTTTACCGTTTTGGACGAGGCACTAGGGTTGGGGTTTTTGGCTTGACTGGCGAGACGCTGTAGTTTGTTCAGGAGATCAGAGTCGTCGCTGAAGGGGTGCCATGCTGGAGTGAAGTCATCTTTGTCGAACAGGGATCCTAGGGTTCTGGTTTCCTTTTTTTTTTTTTTTTTTTTTTTTTTTTTTTTGAACAGAAAAGACACTTATTATTTACAACCTACTGGATTGGTGGAAGTGCTTCAGCCGACTTTCCTCCAGCAGCTGGCGCTCCTTTGTTGCGATGCTTGAGCACTGCGAGAAAAGGAGGCTGGGTCAGCTGGAGTTTTGTCGTCTGGTGGCGAGTGTGGATTCAGGTGTTTATCAGGGAGTGGGAACAGCCATTCTAGGGAGCCAGAGAGGTAGTCTAGCTCGCTTTCCCGGGTAGGGTCTAGGGGGCGGGGCATACGGTTTCTTCGGAGGGTTCTACGATTATTTCCCTCACGAAATGTTCGTACAACTTCCAATTATATTTTCCCTCTAATTTAGCTTTGTGTTTGGGTGAGCCGATCCCCCTTTTGTCTAGCCATGCCGGGAGGTCGATGGGGTCCAGGATCCCATTTTTGTGTCCCAGAGTTTCCCCAGGAAGGTAACCCATGGTCCCCATTATACGCCAGCCAGGATTTTCAAACCTAGGGTGGCTTGTCTTTGAGGTAACGGGGGGAGTGTTCCGGGGATTTAGCCAATTGGCCGGGAAATCTAAGATGTGGATGGTGGTTTCCATGGGTTTTGAGCTACTGGTTTTTATGGCGGTGGTTTCATTATCGGCGAACCTTGGCTTAGGTTCTCTGATCGCATCCCCTTGTATTTTGATTATCCGACCTCCCAAGGGAAATTTCAAGCACTGGTGCAGGGGAGAGGAGACCCCCTTTATGGATGCTAGCCATTTACGTCCTAGGATCATATTATAATCTGAATCCATTTCTAGGACATAAGCTTTAGTGCTAGTTTCCAGCGGCCCCACTTTTAATCGGAAGTCCTTGAAGCCTAGAACTGGACGAGCCGTTTTGTCATAGGCAAATATACGGGTGTCCGTTTCAAAGAGTGTGGTTATGCACCCATCGATGTGCTCGAAGGTTTGTAATGACATGAGGTTTACTCCTGCCCCGGTGTCAATTAGAACTTTATCCACCGGGTGTCCTTCGAGGTTGATTGTTATACATAGGGTTGAGGTGTTGACGACTTTATCATGAACTTCTTCCTTAGGTCTAAAGGTGATGACGGGCCCCAGTCCTGCGGTGGCTAGAGCTATTGGTATGCCTAGGGTAGAGATTTGCGGGTCGACTTGAGTTCTTTCTAGGAACGTTCTTAGAGCCTGCTGGTGGTGTTCCGAGGTTTCGATCAGCTCTAAAATGGAAATTTTCGCGGGGATTTTTCGGAGTTGGTCTAGGATGTCGATCCTATCCCCGGCGCGGGGCTCCTCAGTTTCGGTTTCAGGCAGGGGGTGTCTATAAGAGGGTACAGTGTTGAAGATTCTGCCTGCTCTAGTAGTATGATGGTTTAGTGCGTCAATGGTGGTTCGGGGGTTTTGTGTTATTGGGCGCGGCTTTGTTGATTTGTAAGGGGGATATTGGTCGGTCTTTTTTGGGGGAAAAGAGTCTTGTGGGTTTGGGGAGAATAGGTGAGGGGGTTGGTAGGATGGGGGAAGAGGCTGGTAAGATTATGCCACCTGGAACGATTCTGGGTGACTCTTCATGGTCAGCGACTTCTATGGTGTAGACGCTTTCATAGCTCAGGTTTTCTGGTTCTGTCAAGGGAGCCTTCGTAGCTGGCCTCGGGTTTTGGATTGTGGTTTCTACGGGGTTATGGGTTTCTGGGACCTTCTTGACTTCTAGTGATCTTGTAAATGGGTTGTTGAGTCCCCTAATGGTGGCCCAGTCTAAGCGCCTCTCTTCGTCAAGGGTGTAGACAATGTCTCTAAACAAGGAGCATTGCTCGATGGTGTGGCCGTGATGCCGATGATACTGACAAAAACGGGTTGGGTCAGCACCGATAGGCGAAGGTCTAGCCGTGGGTAGGGAAATGCTATTGACCTTTAATAAGGCTCTGAGGATGTTCCCTAGGGTTTCCGGGAGGGGGGAACAGCTCTCTCTTCCGTTTGGCCATCTTGGGCCGTAGGAGGGGGAAGGTGTGGCCTTACCATGGGGGCCGTATGCGGGTTCACTGAGGGTTTACCTTGCGTTCTTGGGGGGATAGGATAAGAGGATCTCCTGTTTTGGTCCTGGTTATGGATTGAGGGGGCCTGAATTGGGGAATCATGGGTTGTGAGGTTTTGTCGTATTGGCACGGGGACGGGTACTGATCGAGGGGTAAAATGTTGATTTGCTTGCCGAGGCGGTGCATATCCGGATGATCCGGGCGTGTACTGTCTCGGAGCTGTTCCTCGGTCAGGAACTCGTGCTCCGTTCGGGTAGAGTGCCGATACTTGGTTAATGATCCCCTCTACCGTGGGGGTTTGCGCCTTACGAGGCGGTTGTCCAACCCTATGGCTGATAGGTGGGGACTGGGTTTGTACTGCTGGGGCTGCACAACGGGAAATCCTGTTGTGGCGGTCAATCAGAAGTTGATACGTAGTGCAGTCTCCGTACGAAAGGCTCGTACGGAGCTCTGGACTCAGGCTCTGTAACATCATGTCAATTTCTTGACATTCTGTGAGTTGCAGACCGGTTCGGTGGACAAGGGTGCGCCACCGAGACACGTATTGTTCGAATTCCTCCCTAGGCCTCATTCTCTCTACGGTTAGATCTGAAATAGAGGGGGTCCTAATCCTCTGGTAACCGTAGCGGCCCAAGAATTTCTCGCTTACAGCCGAGAAATTCGACAAGTGATCTACAGGGAGGGTGGAGAACCATTGTAGTGCTTCTCCTTCCAATGATTTCTGGAAGAGGAAGACTAGTAGAGGTTGATTATCTAGAAACGGGCGTGCGTCTAGATAAAAGGCAGTTAAATGAATGTCTGGGTCTCCACGACCGTTGTACCGGCGGAATTTGGGGACTTTGAATCCCTCCGGTAGGTGGACTGACGGGATTTGTCTCAGGTTATGTAGAGACATGTGTTTGGGGGCCGAGGGACCAGTCTCGGAGAGAATTCTCCGGATGGTATCGTCCAGTGTTTCTCCCCGGGGAGGGCTGCCTAGCGGTCCCGGGTTTGGGGTGGTCTGGTAGGGGCCTGGGGTGGAAACAACTGGGAATTTTGGATTCGCGGGGGAAAGGGGGGGAATGAAAAAATGCTCGGGTTGACCGAGTGACTGGGTGTGGATGGGGCTTTGGGAGTGGATTTAGGGGTTTCGACAGGGGTTTCCTGTCTCGAGGTCTTGGCATGACGGTAGTCAACGAGGTCATGAAACATGTCCTCTACCGTTTGATACCCTAGACTAGCCATCCTTTCCTCTAGATGGGTCAGGAACTGTGTGGCCTGACCCTCTTGGTGATTCCTTTCCTCTAATATCTCCTCTTCTATGTGGGATTCCATGACGTAGAGTGGGGGATGAATGCAGATCGAAAGCAGTAAATAAAGCAGTAAAGGATTGCGCAGCTGTGTGCGACTTACGAAAGCAGTAAAGGATTGCGCAGCTGTGTGCGACTTACGAAAGCAGTAAAGGATTGCGCAGCTGTGTGCGGCTTACAAAGCAGTAAAGGATGTTATAATGCACAGTAGAAGAGGATTTAATTCAAGGAGTGAGAAACTCTAACCTTCCTAGAGGGTTGATAGCATTTTAGTCAAGCTTGTAAAAGGGGGCAGAAGAGGATTACCTTTTGTTGTTTTTCACGAGGGAGGTCCCACCGTGATCGCCAGAATTTGTCGGTGTCGAGAAAATCCGCGTGTGTGGGGTTTCTTCGGAGGGTTCGGATCGGATGCGTGCCCTGGCGGGCTCGGTCGGATCGTCTTCTCGGAAGGGGTGAGGGTGTGTTCCTGGTTGAGGCGCCCGACAGCGGCTCAAGAGGATTCAAGGGGGTTTGTGATCGCCACCTGCTTTTTCTAAAAACAGGAAAGGGTTTGGGTCGGATTTGATCGCCTACGTGGGGAGTTTGTGGGGTCTCCGCTCTGAGACACGGATATACCGTACACAGAGGTGAAAAACAGGTAATCCTATTCTGCTTCCGGGCTTGACTAAAGGAGTTATGGGTCAAAGGGATGTTGATATGGGGTGTGGATAGGGGGGGCTAGTTGTGGTTAGCCGTCGGCCAGGGGCGGCTAGCTAGGGTTAGCCGTCCAGGGTCTGGGAATTTAGGCAGGGGTTTGGTAGGTAAAGGGTGGGGTTTGGGCAGAGGCTAAGCTAGGTTTAGCCTGGGTTTATGGAGGGTGGGATGAGAGGGTATTTTATGTGGGAATGGGTGTTTCTCTCACAAAAGGGCTCTCTCTCTCTCTCTCTCTCTGGGATTTCTGGTGGTGGAAGGGTTTGAAGATGAATTGGTGATTGTTGTGGATTTTGTTGGGTGTGTTGGTTGTTTGTGGATTTGTTGATGTTGTATTTGGGCTTGGGACCCCTCTATTTATAGTAAAAGAGGGCAGGGAAATATCCCGAGGGTAATGGAGTGGGTTGGCTTCGATTGGACCTCTCATTAATGCTCTGGTTCTTCTGCCAGAGAACAGGTGAAGGGCGGCTAGTGCTAACTAGCCGCCCGGGATGGGGCGGCTACTTCCTGGTAGCCGCCCATATCATGACCTGCCAAACGTCCCATCTCTGACAAGCGGTGGCTTGGGTCGGCTACTTGGTTTGATCCGGCCAAGAGAGGGCGGCTACAGGTCATGACCCGCCGCAATGATCAGCATTTAATATTGCTTTATGTCCCATCCAGGGAACTGGTCCAAAGTCGGCCAGGGGGCGGTTAGGGGGGCGGTTAGGGGGGCGGCTAGTGTGAACTAGCCGCCCAGTGAGGGGCGGCTAGTTAGGGATAGCCGCCCCTTTCCAGGGACTTTAGGTTTTTTAGGGTTTTGGTTTTGGTTTAGGTCTGGGTTAGGGTTTGGCTTAGGTTTAGGGTTTGAGCTAGGGTTTGGGTTTAGGTTAGGTTTAGGTCAAGGCTGGGATTAGGGTTTAGGTCATTGTTTGGGGTTAGGTCAAGGTTTAGGGTTTCCGGTTTAGGTTTAGGTCAAGGCTGGGATTAGGGTTTAGGGCTAGGTCAAGGTTCTAGGGTTTCCGGTTTAGGTTTAGGTCACGGCTAGGTTTAGGGTTTCCGGTTTACCGAACCTTTGGTTCTCTTATTGGTGTCCACTTGTGGGAGATTTCCGTGTGTTACTTGAAGTATTTCTGTCTCTCTGGACGGTCAAAATTGGGGTATCTACAGCTGCAAGGAGTCGATCAATCTCGTCCGATATTACTTTGTTGCGTTCGGGTGCGAACCGGCGCTATCTTTGCTTCACGGGGATCGCATCTCGCCTTACGTTTAACTCATGGACAGCGATCTCAGGATCGATACCTAGCATATCGTTGTGCCCCCAAGCGAACACGTCACGATTTTCCTGTAAAAATGAGATCATTGACACTTTTTCATGGTCAGGGAGGAGGCTTCCTAATTGCACGGTTTTAGCTGGATCGCGTTCATCCAGCGAGATCGTGTAGACCGGCTCGAGAGTCTGTGGGTTTGGCTCGGCTTTGAGTAGCGCTTGCACCCACTTCGACGGCCGGTCGGCGGATTGCTATAAAGCGATAGGAGGTGGTCCCTCGCCGGGACCTTCAGGAGTTCGACACGCATGGGCGTAACACCTCCGCGCGGCCAGTTGATCTCCCCGAATGTCGATGGTGGATCGCCCGTCTTTCGTAAGGCATCGCATTACTTGGTGGAGAGTGGACGGGACCCCTTCCATTTGATGAATCCACTCGTGCCCCATGATGGCATTGTAGGCTGACGGGGAGTCGATGACGATGAATTCCACGTTGAGGGTGCGGTTGGCGGCCGTAACAGGAAGAGTGATCACTCCCATTGGGCTCGCTCGCTTGTCATCGAACCTGACTAAAGGAGGGGTGGTACGCTTGATCCCTTCAACATCCCCATTCGCCGATAAGCATCCAGAAACAGGATATCAGCGCTACTCCCTCCGTCGACCATTACCCTTTGTACCTGGCAATTGCATATGCAGATGGTGATGACTAACGGGTCAGCGTGGGGGAAGGATACTTGCTCAAGATCATCCGCACCGAACCGAATGGAATTGACAGCGGTCTCGCATTCATGAGCCGAACTGGTGGTGTGATGCTTTAGCGACCTGGTATGATTCCCCGGATCCTGGTTGACGTTGAAGATGTCATGTCCTCCATGTATGACAGGCACGATCCTTGCAGGGGCCGCATCGGGTTTCAATGCGTTCGTTCCATCAT
Source organism: Acorus calamus (assembly GCA_030737845.1). Taxonomy (NCBI): domain Eukaryota; kingdom Viridiplantae; phylum Streptophyta; class Magnoliopsida; order Acorales; family Acoraceae; genus Acorus; species Acorus calamus. Next base: position 7,325,618 of record CM060874.1, on the reverse strand, counting down.
TGAGGCCGGACTTGGTGACGGGAGGTTGCCGCTCCACGTAATGTGCGAGCCTGCCGTCTCGTATCAGGTTCTTGATCTGGCCCCGCAGGCTCCTGCACTCTTCGGTGGTGTGTCCGACCTCGTTGTGGAATTCGCATTTGCGGGTTTTGTCCCTTCCTTCGACGGGACTGCGCAACGGGAAGGGTGGCCTAAAATAACCCTTATCTTTGTTTTCGAACCATACCTATCGTGCAGATACGGTGAGTGGGGTAAATGTGAAGTCCCTCACCTTTGGGGGGCGAGGACCGCTGGGTTTTTCCTATCCTTCTGCGTCATCGCGGAAGACTGCTTCTTTGGGGGATGAGCGTCCTTGCGTGGCGGCGTGATGGTAACGACAGTCGTCGCCTTACGCATCGCGAACGAGACGTCGTCTTCCAGGCAGATGGATCCTTCCACGTGGGAGAGGACATCCGCCATATTCGTAGGCGGTTTGCGGACTAGGGACTCATAGAGATGCCACGCTGGGAGGAGGCCACCACGGAAAGCCATGGCCGCGGTTTGAGGATCGCACGCCTCGATTTGGGTCATCTCGACGCTGAAGCGCGTGAGGTAATCTCGGAGGCGTTCTCCTTCGGCTTGTTTCATCTCGAATCAGCTCGCAACATCCTTCTTGGGCTTGCAATGACAGATGTAATGACTGATGAATGCCTCGCAGAGACCCTTGAAGCTGCTGATAGAGCCGGTGGGGAGCTTTCGAAACCAAGTTAGGGTCTGCCCCCCAAGACTTTGCGGGAAGACCTTGCACAGCAGCGTGTCATCCCCTGCATCCATGGACATGAGCTGCTAGTAATGAAAAATATGTTCAGTGGGATTTGATTTTCCTTCGAACAATTTGAATTTAGGAGGGTTGAACTTATCTGGTTTGGGAGCGTGGACGATCTCATCAACGAAAGGGGAATTATTGATCAGGTGCGCTGTCTGCATGACGATGTCGGCCGGTGTGCGGGGCTTCATGTTGTGAAGGATACGACAGTCGACCTCCTTCATCATGTTGTTCTGCCGGTCGAGCCAAACGTGATCCTCTTCTCGAGGACGCTTGGAAGGCGCGGCTGCATTTGACGAAACGGCTGGCTGTTCTGGGTGCTCCTCCCTCGGGACATGCCCGTTTGTTTGCTGAGGGTCATTCAGTACTGGAGAGATACGTCGACGCTGGCAGGGGAGATCAGGATTCTCTCGCTCGGCCCTGAGGCGATTGTTTTCCTCATGGGCCAACTCAATCGTTTGGATCAACTCTTCGACCCGCTGGCTGGGCCAACACGACGGCTTCGGGATTAGGTCTGTTTCCCTCGATGACATTAGGAAGAGTTGACTGGTTAGCCGATGACGTGCTGACTGGCAATGACGTGAGCGGGGGAGTTCTCTTGGGAGACATGACGAAGAGCTAGGCTTTTCGTTTGGGTCCCACAGACGACGCCAAACTGGAGGGGCAAAATCCTACGTACCGGATCCGGGTAATCGGACTCGACCTCTCCCGTTCCCCTTCGCCCAAGGTTGTCCTCGCCATGCCGTCCAGCAAGCTTTGAGCGCCGATCACACCAGGAGGTGGGGGTCCTGCGGAAGACCCTCCGACGCTCAAGTTAATATGGTGGCCGAATAATAATTTTTGTAAAGGAGAATTGTGCATACCTGTTAGTCTGCCATCACCCCCTATTTATAGTGGGGGAATGGGATTAGGGTTTCTCATCTTCCTCATTGCAACAAACGGCTGAGATATCATCTAGCCATTAATGAGGAATTAATAGATAATATTGTTAGACATAATCCATAATGAAGATCATATTTGATGGGGATTTGGTGGTCAGAGTCAATAATGACTCGATCTTATAATCTGTTTGGTATTATTGGTCATTAATAGAGAATCAATGTTGATAATGACCCATATTTGCTTAAGATTCATAAGGATTACCTCAGCCATTGAATGGATTTGATACTGGCTTAGTCAACCTCGGGTTTCTGGGCCGGGCCCATTTGAGTTCGAGATTGGTTGGGCTGTCGTGCTGTCGGGTCGAGGATGCTCGTCAAATTTGGGCTTGGGCCTGGAGGACCGTCACTCGGTCGGTTTGGATTGAATGGGCTTAGTTATCCGGCCCACTATCCGTAGTCAGAAAATTTGGCGCCTACAGTTAATATTATCTATTTGGATTGAATGGGCTTAATATAATGTCTAACAATGCCATCACCCCCTGTTTGGATCCGTGGTGGGAAAGCTAGTTTTTGAAAACGTAGAACGTATGATTTTGAAAAGCTGACATATTTGGGGTGGATTGTCAAAAATTTTGGTGTTTGGATCTCGGATGAACACACAACAAGAACAACAATGAATATTAATATGGTAGAGTGAGAAAAAGAGAAGGGTGTTTTACAAAGAATAGAAGCCTATCAATGAGGGTCATCTTTGGGAGGACTCCATGGAAGTCTGGGTGGATGAACTTGTGAACAACACTGGAGAAGAGAGATTGTATGGCTTTCAAAACCATGGCTGCTTTTGGTTTTCTTTTCTTTTTTTTATGGTTGGAGAGATGCAGTGTTTGAGCTACACTGGCATTCTTTATATAGAAGAGAAGCAGTGGTAGGTTTATGGGGATGGCATGCTCAACTATGCATGAAAAAAAAATATACATGAATGCCTTAATAGGAGACATGTTTTAAATAATTAATCAATGTGGGTTGATTTGATTTTTTCTTTTTATAAAGAAAAACAGGTGCATTCAAATATGTTTAACTAGCTTGTTATTTTTGTTTACTGGGGAAGGTCGTGCTGTTATTTCCAACAAGTGCTGATTGTCAACTTGTCATTTTGGATAAGAAGGGCTGATTTAATCACGTACTGTACATTCATCGCATGTGCTTCATGTGCAATTTGTCGTTTTATTGTTATTGAAATTTTGAAAAAAATATGGATTTTAGGTCCTTTTATGAATAATATATTTTATTTTCATGCATGTCCTAGCATTTTTGTTTTATTTATAAATATTAAACTATTTTTTAGCAGCGAGAAATATTTCAGAATAGATAACTATTATTTTAATTATATATAATTATATCAGTGATATTTCAAAGTTGTGGCAGACTAGGTACGCAATTTTTAATTATTCTGGTTTGAAAATTATTCTGGTGGGTATGCAATTTTTAATTATTCTGGTTTGAAAATTTATTTTTTTGTTGTTTGGTACAATAATCAGTTACAGATAAAATAAAAATAAGATAATAATAATATTTTATATATAAAAAGTAAAAAAATAATTTAACATGTGAATCTCTTTATTTATAAGATATGATGACAAATAATTTAACATATGATTTATACCATGTAGATATTTATACGAGGGACGACTTGGACATAGCTATACTCACATATTAGTTTGAACAGGTAGATATTTTTGACATATATATTCACCCCTATTCCACCCAAAGGGCTAAACGAGGGCTAAACCGCTAAAAGTTGAGTTGAATTTATTTTACATTTTTAAGTTCAGTAAAATTTGTTTTACATTTACCCTTGACTAAGTGTTTCACATTTGTTTTACATTTTTAATGTAGCTGGCTCTACATTGTCAAATTTAGTATTAGAATGATCCATCAAATTAATTATGAATGAAACAGAGCAATCTCTTTTAATCACTACCCTGACTTTATCTGCTTTTTATTGCTTGCTGACATACACTTCAATATGCTTTTATATATGGGGTTTTTCATTTTCTCCTTGCTTTACCATTTATGCTTAATCCATCAGGCTACTCCGGATGGCCATTTAACTACTGAAGGTTGTTCAATCTATGAAGGTGAGGGAATGCTCTTGCTGATATATACTTGTATGAATGTAGATATTTGTGAGTTTTGGTTTAATATGACTTTATTGGATGCTAATGATGCCAGTTTCAAAATAAAGAGAGAGTGCTTATTTATCACATAGACACTGAAGTTTAATTATATATGAGGTTTTAGCTAAGGCATTTGTTTTTCTGAAAATCTTAAAACAAAGAAAGGTATACAAATGCATTTCACTTTTCTTACCATTGTGATCTCATTTATATGTGGTGATGGTCTAATTATTCCTTGAGTTACAGCATTTACTAAAGTTCTATAAAAGCTTGCATTGATCAAAATTTTCAAATCTTTCCTGTCCTCATCTACCAACACCTACAATCTATTTGTCTGCTGGGGTGACCCTGAGACACACTGAACCTCACTAAAGTAGGCCAGGACAGAAGCTAAAGAATTCCATTGGATCATCTTCTCTTATCACTGTCCCCCCCCCCCCCCCCCCCCCCCATTTATTGCTTAATCCTTACCCTTAAAGAACCTTCCTGGAAATAATAAAATACAATAATCCAACCTGGTCTCTCTGCACTTTCCTTCTTTATCCCCAATTGAGCTACAACTTTGTTAAATATTGATGTATTCGTTGGTGTATGTGCAGCTTTTGAATTATTGCCAGGGTGGGGGTGCTTTGTGTTTTCTTTAATTGTCAGTATTTCTCATGACTGTTATTGCAATGAATGATCTCATATTCAATTATTTGTTTGGGTAGATTATGATGAGATGGGATTCTTGAAAAATCTTTACCATAGTTGGCCACTTCTAATATAAAGGGGATAAGTGGAAGCTAAGAATGTGTGCTTCTGCAGTTTTATAAAAGGGCTCCACCGATAATGTCTACTTCTATGCACAACCTACCAAGTATAACATTTCCTGTATCTTTAATAAAAACTATAAGATAGACAAAATATTAGCCATCTATTTCTGAAAATATAGATGGCTGGGAAAGGCATGAAAGGAGATGCAATTATCATATGATGACATTAAGCATTCCCCTGATTAGATGAGCAGGAAATTATTCCTTTGCATTATCTTTCAAGAAGGATTCATTATTATTTTTTTCTCCTACACACTTGCATGAAACTCTGCTATCATCTATTTATAGATATTAATTGGGTAGTAGTAATTCTATATCCTCAAATTGAAACATTGTTCTTAGATAGCATGGATTTTACAGTTCCACAAAATTGAATTGATTCTCAATGCTTCATATTGGAGAGTGTTCTCTGTGAGTGGGAATTGGAATTTATGAAATGTTTATTGTTTTCTTTTCCCAGATCGATTGTGGACAAACACCCTGGTGTTTGAACTTGCTGTATGAGTGTATGACATATTATATGATCCATCACTACTGCACCATTTGAATTTAATTGTTTTCTAGTTTTCCATAAGTTCATATTTTCTAGTCTGGTCATATTTTGTATATACTGAATGATTTCTAGCGGTTTCATATTCAAGATATATTTGATGTAACTAATTTTCTGTTCTGAAACTATCATTTCTTATTGCGGGTATTTTCATTTTTAACACCATGTGAAATAATGTGATTATGGTAGCATTGGTTTTTATGTTGTGTTTGCTCAGGTACTACATATTCAGAGAAGATGATATTCTGGGAACACTGCATGATTGATGGATTGTTGCTTAAATAATGATTTCAGGCATTATAGTTGAGAAGACAATGCTCGTGGGATTGATAAATTTTGCTGTAACTTTTTTGAAATCTTTAGTTCTCTTATGTTAATGCAACTCTTGAACACCATAAATGATGATAACATGCTACTGTTGTTGGAGGCACTATTGTTTTGTGACAATTGAGAGACTTTCCAAGTGATTTAATTATGATGATTTATGATTTAATATATATCTCATTCATTGATAGGTATGAAAAGTTCATGTTTTCATTATATGAGTTGAATTTTTATTAATGTTTAGATATAATATGGTGAAGTGTATTTCTATGTTCATCAATAGGAAAAAAATGATCAATGTTTGAACTGTAGAATAAAATGATTTGCATTTATATGAATACTATTGGGTTTAAATTTGTGAAATATTCACTCTCTAAAGTATGACATATATTTTGGGAAACAAATCTATATTTTTTAAATAGTTAAAAAATAAGCACGTTTTTTAAATATTCAAGTTTGTAAAATATTCACTTTTGTGACATATTTTAAGGAACAAATCCATATTTTTGAAATAGTTAAAAAATAAGCGCATTTTTTAAATATTCAATAAAATATCAAAATAACATTCAGTATTTATTAAATAGACCAAGATATCCTTCTAATAAATACTACTTTTAAGTGGTGAACCAAACACTTATTTAATAAGTGTTTATATTTTCTGCTGAACCAAACAGTTTTTTAAACTGAACTGCATAAAACAATCAGCACTTATATAATCAGCACTGAATAATTCAGTACTTAAATTCCGCATTCAGTCGAACCAAACGCAGCCTTAAAAAAACTCCTTTTTGTATTTGTGTATATTCCATAGCAATACAAATTTACATTTACCCTAAAAAAAATAAAATTTGTTTTACATTTTTCAGGCCTCTCCCATTTTTTTGGATGGTTAAAATTTCTTTTAACAAGCAAACAAATGTTTAGGAAAATTGTTTACATTAATTTATTGATAGCAGGATTAATGACTCACATCTTATTTTACTGATAAATGACTTGAGTGGAGTTGAACGATGTAAAAGTGTACATTAATTTATTGACAGCAGGATTAATGACTAACATCTTATTTTACTAAATGATTCGAGTGGAGTTGAGCGATGTAAAAGTATACATTAATTTATTGACGGCATGATTAATGACTAACATCTTATTTTACTAAATGACTTGAGTGGATGAGTTGAACGATGAAAAAGATGGATTTTAATTTTTAAATAAATAAATAGGTTAGTGTTTAAAATGAAGTATATGTGTGTTAAAACTTATAAGTTGAAGAATATAATTTGAGCTTAAAATTACCCGTTGTTGCGTGTTTGTATACACTTTTTGAAACTTATGAATAAATTAAAAACAACATAAAAATTTAGAATTTGAAAGCTCGATAAAGAGTGTTTCTGATATTATATTTTATATTGTTTTTAAATAATCTTTAGTTTGGATACTAGTATCATTAGCTTTTTTTAAATAATGACATTTTTGTTATCACCTCCCAAACTCTTCCCTGTAGTTTTGATAATCCATGATAAAAAAAAAAAACTATTTTCCAGCTTATCTAATAAACATCCATTGTTGCAACAACATTCTTATTTTATATATATGTTTGTTGGGCTTTCAATTGGTGTTTATACTATGAGCACAATCTCTTTTGTAGTATTTTCTATTATTCAAAGTGTAGTTTATACTATACTATCACAACATATAAAAAATAATTTTTTTTATATTGTAAAATAAAATATAATAATATATCTCAGTGTCATCGTTTATATCTATACTCTATACCTAAAAGTGATACGATTCGATAAAAGTTTTCATCCAGACACTCGTGTTAATGAATCATGGTCGCATAGCATCTTAATCGGCCATTTACAGATTGGCCCCCGTATCCCTTTTATTTATAAACAGATCCCTAGAAAAATGGGCCAAATTTGTCATTTTCTATGGTTATCGGTAAATAGGTCCTCAGGTCCGGGCATTTGCCAATACGCCCGTAGGTCCAACTTATTTATAAATAGGTCCCTGAAAAATAGGTCACCTATGCCCTATTCTGTCGATATTTGTAGATAGGCCCCCAGATCCCTCATATTTATTATTAGGTCCCTAACAACTCTTTTTGGGACATCTTTGAAGCTTCATCTTCAATTTGTACCAGTTTTATAATTGGACCCCTATCTATGTTACAAAGAGATGTTTCATTCAGATTTTAAAATTTATAATGAAGTCTCTCATCTCACATCATCATATGATGTGACGAAATCTCTTGAACTGTCTATATTGGACAGTTTGAGAATGCATAGTTTGTGTGTGGTATTTGATTAATCCATGCTTTGTTCTGTTTATGGGAAGTTTTGTTTGTATCTCCTTTCGTTCTTTGGGTACATACTGGATTGATTTAGAGTTGTGTGTTATTTTGGTTGACCACAAAAAATTACATTGTTATAAATCTATTCGCATTGTGTACTTGGAGAACTATGGGGAGATGTTGTAGAATTTTTTCTAATTGGAACAAAGTGACAGAGTTACCAAGTGCAACACAGAAACATGCATTCTTGAATGGAATATGACTAATACATTTAAAGGAGTTCAGAAATATAGAATTCATAATGCATTTCATTTTATTAACTTGTGCACATGCGCATACAAAAAACTAATATATATATAAAATCGATGAACGGCAGGCTGAAATTATTTTCCTTTAAGTACTATTTTGGCTGAACTACATGATCAAATGAAATAGTAATATCCTGGACTACTACTCTTCAGCCATCCAATTGGACCAACAACATTGTCCAATTATTGAGCTTTGGGACTATAATCCTTTTATATCCTTTAGTTTTCTTTCTCCCACTTGTTATTTGGGTTTTTATTACTCTTCTTGTCCTATTTTTTTCTCTTCTTTTTTTTTCGGAACTTTGATTTTTCTAATATAATTGAAGCGCAAATTGTCTACATAAAAAAAATGTTCACTGGGCTATTTATCATAAATAAAAAAGGACCAACAACATCATACCTAGTCAAAGGACTTTCCTTTCTCTTTCTCTTGTGTAATAAAACTGTACTATATTTATTAATCAAAGAAGTGACAGATTCATCAGTATTATTTTTCAAACGAAAAAAACATCATAGTCCATACAGTCTCTTGTTGGAATTATGTGACCAAATATGCATAATTGACAATGTGTGTAACCGGCCCATATAATTCATTGCATGCATGAGTTACAAACATTATTCACCTCTGGTTTTTGGAACTTCCAGGAGTGCTAAACGTTCAATTTTTATTTAAATGCATGTCCCTTTTTACATTTTAATCTCCTCTGGCCTTTTTAATTGGTTATGCACATCTATTGCATGCGTTTCATATCATAAAATGAAACTGCCATCCACCTTGATGAGGTACAATTAATTTGTGATTTTATTGCTTGCATGCGTTGGGTTCATCACCTCCTATATAAGTGACTCATACTATGTGATATAAAACAAGGAAAAATTGCTCCACAGTATCATCAAGAGATTCATCTTTCAACCACTCTATTCTCTTTTTATTTGGGCGTCTGAAAGGATCGCAGTCTTTTCATCGTGGTTCTTCCGTAGCTCGCACCCTGGAAGAACAAAACCAGTTGTGGTCGTATCTCTCAGTGGTAGGAGCCATTCAACCCTGTGCATGAGGGGGCCTTATTCACCGAGGACAGAGTGTCTTTACTTGCTTCCACATTTTCGGATACAATTTTCTAATCCATCTCTCTTTTATTTCATGCTTTTATTATATATTTTAGAATATGTATGACTACATATATATTTGATGTTTATATTCTTAATGTGTAAATTATAAAAATTTGTGTTTAGCTTAATATTTAATTGTCACGCACAACATCTCTTTCCATTTTTTTATTTATTATAAATACATACAGACGTTTCACTCTTTCATTGCTCATGTATATAATAATTCAATTATATATTTATATATATATTTATACAGACTACCTTGGTTTCTCAACAATATCCAGGCCCAAAAAAAACAAAAGGACTTGGTACGGCAAACGAATCTCTCAAACACGTGATGCGTCTCCACCGCATTAGCCGCCAAAAACGTTTTTCTTTATTTAATGGGAAAATCCAAATTACCCCGCCCGAAATACATATAACCCAACCAACCCCCCCCCCCCCCCCCCCCTCGAATTTATGTCATCCCCCATAAAATATACGGAAATTCAAGTTAAATTTTCATTTCACGGAGAAATACCACCCCAAATAAATGGTTATTTTTGAACTGTAGTCTTTAGCACTTCTCGGGCCTAACAATCTCACTTAACGCCTAACAGAAAGAGGTTCGAGACTTCGAATCTCTGTCATTGGCCTTGCGAGTATTATTTTATAGAAATTTTATTTGATTAATCATAGTTAAAAACATAAGAGAAAATACCTAAAAAAAAATATTTTTAAAGTTAGAAATACTCAAATTACCCATATTTTAAAATTATACAAAAAAAAATCTCCCACATTTTAAAATTACACAAAAAACAATCTAATTTTACGATTTTAGAAACTAATACGATCAACATACCTTTATGTAATTTTTAAACTCTCTCATCATACTTTAAAAAAATAATAACCATCACCTAATTAAAAAATAATATTAATATAAAAAATTATTTTTATTTATAGAGTGATTTTACAAGTTATTAAATTTTATAAGTATATTATCTAAAATGTTAAAATTGTTAAAATTGTCATTCATAAATTTATAAGGTTTTTTTCGATTTTTCCTAAATTTTTATGTTTTTTTTTCAATTTTTTGTTATTTATATTTTATAAATATCTTCATAATGTTTTTCTGAATAATATTAAATATTCATAAATTCACCAAAAGACTTTAGAAATTTAGAATATCTAAAAAATATTTTATAATAAAACATTTCAATTTTTTTACAATTTAAATCTTAATGGTATATTTAGATATACAAAAAATAATAATAAACTTCGTGCACAAATTTAAAAATTATTTTATTTTTTATTAATATTTTTAATTGGGGTGTTAAACAATTAAATATAAGAAAAAATTGATATAATTACCTAAAAAGTTAGCTAAATCTGTTTTAATCATTGTCAAATTAGAAAATCACCATAGGTCCCTAGAAAGTATATCTAATTAACAGATTTAGTCCCTGATTTAAATTGTTCTAATAAATACATTCAAATAAATTCGTACAAAATATGAAAAATCCGATTTAGTCCTTTTGATAACAAAAATGTCACTGCCTTTTTCTAAAAAATTTCCTGCTATCTTATACTCATCAATGGAAAAAAAGGAAAAATCGATATAACTCCCTCTAAACTTATGAAAATTTAAAAATGTCCATGTAAAATCAGTAAATCCCCTTAAAATCAACCACAAATCTAGTTAATGTATACAATAATTTATCAATTAAATTTTAAAAGGGTATTACGATAATTTATCTTGTATGATTAGAGTCAGCCACAAATCTGTAGTTTCGGTTATGGTTGAGACTAAAATAAATATTGTCTAATAAGATAGAAACTTGATGGGATTTACCGATTTTATAGAGACATTTTCTAATTTTCATATGTTTCTAGGGAGCTATATCAATTTTTCGAAAATAAGAGGTGAGAGCATTTTGGTAACTTTTTATGCGTCATTAGGGTTAACCGTGTACCTAGTTAGTTGGGATGATGGAATGAACTGAAATGATATTTTTCTAATAACATAAGGACCCGTGGTAATTTTTCAATTTTACAAGGACTTATATTGATTTTTCCTTTAAATATACTAGATGATGTTTAAATAACATATGATAGTCAGCTTATTGTAAATATGTTTGTCCTTTGTATATTTGTCTCACATAATATAATATTATTTTTATAATATAATTAAAAAATATATTTGTAAAAGGTTTTTTATGTTTTCTATACATGAGTCTAAATTTTTTATTAGAGCACATACTTTTATTTTTTAAAATACGCAATTCTGTAGCAATGTATATATTTTTAATTAGAAACTCAAAACGAGTATGTATTGGAAATGGGTCAGTTCATGGGGAGGAAAAAAGCTGTGAATGCACATGCACTCAGTAGTCAGTACCGTCATTGAATTACCTGACCCTCCTTAAATAATGCACATATCAATATATAATAATAATAAGGGTTTTTTTAGTTTTAAGTCCATATAAACATACAAATTTAAGAATTGATCCTTCATTTCTTCACACTTTGATTTTAGTCCCCTGATTTAAAGGATATGTTTGGTTTTAGTCCCTCCCAGGGACTAAATAGAAAATCAAATAATTTAGGGATAGGTCCCTCCCAGGGACTAAAACCAAAATCCTATGGACTAAAACCAAAATATGAAGAAGTGAGGGATCGATCACTAAATCCTATGGTTTACAGGGACTTAAAAATAAAATGATACAGTTACATTCACCAATCAAAACTCAAATCTCATATGTTTTCATTTTTTTAAAATAGTAAACACTATATAATGAGGTATATGTTTTGATAAAAAATGCATATCGTTCTATTTTGAGTTGAATGAATCTATATTTAGTAAGTGTGAGAGAAAATTTAATGAGATATATACATCATCCAACGAGACATATGTTTCACTGGATCTTTAACGAAATATACATATATGTATTTTAGATTCAGAAAAAAATTAAATGTAGCAGCACTCATCGTAATAAGTAATAACATGCATGTCAAAACATGCAAAAAGAAAATTGGATGGATGGACATCACAAGTTCAGTGCGGTGACTTGCATGTCCTATAATTAAATGCTATTATTATTGCTCGTTTTAAAGGGGGATGGTTTTATCTTTCGGAAAGTATAATCAGTATGCATCAAATCTATTGATAAATGAGACATTTACATTTCACCCTCCCACATTCTTAGGTCGTGTTTGGTCGTAAAAACACAGGAATTTTTAAAATTTCACGTTTTAAATTTAACTTTTAAAATATATAATTTCTTGAGTGGATGCGACATTTTTCTTGCAATATATATATTTTTTCTACAATAATGTTTTTTAGGCCTCAACCCACCGTAGGCTCCATGACATGGCAATTGGTCATTTCCTTAAATACTCTTTAGTCATAACAACCTCTAACACGTTTTCGTTTTAAAGAATAACCGCAGATGATTGAATTATGAGATCCCACAAATCATGGAAACTTGTTTGTTATTGCATCGTCCTCGTTTTGATCGATGAATTTTGAGATCCAAAAAATTTGGCATCGTAAAAATTTCTTCATCGTGTGTATGAAAATTACTCCATCGTGTGTATGATAATTGATTTCAGATCTATATTTAATAAAGAACAATGCATTGAAGCCGATTTGATTGTTCATTTTGAGGAGCTGAAGGCACGTTTTCATTTTTTTTGGTGTTGGATCCCACAACAATGTCCATTGATTCAGGTTTGATTATATTGTATTTATAATTGTTGTATTGGATGCAATTACATGAATTGATTTGTGTTCGTTTCAATCATTTTAATTGTGAAATTGGATAATGTAAAATTTGATAATGCTTTTTATGCGCAATGCTGAAATTGTTAATATGCATTTTGTCTAATTTTTACTTTTTTGTTTTGTTATATTTGAAATGTAAAAGTACAGTAAATATGTACAGTCTGGCAAATATAACAGTCCAATATTGTGTTTTTGTTATATTTGGAATCTGTGTATTGAAGCATGCTTAAAGTTCAATGTTAGTGAACGAAGATTGAGAGGTTAAAATAGATTGAGACAGATAGCAGCAAGAAGTGTTTAGAATAATCGCAGCAATTTATAAATGTAACAGTGCTATATGAGAGAGTGTTACATTTCTAAATGTAACAGTGCTGAGTACCATGTTTTTATGAGAAAGATTCGCATTTCTAAATATCACAGTTCTGAATTCTGTAATTTGATGTGAAAGAGACACATTTTTTGTATTATTATCACTTTACAAAATATGTATTGAACGAGAGTAAATTTTTAAATTGTTTTTACAAGAGATTATGTTTCATTGAAAGGCATTCCACAAGAAATTGATATTGTCGACTGAAGAGCAAAGTGCTGGAATCGTTGTTCCTACTGTTGGAATGTGCTTTCATACAGAAGATGATGGTAGGTTATTTTATAAAAAATTTGCTCACAGTGAAGGCTTTGGCATTGCGAAGATTCATGGAAAAAAGGATGAACATAGAAGACAGAGATTCTTTACCCTTGCATGTTGTCGAAATGGGAAGCATGTCCCAACAGGAAAGAATGCTTTTAATGGCAGGTCATCGATTAAGTCTGGATGTGGTGCCCGGATTAACATTAGTGTCAAGTAGGGGTGGTAAACGAGCCGAACGAGCCGAGCTTTGACATGTTCAAGCTCGGCTCGTTTATAAACGAGCCGAGCCGAGTTGAGCCGAGCCGAGCTCACGAGCCTCAACGAGCCTAGCGTTCTTCTTCATTTTAGGGTTTTTAGGGATTGAAAACAAAATTTTAGCCTAAATGAGCCAAGTTCATGAGTTTAAAAAAGCATAATTTTGTATTTATTTAATATTCTGATTTTATAAAGGAGTTTAATCAAGCTTTAATTAAGTTTTAATAACACAAACGGGTCAAATTTGAACATAAAATGAAGTTCGATCTAGGTCGCGAGCCTAACCGAGCTTTAAAACTTGTTCAAGCTCGCTCATTTGTCCAAACGAACGAGCCTGAACGAGCTCAAACCGAGCCGAGCCCGAGCGGCTTGGTTCGTTTACCAGCCCTAGTGTCAAGGATGGTGAGTTACTCATCATATCAAAAGTTGTATTAGATCATAACCATCCCTTGAGTCCTCATAAAGCTCAACATTTTGCCTGTCATAGGAAAATTGATCCTATTTTAAAATCAGTTTTAGATATAAATGACCAAGAAGAAATCATAACTTTAAAATTTTTTAACTCACTTGTTATCAAAGCTGGCGGATATGATTGCATATCTTACGAGGAGAGAGATGTGAGGAATTACCTGTCTAGATCGAGAATTGCAAGGCTTGGTGGGGGTGATGCGCAAGCAGTATGCAAATATTTTGTTCGCATGCAAAAGCGGAATCCGAACTTTTATCATGCTGTAGATTTTGATGATAATTTCAGGGTGAGAAATATTTTCTGGGCAGATGCTAGACCAGGAGCTTTGTATGAGTCCTTCTCTGACATTATTGTAGATACCCCAATTTTGACATTCCAGAAAGATAGAAATACTTCAAGTAACACCCGGAAATATCCCACATTTGAACATCTAGTAGAGAACCAAAGTTCAAAAAAACCAGAAACCCTAACCCTGGCCCTGACCTAAACCTAAACCCTAACCCTAGCCCTAACCTAAACAGGAAACCCTAACCCTAGCCCTAAACCCTAACCCTAGCCCTGACCTAAACCTAAACCCTAAACCCTACCCTAAACCAGACCCTGGCCCCAAACCAGAACCCCACCTAAGAAAAACCCAAAAACCCAAAAACCCTGAGTCCCTGGTTAGGGGCGGCTAGACCTAACTAGCCGCCCCCCTGGCCGACTTTGGACCAGTTCTCTGGATGGGACATAAAGCAGTATTAAATGCTGATTATTGCGGCGGGTCATGACCTTTAGCCGCCCTCTCTTGGCCGGATCAACCCAAGTTGGAATTAGCCGCCCTTCACCTGGTCTCTGACAGAAGAACCAGAGAATTAATGAGGGGTCTAATCGAAGCCAACCCACTCCATTACCCCCGGGATATTTTCCTGCCTCTCTTTTACTATAAATAGAGGAGGTCCCAAGCTCAAATACAACATCACCAATCAACATCTTCAACACACCATCCTCACTTGATCAATCCCTTCCACCACTCGAAATCCCAAGAGAGAGAGAGAGAAAGAGAGAGCCCCTTTTGTGAGAGAAATACCCATTTCCCTACATAAAATACCCGCTCATTCCACCCTCCAGAAACCCGGGCTAAACCTAGCATAGCCTCTGCCCAAAACCAAACCCATTTCCTACCGAAGTTCCGCCCAAACCGGACCAGACCTAGGACGGCTAAACCCTAGTAGCCGCCCTCACCAGAAGGCTAGATCCAACTAGCCGCCCCCTATACACACCCCATTTGCACCCCTATGTCCCAAGACTCCTTTAGTCAATCCCCGGAAGCAGAATATGATTATCTGTTTTTCACCTCTGTGTACGGTATATCCGTGTCTCAGAGTGGAGACCCCACAAACTCCCCACGTAGGTGATCAAATCCAACCCAACCTTTTCCTGCTTTTAGAAAAAGCAGGTGGCGATCACACAAACCCCTGAATCCTCTTGAGACGCTATCGGGCGCCTCAACCAGGAACGACATCCTCACCCTTCCGAGAAGACGATCCGACCGAGCCCGCCGGGGCACGCATCCAATCTGAATCCCCGAAGAACCCCCACACACGCACGCGCACACTCCGCGCACCCCGCCGGATCCCCACCTCCGACACACACACCACCCACATTTCGGGGGAAGATTCCGACGATACCGACAAATCTGGCGATCACGGTGGGACCTCCCTCGTGAAAAACAACAAAAGGTAATCCTCTTCTGCCCCCTTTTACAAGCTTGACTAGAATGCTATCAACCCTCTAGGAAGGTTAGAGTTTTCCACCCCTCGAAACAGTTCCTCCTCTAATTCACATCACAGCATCATTTACTGTTTTGTAAGCCACACACCGCTGCGCAATCCTTTACTGCTTTGCAAGCCGCACACCGCTGCGCAATCCTTCACTGCTTTGTAAGCCGCACACCACTGCGCAATCATTTACTGCTTTGTAAGCCGCACACCGCTGCACAATCCTTTACCGCTTTATTTACTGCTTTATATCTGCATTTGTTCCCTTAAATCATTTCACACGCATTATGGAATCCCGCATAGAGGAGGAGATACTAGAGGAAAGAATCCACCAAGAGGGTCAGGCCACGCAATTCCTGACCCATCTAGAGGAAAAGATGGCTAGTCTAGGATACCAATCCGTAGAGGACATGTTTCATCACCTCGCCGACTACCGCCACGTCAAAACCCTAAGACAGGAGGCCCCTGTCGAAACCCCTAAGGCCATTCCCAAGACCCCATTCACACCCAGTCACTCGGTCAACCCGAGCGTCTTTTCATTCACCCCCCTTTCCCCCGCGAATCCAATATTCCCAACCGTTTCCACCCCAAACCCGGGACCGCTAGGCAGCCCTCCCAGGGGAGAAACACTGGATGAAACTATCCAGAGAATCCTCTCCGAGACTGGTCCCTCAGCCCCCAAACACATGTCTCTACATAACCTGAGACAAATCCCGTCAGTCCATCTACCGGAGGGATTCAAAATCCCCAAATTCCGCCGGTATAACGGTCATGGAGACCCAAACATCCATTTAACTGCCTTTTATCTAGACGCACGCCTGTTTCTAGATAATCAACCTTTGCTAGTCTTCCTCTTCCAGAAATCATTGGAAGGAGAAGCACTACATTGGTTCTCCACCCTCCCTGCAGATCACTTGTCAAACTTCTCGGCTGTAAGCGAGAAGTTCTTTGGCCGCTACGGTTACCAGAGGATCAGAACCCCTTCTATTTCAGATTTAACCGTAGAGAGAATGAGGCCTAGGGAGGAATTTGAACAATACGTGTCTCAGTGGCGCACAATTGTCCACCGGACCGGCCTGCAACTCACGGAATGTCAAGAAATTGACATGATGTTACAGAGCCTGAGTCCAGAGCTTCGTACGAGCCTTTCGTACGGGGACTGTACTACGTATCAGCTTCTAATTGACCGCCACAACAGGATTTTCCGTTGTGCAGCCCCAGTAGTCCAAACCCAGTCCCCACCTATCAGCCATAGGGTTGGACAACCGCCTCGCAAGGCACAATCCCCCACGGTAGAGGGGATTATTACACAAGTATCAGCACTCTACCCGAACGGAGCACGAGTTCTGGATCGAGGAACGGCTCCGAGACAGTACACGTCCGGTTCATCCGGGTATGCGCCGCCTCGGCCAATAAACCAAAACTTCACTACTAGATAAGTACCCATCCCCGTGCCGACACAACAAAACCCGGCAATCCAAAGTTCCCCGGTCCAAAGCCCTGTAATTTCAAGACAAGGCCAGCCTAGGACCCCTTTCTATTCCAGCTTCCTAAGAAGTTAGAACCTAAATCCTAGGCAGCCCACCCAAAATACTTATAATGAGGTCTCCCCTCCGACATCCTATGATCAGAGGCGAATGGGAAAGAGGGACTCTTACCCTCCCCTCCCAGAAATACTAACTAGGATTTTTAGGGTACTAATGGACACGAATAGTATCTCCCTCCTAGTTGCTAAACCTCCACTCCCCAGGGCCAGCAGACTGCGTTACTGTCAATACCACCAACAACATGGTCATACTGTAGAACAATGCATTGTTTTTCAGGATTTTATTTATGATTTAAATGATGACAGGCGCCTTGATTGGGCCATGATCAAAAGCCACTTAAACCAGGGCAATTCTCGAGCCTCCAAGCCACTTGGCATTTTTACTGACCCATTGCCAGGTCACAACCAAGCATCCACGTCTGGAGCCCACATGGTAAACATGGTCAGAAGAGGGAGACAACCATCACCACAACCAAGCAGTTCGGAAGACGTCACTGACGACAATCTGTTCGGAGAATCTGAGGAGGAAGAGCAAGACGAGCCCTTCCAGCAGAACCTCGACAATCATGACCTTGCTATACTCTATGGCGAAGAAGGAGATGCAGTTCTCGCCCTTCCCGCAGTCATCAACATCGAGTCTGACGAAAGCGGACTAGAAAACCCGGGAGGAGACGAAGAAGAAGTGCCATTTGAAGAGATCCCTGAAGGAGCTAGCGATAGACCCGAAGGATGGGAATGTACGTCGGATGATCTGCATCCGGACGACAACGGGTCCTCCAAGAGCACCGACACTATCGATGGCCCCCGCCGCCGAGTGACCATTTCGTTCACTGACCAAGACCTCCTGGATCCCAGACTGCGAGTCTACCCCCTACATATCCGCGAGCGACTTCAAATGTTGTGGCTAAACAACATCTTCGTGGATTCAGGGTCAGGAATGAACATAATGATGTGCTCCACCTACCGAAAGATACCCAGATTAGGCCGTCCTCCCGTCCAACCGGCCCACCATACTATTCAAGCTTTCAACCATACCGGGAAGACACTCCGCTGCCCCGGAACATTCAAACTATCCGTCGGCCCTCTTATCTGTGAAGTAGCCTGCTTCGTGGCTGACATCGACACAAGGTACCCATTGATGTTGGGGCGACCATGGTTAGACAATATCCAAGCTATCTGTTCCCCCCGACACCAATGCCTTCGACTACCCTTCTTAAGTCATATACTGACAATCTAGGGAGAGGCATGCCTCCAATACGAGAATGAAAACAACTGGGCGATACATAATATGTTCACGCTAGCCCTACGACCGGGGAACGAGGATGAAAGTGGTAGTCCTCCTGGGTCCCCTTACAACAACTATCCTTCAGAAGAAGCAACCAGGACCCTGCATCCACCAAGTGATCTTACGGAACCCGCCTCGATCACCTTCCTCCCCCATGAAGTCGCAAAAGCCGGAGCACGTTCCGCACCCCTCGCTATCACTGCCATACTCGGAGGGAGGGAATTCCGGCACATTCTCATTGACACGGGAGCGGAAACTAACGTTCTTACATATTCCGCCTACCAAAAGCTGGAAGGCAGGGTCCCAAGATTGGAGCCCTCGAACGAATACATCTACGCCTTCGACAGCACGCGCAAGAACGCTTGCGGACTAGTCACGCTCCCACTGAAGATCGGCCCGGTCTCCACCATCGTCAACTGTATGGTATTGAACATTCAATCACCACACCCTCTGATTGTTGGGAGGACATGGCTCAACAGCATCGAGGCCGTCTCATCCACCCGACACCAATGTCTTCGCTTCCCGTACTGCGGGAAAGTAGTATCCATATGGGGAGAAGCACGCTTTAACGAGACACGGGCCCGGAATTGGAGCGTCTGTGCCATGCTTATCCGGCTAGAGGTGCTCGCATGTTGGCAGCCAGGCTCCACCGACGAAGAACTGCTCCATCAAGGAAGGCCCTTGAAGAGACTCAGGGAAGAAGAGTTCGGGAATAGGGGACCCCCACCGGACATCAGCTGGCCGACCAAGCGAAGCCGACTCGAGGAAACAATGCGAATCCAAGAACCAGGTACCGATCCCCCCGGGTAAGCTTTCGTCACCCTGTACATATTTGTTTACAACCTTTTCCTAAAAATAAAAAAGATCAAAATATTTGTTTACTAGCTTTCGTTTTCATCACCCTATACATATTTGTTTACCTGCTTTCCTAAAAGAAACCAAAATATAAAAAATACATGCTAATCAGCTTTCATTCCCCAACTCTAAACATACCTATTTCCAGTTTTACTTCCACTCTGTTTTCCAAAAAAAAAAATATTTTCTAAATAACATGTTTTCCACATTCATCTTCAAAACAAAATGTTTTAACAAAACCGTACATCCATGATTTCCCGCCAAAATTTTTTTTTTACAAACTGTCTGTCACGCCCCAGGGCGGCCGTCCCCGAGACGTGGCAAATATATAAATGATATCAGTAATCCATACACGAGGTCAAATAAATACTCCACAATAGAAAGGCAATACACAAGTAACTGACATCAAATATATACAAAAAGCGGAAGCTCAAATGACTAAGTCTGTAATTCAAAGACATTACAGACTAGAGTACACAATCAGCTGTCCTATGAGAGCCAATATATACAATAACTGACATCAACAGTTTACATACCGTGCACAAGCACAAGTATAATACATACAATGAAAAGGGAATGCTGATAGCCTCCGACTCGCAAGACATCCAACGCGAACGCGGGTCTCCTACTCGGATGGCGCCAGGGGAGCTCTTCTCTTGGATCCGACTCAGCGTCAACTGGGGAAAAACATAAGCGAGGGTTGAGCTACAAGCTCAGTGAGTGGTCAGAAACCAAACACCAACACAACATTCGATCCTAAGGCAATCGCCTATCAAGGAAACCATGGGTAGAACCCAACGGTTAACAAGGTCACACGGCGGTGCAACCATACCTCGTCCTCGCCCTAGCCCCCACAGGGGTGAGCCTAGGGACTTGAAGGACAAAAACTTGCTGTTCTACACCGTTCGTCATCCGGTAGCGCTCTCCCGGGCAGCCTCTACCTGGAGCCGGCCACGGTCAGTACACTGTCGACAGCGTCGATGGTACCTACAGGTGGGGGTCCACCCAGGGCGGCTCGTACCTAGGAAGCAACCACACGGATCCGGCGAAGGGAAGAACGATAATTCCGGTGGTCCACCCTCGTGTAGCCTCACCTGGTACACTCCCCTGATCAGTACATCTGCTGAATGCATCGGGAGTACCTACAAGTGGGAGTCCTATGTCAGGGCAGCTTCCACGTCGGGACCCTGGTATACGACGATATTGGGAGGAACCACTACTTGTTCGCAGCGCGAACCCTATGGGAAGCCAATCTCTCAAGCTGGTGGGTCAAGTATCAACTCGAGCCCACAACACTCACACCAACACCCTCACCTCCGAAGGGTGACCTAGGTTGTCGGGAGTAACTGTACCAATCCCTCACCTTCACCCCAAAAGGGGTGACCCAGTCTCTTGGGAAGAGACTAGATCGTTTCTAAGCCCTCGGTCCACCGGTAGCCCTTTCCCCGGGTAGCCTCTGCCTGACATACTCCCACGATCAGTACACTGTCGACCACAGCGATGGTACCTACAGATGGGAGCCCGGTGCCAGGACAGCGATGGTACGCCGAGGAGTTCCTACACGGATCCAACGAAGGAAAGAAACCAAACTACACTCATGAAAATGATCCCCCTTGGATCCGCCATCATCGGTCATCAGACGCCGATCCACTACACCCTCACCCTCACCCCCTCCTCGGGGTGACACAGGCTCTTGGGAGGAATCTAGATTGCTTCTACACCCTTGGTCCACCGGTAGCCCTTATCCCGGGAAGCCCCTACCTGGTATACTCCCATAATCAGCACATCCTCACACATCGGCAGCACCTACGGATGGGAGCCCTCTGTCAGGCCGGCTGTCTCAACCAGGAAGTCCCTACACGGATCCAACGAAGGGAGGAAACCGATCTAAACTCGCGAATATGATCCTTTCAGATCCGTCGTCACCGGTTATCAAAACCGATAAGCGCAACGAATTCTCATGAATTCCCTCCAGGGCGCATAACTCAGATGCGGGGAAGACATTTAATTATAAGTGTCAAAACCATGGTATGACCCCAAAAGAGGTCATACACTTGTCTAACACATTAGACAAGAATCATGGCCATATCGGCATATATATATATATATATATATGCAATTAACTACCCAACGATGGCCTACTTAAACATGCATACATGGCATCAAACAGATAAACACACACAAATTACAACCTATTGTACGTTGGATAACACCAACCTAGAAGGGAAGGGTTAAGCGCGATCTGCGCAACAACAGGTGCATGCCAATAATTCCAAGCAAACCCGAGTCAAGTAGGAACTACATCTACTCACTCGGTTCGCGAAGAGAAGGAGGGCGAGGGAGAGGGAATGCCTCATCCTCTCTCGAGCTGGTCATAGTTTTGCCCCAACAGATGGGTGCAACAACTATACCACACCCTCGAGTCCTAAATCGGAGGAATATTACGCATACACCCGTTATTAACCCAAGTTAAACATGCTTGATAAATAGGGGTAGTCATTCAATCAAAATTACCTAAGTCATGCCATATTCTATACAATACATAAGCAAGTATAAGGTAGAATAGGGGTTCTACACAATATACGAGCTATACAACCTAGCATGCATAATATCTAGCATATTTAGGGTGCAAATAAAGTCCCATGGAAGCGCGAAGCACGCCTACGTGCCTCGAGCGCTCCCGGAAGGGTTGGAATCAAACCACTCACCGATACACGGGTCGTCGCGCATCCCAACCGACGAGGTCTGCAAGTCAAGGGGTATCAAAAGGGTGAGTAAAATCACATACAAGCACATAGAAACAATTAGGAATGCCTAAGGCTAGACATCCACGAAAATGGGCTCGAACGCACGCAAGCACGCGTGCCCGAGCCCCTCGGACACCCACTCTAGGGTGCCGACCCTCAGCACGGCCAAACCGGCCTCGGGCAGCACCGTACGCACCCCTGGGAGCCCCCCGGGCATGGGCCCGGTGCCCCGCGCTCACGCTGGCGCACTGCCGCACGCCCAGCCGCGCACCCGGACGCGCTGCCCGCGCGCCCAGGACCCCATCCGCGCGCACACGCACGCTCGCACGCGCGCGCACGCACCGCCCGCAAGCCCCGCGCGCTCCTGCCATGCCCGCGCGCGCCCGCGCGCACTCGCGCGCAAGACCCGCACGCACCGTGCACCCCGCCAGCCCTCCACGCAGACACCCGCGCGCACGTGCGTATGCGCACGCGCGCGCCTGCGCGCCGGTCTGCGCCCTCCAGCGCGCCTGCCTGCGCGCGCACGCGCGCGGACGGCCCCGCGCGCGCGCCCAGCCGTCCATCATCCCTCCCCAGCCCCCCACATGCATCCAAACCCAAACACCACCCATGCAAGCCCTCTCCAGGCACCCTAGCATGCCCAAAAACCAATTTAAAAAGAGGAAAACTCACCCAAATGAGAGGGGGAGCGTAGGGGGAGATGTAGGGGTTCGTAAGCGCACCCTTGACCACCTCGATCGCCACCACCGCTACCACCACCTCCATCTAGCTTCCCTTGCTTCTTCTTCTTCACTCAAGCATATTAACAAACACATGGTGGGCTGTTTATACAAAGGGGAGGGCAAACATGAGGGGGGAGAAACTAGAGAGAGGGGAAACAAATACAACAAGAATACACACTCACCTTTACTTCCTCCTTCATCCATCCTCTTCTTGTTCCAACACCAACCTTTCCTCCACCCCAAACACACAAATAAAAAGGGCTGGACCAGAGTGAAAAAGAGGGGAAAAACTCAGCCAAAGTCGTGCATTTTGGGGTGTATTTATAGGCATGGTCGGGCTGAAAGACTAAGTCGTCCTCGGACTAAAAATTCTGCGCAGCTTTCACTTAAACGACCATAACTTCCTCAATACAGCTCCGAATTGCATGATTCCAGTGGCATTTGAAAGATAAGACGATTATCTACAACTTTCATGTTTACGCCCAGATCAAATAACCTCTCCAGATATTTCAAAAGCTAGGCTAAACATCTTACAGGGCTGCAGCCTGGATTTCTCAACTTCGGGGTATACATGGAAAAATACCCATAACTTTTAATATACGAATCCAGTTGATCCAATTCCACTACCATATGGAAGCTATCTCCAAACTTAACATCTCATAATAATATCGGATTTTTACCTCATCATCTTGGATTTTAACAAAATCAAATCCAAATGACAATCCGAAACTACATAATTCCAAAAACGTTATCGGAATTAAACGAAAATTTTATGGGCAGTACTAAACAGTACCAGGACCCACAATATGCAGTTATATCTTCAATCAGAGTCCTTAAACCCTAGAAGGTAGCTAAAAACCAAAATTTTAGCGACTCCGATCGAAATTAGGACTCTAAATGACACAGGTCTAACATTCTCCCCCCTTAGGAAATTTAGTCCTCGAAATTTAAGGAAACCCAAAGGGAAGACCGAACGTAGAAGTGTCGCCCATAGAGTCCCTTGGCTCCCGAGTGGTCCGGGCACCAAGCTGGTGCTACCACGCACTTTAACCGAAGGAACGGTCTGGGTGCGGAGCCTGTCTTCACATCGGTCCATGGTCCCGATCAACTACTCCACGAACGACAAATCCAGCTCGAGTTTGAGCGGCTCGAACGGAATGATGTGAGCAGAATCGTGGACATAACGCCTCAGCTGAGACATTGGATGACGTCACAGGCACGAGTCAGCCACGGGGGCAAGGCTTCATGACAGCCACCTCCCCCTAATCCACTCAAGGACGAAAGCCGGTCCGATGGAAGGCCGACTCAACTCGCCCCGAACGTCGAAACAGAGGATGCCCTTAAACCGGGACACCTCAAGCCAACATGGTCGCCGAACCCGAAGGTAGGCTCCTGGCGACGATGACCTACGTAGCCCTTCCGACGGTTCTTGGTGGTGCAGAGGCACGCACGAACCATCTCGGCCACCGCAAGGTCAATAAAATGACTTATGACCCCTCCAACAGGCGCTCTACAATCGTCCCAGCACAGGGGAGGTGTAAAACTGCGCCCGTAGAGTGCCCCTTTTCCATTCATCTGGGTGCTCGAATGGCAGTCGTCTCACAGGTAGACCCCTTCCTAGAGGGTGGTGCCTCTTTCAACTGTCCCAAGTCGAGCACGCAGGCAAATAACATGTCCTCCAAGGCCCAAATCGTCCTCATTGCCTGGCTGTCCATCGGTATCGAAACGCTGTACTTAAAAGGGAGGCTCGCGCGAAACGCCTGCCAAAGGCTGCGCCAGAACCTCGAAGTAACCCACGCGTCTCAGCCCGAAATAGCACCGACTGGAGTGCCATGAAGACGAACAATCGTGAAGGCTCAAACCCGCGTCGAAGCGTCCAGAGACTCAGTCAGTTGGATAGGGAGGAAAGTGCGGACCTAGTCAATCGGTCAATGATCACCCAGACGGTATCGTGACCCGAACGTGACTTTAGCGAGCCCACAACGAAATCCAAGACAACTCACTCCCACATCCACTGAGGATTCTCGACGGACAAATGCATTCCAACGCGACGATCAACAACTTCGCCTGAGGGCATGCCAACCAACATTCTCAACGAAGGCTACCACAGAACAGCCCATGGAGGCTCAATAACACATTTGAGATCATTGTAGGCATCTGACGCATTCGTCTACCCCGACGGCAGTACTCAAAATTCGTAGTGCCCGAAACGGTCACGAAAGGCCAACTAAAGAATGCCCAACTTCCGGATCTCCAATTATGGTACCATGCGCGAAGATCGATCAATAGAAAGACACTGACTCCCAGAGCTGGTCAAAATAGATCATCAATTCGCGGCAAGGGTACTTGATCCTCAACCACAAAGGGGAGATCAAAATAATTCCTAGGACGATTAAGTCCAAATCTGCTCCTCGAGCATGGCTGACGCTCATGATGACCCTTACACACTGGGTAAGCCGCTCGACCGCACTTAATCCGCAAGACACGCAATAGGAGGTCGTCGATTCCCGACAACGCCTAAGCGACGTCATCTACCCGATACGGCGGTTGAGTCCCATCACGAACGCTAGCGTCGCGTCTCCTCATTTACGACCCATGTGGGGGCAAAACGCAACAGTACCAGACTGTGCGTCACATGCCGTCACCAAAAGGTCGTTCAACTATAACCATTGGAACTCCAACATCATGCACTCAATGGGCAGATTCATCAAGGGGAGTCCAAGCTCTCGACGTCATGCAGTAGCACTCTTCCGGTGTGGCCTCTACCTGATAGCCTCCCATGTCCACTATCTCTGCTATATGGGCACACCAACAAGCGTCGTGGATAGTCCCAGGGAGCACCTCGCAGGACTCTGGCCTCTACCGGACCGCTGCAACGCATGATGATGTATCTAAGCGACTCCAGATATGGCTACGGAACCCTAGTCCATAAGATATCGCCCACTAAGCTGCAACAAGATGCACTCAATCCCGATCATATGCATCACCACCCGCTATCGCACCTCCCAAGTGAGGAAAAAAAATCAAACATCAATTGATGCTTCAAAGGTATTCCTTGACTGGGAAAAGAATCTCGGGAGGGCCTTATGAGGTCCTGATATAGGATATCCCGACAACCAAACAAGGAACACGGAGTACCCTAGCCCGAGTCTCAACGCTGACCCTGCAAGGTCCCTTATCCTTAGTAGGAAGGCTAGAAGAAGACATCACCCCTTAATGAATACTACACCACATCCTCAACGCTTGAAACTGGTGTCGCACGCAACTCTATGGTATACCCCCGATAAACAGAACGGAGGAGAATGCGGTCTCCAACCGGTACATGGGGTATCTCTGGCACCACTAGTGGACCTACCGCTAAGGGTATCTACGGGATCGCCACGCGGGCTGCCCGCAACTCCTAGATCTCTCACGCCTGCTCAGACAATGCTCCAGTCTATGCCTCCAGTGCTCTAGTCTGAGTGTCCAGAAGATCCGCCATCTCAGCGTTAGCTCGCGCCCACGCTGGAGGAATCCCGCGCAAGTCCTGGCCCAACAGCCGAGAACTCTCAAGTAGACTCCTCGCCTCCGGTAGGTTCGAAAACCTCCGAAGCCCAAGGGTGACCACGTCCACGCGCCCGTCTCCGAGGAGGCATATTAGCAACTAAGGAACCAGCACTAGGATCAGAATACTCGTCTCGAAATCCTAGGACTCATCTCAAGGAAACAATTGGCTCTGACAGGACATGGCTCTGATACCAACTTTTGTCACGCCCCAGGGCGGCCGTCCCCGAGACGTGGCAAATATATAAAAGATATCAGTAATCCCTACACGAGGTCAAATAAATACTCCACAATAGAAAGGCAATACACAAGTAACTGACATCAAATATATACAAAAAGCGGAAGCTCAAATGACTAAGTCTGTAATTCAAAGACATATTACAGACTAGAGTACACAATCAACTGTCCTGTGAGAGCCAATATATACAATAACTGACATCAACAGTTAACATACCGTGCACAAGCACAAGTATAATACATACAATGAAAAGGGAATGCTGATAGCCTCCGACTCGCAAGACATCCAACGCGAACGCGGGTCTCTTACTCGGATGGCGCCAGGGGAGCTCTTCTCTTGGATCCGACTCAGCGTCAACTGGGGAAAAACATAAGCGAGGGGTGAGCTACAAGCTCAGTGAGTGGTCAGAAACCAAACACCAACACAACATTCGATCCTAAGGCAATCACCTATCAAGGAAACCAAGGGTAGAACCCAACGGTTAACAAGGTCACACGGCGGTGCAACCATACCTCGTCCTCGCCCTAGCCCCCACAGGGGTGAGCCTAGGGACTTGAAGGACAAAAACTTGCTGTTCTACACCGTTCGTCATCCGGGAGTAACTGTACCAATCCCTCACCTTCACCCCAAAAGGGGTGACCCAGTCTCTTGGGAAGAGACTAGATCGTTTCTAAGCCCTCGGTCCACCGGTAGCCCTTTCCCCAGGTAGCCTCTGCCTGACATACTCCCACGATCAGTACACTATCGACCACACCGATGGTACCTACAGATGGGAGCCCGGTGCCAGGACAGCGATGGTACGCCGAGGAGTTCCTACACGGATCCAACGAAGGAAAGAAACCAAACTACACTCAAGAAAATGATCCCCCTTGGATCCGCCATCATCGGTCATCAGACGCCGATCCACTACACCCTCACCCTCACCCCCTCCTCGGGGTGACACAGGCTCTTGGGAGGAATCTAGATTGCTTCTACACCCTTGGTCCACCGGTAGCCCTTATCCCGGGAAGCCCCTACCTGGTATACTCCCATGATCAGCACATCCTCACACATCGGCAGCACCTACGGATGGGAGCCCTCTGTCAGGCCGGCTGTCTCAACCAGGAAGTCCCTACACGGATCCAACGAAGGGAGGAAACCGATCTAAACTCGCGAATATGATCCTTTCAAATCCGTCGTCACCGGTTATCAAAACCGATAAGCGCAACGAATTCTCATGAATTCCCTCCAGGGCGCATAACTCAGATGCAGGGAAGACATTTAATTATAAGTGTCAAAACCATGGTATGACCCCACAAGAGGTCATACACTTGTCTAACACATTAGACAAGAATCATGGCCATATCGGCATATATATATATATGCAATTAACTACCCAACGATGGCCTACTTAAACATGCATACATGGCATCAAACAGATAAACACACACAAATTATAACCTATTATACGTTGGATAACACCAACATAGAAGGGAAGGGTTAAGCGCGATCTGCGCAACAACAGGTGCATGCCAATAATTCCAAGCAAACCCGAGTCAAGTAGGAACTACATCTACTCACTCGGTTCGCGAAGAGAAGGAGGGCGAGGGAGAGGGAATGCCTCATACTCTCTCGAGCTGGTCATAGTTTTGCCCCAACAGATGGGTGCAACAACTATACCACACCCTCGAGTCCTAAATCGGAGGAATATTACGCATACACCCGTTATTAACCCAAGTTAAACATGCTTGATAAATAGGGGTAGTCATTCAATCAAAATTACCTAAGTCATGCCATATTCTATACAATACATAAGCAAGTATAAGGTAGAATAGGGGTTCTACACAATATACGAGCTATACAACCTAGCATGCATAATATCTAGCATATTTAGGGTGCAAATAAAGCCCCATGGAAGCGCGAAGCACGCCTACGTGCCTCGAGCGCTCCCGGAAGGGTTGGAATCAAACCACTCACCGATACACGGGTCGTCGCGCATCCCAACCGACGAGGTCTGCAAGTCAAGGGGTATCAAAAGGGTGAGTAAAATCACATACAAGCACATAGAAACAATTAGGAATGCCTAAGGCTAGACATCCACGAAAATGGGCTCGAACGCACGCAAGCACGCACGCACGCACACGTGCCCGAGCCCCCCGGACACCCACTCTAGGGTGCCGACCCTCAGCACGGCCAAACCGGCCTCGGGCAGCACCGTACGCACCCCTGGGACCCCCCCGGGCATGGGCCCGGTGCCCCGCGCGCACGCTGGCGCACTGCCGCGCGCCCAGCCGCGCACCCGGACGCGCTGCCTGCGCGCCCAGGACCCCATCCGCGCGCACGCGCACGCTCGCGCGCGCGCGCGCACCGCCCGCGCGCCTCGCGCGCTCCTGCCATGCCCGCGCGCGCCCGCGCGCACTCGCGCGCAAGACCCGCACGCACCGTGCACCCCGCCAGCCCTCCGCGCAGACACCCGCGCGCGCCCGACAGCACCCGCGCGCCGGTCTGCGCCCTCCAGCGCGCCTGCCTGCGCGCGCACGCGCGCGGACGGCCCCGCGCGCGCGCCCAGCCATCCATCATCCCTCCCCAGCCCCCCATATGCATCCAAACCCAAACACCACCCATGCAAGCCCTCTCCAAGCACCCTAGCATGCCCAAAAACCAATTAAAGAAGAGGAAAACTCACCCAAATGAGAGGGGGAGCGTAGGGGGAGATGTAGGGGTTCGTAAGCGCACCCTTGACCACCTCGACCGCCACCACCGCTACCACCACCTCCATCTAGCTTCCCTTGCTTCTTCTTCTTCACTCAAGCATATCAACAAACACATGGTGGGCTGTTTATACAAAGGGGAGGGCAAACATGAGGGGGGAGAAACTAGAGAGAGGAGAAACAAATACAACAAGAATACACACTCACCTTTACTTCCTCCTTCATCCATCCTCTTGTTCCAACACCAACCTTTCCTCCACCCCAAACACACAAATAAAAAGGGCTGGACCAGAGTGAAAAAGAGGGGAAAAACTCAGCCAAAGTCGTGCATTTTTGGGGGTATTTATAGGCATAGTCGGGCTGAAAGACTAAGTCGTCCTCGGACTAAAACTCTGCGCATCCTTCACTTAAACGACCATAACGTCCTCAATACAGCTCCGAATTGCATGATTCCAGTGGCATTTGAAAGATAAGACGATTATTTACAACTTTCATGTTTACGCCCAGATCAAATAACCTCTCCAGCTATTTCAAAATCTAGGCTAAACATCTTACAGGGCTGCAGCATGGATTTCTCAACTTCGGGGTATACATGGAAAAATACCCATAACTTTTAATATACGAATCCAGTTGATCCAATTCCACTTCCATATGGAAGCTATCTCCAAAATTAACATCTCGTAATAATATCGGATTTTTACCTCATCATCTTGGATTTTAACAAAATCAAATCCAAATGACAATCCGAAACTGCATAATTCCAAAAACGTTATCGGAATTAAACGAAAATTTTATGGGCAGTACTAAACAGTACCAGGACCCATAATATGCAGTTATATCTTCAATCAGAGTCCTTAAACCCAAGAAGGTAGCTAAAAACCAAAATTTTAGCGACTCCGATCGAAATTAGGACTCTAAATGACACAGGTCTAACACTGTCTTTCCATGCTTTCCTTCCAGAAACAGAATCGTTTTTCAAACTTTATCCCCATTCTCTTTCCAAAAACTTATCTATTATCCGACACAGGCCCCTTTTAAGTATGCATTTGTCTTCACACTTTTGAAAAAAATAAAAAAATAATATATAATACAAAAAAAGATTAAGAACGGCAGAACATGCCCAGGCCTACCAAAGAAGGGTGGCAAGGGCATTTGAAAAGAAGGTAATAAAAAGAAAATTTAAAATCGGAGAATTAGTACTCAAGCAAATCATGCCATCAAGACAGCCTCACCCAAGAGGAAAGTTACAACCCACATGGGAGGGACCCTATGTGATCACCCATGCCTATTCCGGGAATGCCTACCGCTTGGTAGATGCCGAAGGAGTCGAGGTTCCAGGTTCGTGGAACGCACTTTATCTAAAGAAATTCCATGCATGAATAGCTTTCAATACTTGAGAACTATTATTCTTCCTTCCTGCGATTTCCAGCGTTTAGTACTTGATGATAGAATTATAAGACTCTCAAAGATAAACTCTTATCTATTTGAACACATCTCCGTCAAATCATGCCATTTCCTTCACACACGTATAACTAGACTAGATTCACCTGAAAGAAGAGAAATTGCCTACCCGTAGACTGGGACAATTTAAAACCCCCAAAGCAAAACATCCCTTATTTCCGCCCCACTCGTATTAACCCTAGGTAAAAATGAGGAGTTACCTAGACCTGGCATATGTCCCAAAACTGGCTCTGGCACTATACAAACACTTCTAGAGGGGAAGCATGAAAAGAATCGGGGTGAAAAACAGAAGAGCCCCCCCCCCTCAAATAAAAAAAATCAGGCAATGAGAGGCCAACAAAAGAAAAGTAACACCCAAGTGAATGGGTTAAACTCTCTATTTTAGCAGGCTTTCACGCCTTTACGCACGGTATACGCTAGACAACGGCTATACCAGTGCATATCCAAATAACGGACTGTACTTTCCATCCAAAATAAAGAAGTGATAAAAAGAAGAAAGCCAGAGGGACCTAGAAAGTAAGACATGTGCTAAACTGGGTCAATTCTAAAATGTTGCCCGAAAGGAAGATATTACTCTTACCCCATTCCCCCCTCCCTTTTTCTATTTCGCAATGGGATTCTAAATTGAACTACGTCTGCCGGGAAAGGCGAAATTTCGACCAAAGGTAGATCATTTCTAGATTTACAACTACACACACTCACATGAGTTCACTTAGAAACTTGCTTGTCCAAGGGAAGCTTATTTGACTCGACTCTTGGTACACTCATGGATTTTTCAATATGTTTAGAATAATATGATTAAGCGTTTGAAAACCATGAACCTAGAAAAATCGACACCGAAGGCTTATACCGTTCAAATACAATCCTGGTTTGGACATGGGTGACCGCAAGGGCTCCTCCACAGGGACTTGATGGCATCTTTTACTTCAGAAAATCGAGAACATTACCCTCTCACGTAAGAAACCATTGAAGAACTAAAATGCCCCCTTATGCTAACTACACTTACGCATAAGCTTGCATTTTCCTTTTCCAAAACACCTTGGCGTCCGATTTTCTTGGAATATTAAAGTTGACCCCCCGTACTTAAATATTAAAATTGTCCCCACTCATTTCGTGCCCTTGCCGCACATGCCTGAGAAGAAATTGTCCCACCTATACACACACTTAAGAGTTTTTCTCACGCACTTGGAATCCCTTCCTTGCATACTAAAGCATGGTCTCCCGCACTTTACTTTCTCGCATTATCTTTTCCATTTCACCTTAAGATGGATTGTAGCCCTTGACAATTCAAGCAAGAAGGGCTCGAAAGTCAGTGCAGGGGCGCAATCTGGACAGATTTAACACTTGGTCCATGGAAGGAATGTTTTTATAGGCCCCGAAGGTTGAAACGGTCACAAAGACTTTTAGCGGCAGCAGCAGACAGGAGCAGCAGAACCAAATTGCCCCAGGCAGGGGGCGGCTAAACTCGACTAGCCGCCCCTCACTGGGCGGCTAGTTTACACTAGCCGCCCCTGCCCTTTGTTTTAGGTGAGGATGCCCCAGGCAGGGGGCGGCTAAGCACAACTAACCGCCCCTAACTGGGCGGCTAGTTTACACTAGCCGCCCCTTGCCTGCACCTATTTCAGTTGTACAGTCCATGTCCAATCAACTCTTCAACACTTCTTTACTTATTGAGATCAATTCTTCCCAAAATGTACATGTACGCATTTCATACACATATTTATACACAAAACCTGTATAGATACCATGCTAAAATAATTATATATCAAAACCTTACACCCATCCATGAATTAAACATATAGAAACACCAAAATCACCCATCCACGAAATACGCGTTTTTCTAAATAAAGGAAGCTCTTTAAATACCTAAACATCAATGCAAATTATTCTAAACCATGCATATAAACGAGAAATTAAATTATCCCGCCAAAACCGCAAACATAGACTGTTTTTCTAAACCTAAGAGAGCATAAAAAAAGATCTTTGCCTTCTAAACGCTCCAAACTCCGAAGTCTTGAGCTATTCTTCAAAGAAATATCACCTAAAACCAAAAACAAAAGAAGAAAAGCATGAATTCATCGCATATATACTATTCTTCTACCTAAAACCAAGACACAAAGAAGCTATACCTCGGCGTATCATCATCCGCTGGGGGCTGAGTAGGAAGAACGTCCTGACGTGGCTGAGAAGGGAGCGGCGGCTGAGGAGAGGACTGAACCTCTAGAACGTCGGGAGCGGCAGGAGTCTCTCGAACCGAAGACGCGGCCCTCGCATATATCCCACGACTCCAAGACGGTGAAGGACGAGAAGCACGACTGAAGGTGGCCCCGGTAGCCAAGGAAGCCGAGAGAGAATGGTCAGGCTCAAGCGGAAGAAGGTCAAGGTCCGCCTCGGTCATAAAACCCCCTCCAACCAATTTCCCCCTCATAGTCGCCTCCCAAAGACGGACTTGCTGCATATCTCTATCTCTCCTCTCCAATCTCTGTCGGAGGTGACTCTCTGTCCCTCTAGCCCGATCCTCGGTGGCCCTCAACCTCTCCTCCAACTCCCGTGCCCTCGCCTCTGACGCCCTGAGCGCCTCCCGATCCCTATCCCCGGTCGCCTAGAGCGAACGAACCAAGTCCCCCATCAAACCTCCAGGAACGCCCGCTGAAGCCTCCAACTCCGACACCCTCATCTGGAGGGAGTCCCTCTCACGGCCTAGGGTAATGAACCCCTCCTCTCTCAAAGCCATCATGGACCTCAGCCGGTCCGTCTCCTCCTCAGCTCTAGAAGCCCTATCCCTTGTCTGGCCTAGCTCCATCAGTGTGGCCGTCAACTCGCTCCGGGCCGCATCTAACTCCCTCGTCAGCTCGAGCTCTCGCTCGAAAACCATGGAAGGCGGAGGGACGGAAGAAGAAGAAGCACCATCAGCCCTCGCTCTCGACAGAACATCCATCTGAGCCTTGAGGACTCGGACCTGGTCCTGCAGGCGTCCTCTCTGTACCCGCAACACCTCTATCTGCCTGGCCCACGCTTGGAGGTGCACATTGGCGGTCTTGAGCCTCTTCTCCATCTCATTCAACTCGACCTACAAAAGCAAATACCATTCAGAAAATATTCAAGCAAAGGAAGACGAGGAAGAGAAGGAGGGTTTCCAAACTTACGTAGGCATCCAGAATCTCCTCCTCCATCGTCCCGAGGATACCCGCATACTCCTGACGATACCAAGCTAGGTATTCGTCACTCGAAGTCACCTCAGGACGATGCTCCACCAAGACGCCTCGGCTCATCCATCCCGCCACATATATAGCGTAATTCCTCGGGAGGTTCATGTCCCAAGGAATCCCAGCCACCGGAATCGAGGGACGCCGCGGCAGAGGATCGGGCACCCACTGATGATAGCCAAGCTGGCGGACGACCCGGCTGATCGCATGAAACACGACCTCATTGAAGTAGATCAACCAGACGTCTCGCGCCAGAGCCTCGGGAACCTCTCCCGAGTAAGGCCTCCACGTCATCTAAAAAAGCATCGAAAGATAGGAAGAGCGCTTAGTCAAGAGAAAACCAAATACAAGCCAAGGAAGTTCGAAGAAAAACTTATACCTCTTCCTCCGACAAGACGCGGAAGGCCTCTCGGAAGTGGGCAAGGCGGTGCAAGCGAGAAGACCCCCTGGGTTCCCATCTAATAGCCCAAGGGAGGGCATGATCAAACGGAGCCAAAGTCAGGCGATCGATGGCGAAATGCTCGTACCCGAAGACCTAGCAAAGCAAGAGGGAAATTATCATGATCAAAGTGAGCTAAACCAAGAAGAAGACACTTACCACTTACACATACCTGAAGAAATGGCGCGAAGCCGCCAAGGTTCTTTCCGCCGGCCCTCTTGACCTTCTTCGAGAGCTCCGCGAATAGATGGGCAAGCATCGCCGCTCCCCAAGTATAGCGCCCCATACCCTCCAGGTCCCTCATTAGTAGGAGAGAATGAGAAGAAACCTTGTCGGAGGCCGTCGAGAAGAGGACCCGGCTGAAGAAGTAAAGAAAGAAGGCCCTCAAGTCCCTCCGTGTCCTCTGTGGGCATGCGGCCGCCTCTCTCGCCTCGATTATCACCCGCCTCCTCTCGAAGCTAGCTGCAGCTTCGCCCTTCTGACGCTCTGTAAAGGAACCGAGGCCATACTGCCCCGAAAGCCTCCCCAAAGGGATCCGGTTCAGCATCCGCCCTCGCTCCACGAACTCCCATTCCCCGATCAGCTCTCGGAAAAGCCATTGTAGTCCGCAAGGGTGGCCGCAATCACTGCCTCCCCCAAGACCGGAAGGCCAGTGATTCGATGGACATCCTCGAGCGTCGGCATGACAGCGCCGGTAGGGAGGATGAACGTACAACTCTCCGGGTCCCATCTCTCCGCCAATGCCTCCACATATGGGCGATGGACGTGGAACGGCTCGATCAAAAAGAAGGAGCGGAAGCCCGCCCCATCCACTAAGCTCCTCTCCTCCTGCCCCAAGGCATCATACCACCTCTTCGTCCCGTGCCATAAAGCCCGCATACGATTCGGCCGCTACAAACAAACGAAGAAGAGATAGTTTAGTTAAAAAGGCAATCAAGAGGTGAGAATCCAAAATCTATGAATTCATTTTAAACCATGCTTAGCAAAGTAAAACTTCCATATACTAAAATAAAAGACCGAAGCATGAAAATAAGAAACTACATATGACCACGCATGCAAACAAAAATATATCATCCCACCGGGGTCACCACTCACACTCTTTCTTGCATCATGGCCTATCATGCTTATGTACTTTCCCTAAACACGCCTAAAACATTTAGAAAGCACTTGAACCCATGAAATGCATGCATACAATTTCTCATGCTCTACCACGATCAAACACGTACGAAGTCATATACACGTAGAAAAGTATCGCATGCAAGCATACTAGCCATATCACTTCTCTCTCCTTTATATGCATATAACAAACATGGATATATATATAGAAATTGCCCCCTCCCTATAAAAAAAAAACTCATACAGCATGCTTACACATCCCACCGTGATTAACTTATACACCAAGCATGCTTATTAAAAATACACATACACAAGTACGCTAAATCATTTATTCATACCACCAAGACACATGCATATACACCAAAATAAAAGGCTAAGACGAAAAGGTTAGAAACATACCACGGCCCGTGTGGACCCAGGAGCGTCCACCTCGGCCTCGTCGGGATCATCCATCCCATCGTCATCCCCCTCCTCTTCATCCTCCTTGAACACGGCCTCCTCGGCCTCAGCACCAACACCGGCCTCCGCAGCCCCGGTGCCCATACCCTCGGCCTCCCCGGCCTCATCCCTAGCCTCTCCTATCCCCTCCACCCTCCCCACACCAGAGATAAACTCCGCAAAAGCCCCCATAGCCCTACTTTCCTCCTCCTCAGCCCTGGCCTCTGTGGCCTCTCGATCCAACATCCCAACGAGGGCATCCAACGACGCCCTCACATCCTCACTAACCCCCTCAATTACACCCTCCACCGATCCCCCGACCCCCGAAACCACCCCCTCCACCGCCACCGGTCGATCCCCACGCCTTCTCTTGCGTATATAGCCTATCATACTCCCCCCTACCTCCGGGACAGCCCCCGAAGGCAAATCCCCGACCTCAACCACGCCGATGTCCGCCGGCGGTACCTCCGTCGTATCCGTACCCTCTCCCACGGCCTCGACCTCCAGCCAATCGCTCTCCGATGATGAAGAGTTCGGGCTACGCTCTCCACGAGCCACCCGTGGTCGTTTTCCTCTCGAAACGATCGCCTTCGACCTCGTCATCTTCCTCGATTTAAAAAGAAAAAGGAAAACCCAAACCTAGGTGTCGGTGATGAAAAATCCGCGTGTGTGGGGGTTCTTCGGGAATTTGGATCAGATGCATGCCCTGGCGGGCTCAGTCGGATCGTCTTCTCGGAAGGGGTGAGGGTGTCGTTCCTGGTTGAGGCGCCCGACAGCGGCTCAAGAGGATTCGAGGGGTTTTGTGATCGCCACCTGCTTTTTCTAAAAACAGGAAAGGGTTTGGGTCGGATTTGATCGCCTACGTGGGGAGTTTGTGGGGTCTCCGCTCTGAGACACGGATATACCGTACACAGAGGTGAGAAACAGGTAATCCTATTTTGCTTCCGGGGCTTGACTAAAGGATTCTTGGGACAAAGGAGTGCGGGTGGGGTGTAGGTGTGGGGCGGCTAGTGTGTTTGAGCCGTCTGGATTGGGGCGGTTAGGTAGGGTTAGCCGTCCAGGGTCTGGGGGAATTTGGGCAGGACTTTGGTAGGAAAAGGGTGGGGTCTTGGGCAGAGGCTAAGCTAGGTTTAGCCTGGGTTTCTGGAGGGTGGGATGAGAGGGTATTTTATGTAGGGAATGGGTGTTTTTCTCACAAAGGGGCTCTCTCTCTCTCTCTCTCTCTTGGGATTCCTAGTGGTGGAAGGGTTTGAACAAGTGGGGATGGTGGATTGGTGGTGTTTTGTGGATTTGTTGATGTTGTGGATGTTGTTGTAAGGCTTGGGACCTCCTCTATTTATAGTAAAAGAGAGGTAGGGGAAGATCCAGGGGGTAATGGAGTGGGTGGCTTCGATTGGACCTCTCATTAATTCTCTTGTTCTTCTGTCAGAGACCAGGTGAAGGGCGGCTAGTGCTAAATAGCCGCCCGGGATGGGGCGGCTACTTCCTGGTAGCCGCCCCTATCATGACCTGCCAAACGTCCCATCTCTGACAAGCGGTGGCTTAGGTCGGGTACTTGGTTTGATCCGGCCAAGAGAGGGCGGCTAAAGGTCATGACCCGCCGCAATGATCAGCATTTAATATTGCTTTATGTCCCATCCTGGGGACTGGTCCAAAGTCGGCCAGGGGGCGGTTAGGGGGGCGGCTAGTGTAAACTAGCCGCCCAGTGAGGGGCAGCTAGTTAGGGCTAGCCGCCCCTTTCCAGGGACTTAGGTTTTTAGGGTTTTGGTTTTTTAGGGTAGGTTTAGGTTTAGGTCCGGGCTACGGTTTGGTTTAGGGTTAGGGTTTGGGTTAGGGTTTGGGGTTTTGGCTTAGGGTTTAGGTTTTGGTTTAGGTTTATGGTTTAGGGTCAAGGCTAGGGCTAGGTTTTAGGGCTAGGTCAAGGTTTAGGGTTTTCGGTTTAGGTTTAGGTCAAGGCTAGGGTTAGGGTTTAGGGCTAGGTCAAGGTTTAGGGTTTCCGGTTTAGGTTTAGGTCAAGGCTAGGGTTAGGGTTTAGGGCTAGGTCAAGGTTTTAGGGTTTCCGGTTTAGGTTTAGGTCAAGGCTAGGGTTAGGGTTTCCGGTTTACCGAACCTTTGGTTCTCTATTGGTGTCCACTTGTGGGATATTTCCATGTGTTACTTGAAGTATTTCTGTCTCTCTGGACGGTCAAAATTGGGGTATCTACAATTGTCACTCATCGGACGGAGTCTTTGCGCGGAGCGAGAAAGACTTCGACCGATGATAAGGAAAGAGACCCCTATTTTGGCCGGCCCGACCTTCAAGGAGTTGTGCCAATACGAGCAGTACTACTCGGGGAGTTGATTTAGACCGTTAGAGGCTAGGTCTTGACTTAGAATTTTTATCCGAGAGGATGATCCAAGTGGAAGGCGGGGAAAAGTAAATGGTGAGTGATCCAACCCGCGGTCGGGGTTCTTAGCTATCGTGCACGGAGCAGCCCAGCGTCAGTTTCCTCGTGCCTACCGTTCCCGTGCTTGGGAAAACTCAGCAAGGAGGGGATATCGCCGACAGAAAGCAAGTAAAAGTTGATTTGGGTGAATTGGATCATCCGAGGGATAAGAACTCTGGAAAAGAAGCAGAAGTGAAGAAATTTGAATCTGAATGGTACTGGACGTGTTGCAAAACTTCGGGAGAGTCGTGTTTGATCAAGTATTGTCTGGAAATAAGCCAATACATGGCTGTTTGGTATGGAGAACTTTGAAGTTTAAGGCTGAAAAGATTGGAAAGGGGGGTTTTTAAATGAAAGAGAAAAACTGGGAGGGGCGGCTAGTTGTAACTAGCCGCCCGAGAGGGGGCGGGAGTTGGAGGAGAGGTTGGGGGCCGCTGAGGATCGGGCCAGAGGGACAGAGAGTCGCCTCCGACAGAGATTGGAGAGGAGAGACAGAGACATGCAGCAGGTCCGTCTCTGAGAGGCCACTATGAGGGGGAAATTGGTTGGAGGGGGCTCTATGATCGAGGCGGACCTTGATCTTCTTCCACTTGAGCCTGACCATTCTCTCTCGGCTTCCTTGGCTACCGGGGCCACCTTCAACCGTGCCTCTCGTCCTTCGGTGTCTCGGAGTCGTGGGATATACGCGAGGGCCGCGTCTTCGGTTCGAGAGACTCCTGCTGCTCCCGATGTTCCAGAGGTTCAGTCTTCTCCTCATCCGCCGCTCCCTTCTCAGCCAAGTCAGGACGTTCCTCCTACTCAGCCTCTAGCGGATGACGATACGTCGAGGTATAGCTTCTTTGTGTCTTGGTTTTAAGTAGAAGAATAGTATATATGCGATGAATTCAAGCTTTTCTTCTTTTGTTTTTGGTTTTAGGTGATATTTTGGTGAGGTATAACTCAAGACTTTCGGATTTTGGAGCGTCTCGAAGGAAAAGATTCCCCTTTTTTTTATGCCCTCTCTTAGGTTTTTAGAAAAACAGTCTATGCTTGTGGTTTTGGGTGGGACAATTTAATCATCCTCCTTTGTATGCATGTCTTTTGGAAAAGTTAGTATGGATGTTCATGGATATGTATGTATGTGTAGATGAATCTGGATTTTTATAGGTTTGATTCATGGATGGGTGTAGATTTTGATATATAATTCGTTTTAGCATGGCATCTATACAGGTTTTGCGTATGAATATGTGTATGAAATGTGTACATGCAGGTTTTGGAAAGAATTTGATTGTAATAGGTAAAGAAGTGTTGAAGAGTTGATTGGATATGGAATGATATAACTGAAAGGGGTGCAGGCAAGGGGCGGCTAGTATAAACTAGCCGCCCAGTGAGGGGCGGCTAGTTAGGTTTAGCCGCCACCTGCCTGGGGCAAACTTACCTGAGAGAAAGGGCAGGGGCGGCTAGTATAAACTAGCCGCCCAGTGAGGGGTGGCTAGTCGAGCTTAGCCGCCCCCTGCCTGGGGCAGTTTGGTCCTGCTGCTCCTGTATGCTGCTGCCGCTGAAAGTCTTTGCGACCGTTCTAACCTTCAGTACCTATAAAAACATTCTTTCCATGGACCAAGTGTTAAATCTGTCCAGATTGTGCCCCTGCACTGACTTTCGAGCCCTTCTTGCTTGAATTGTCAAGGGCTACAATCCATCTTAAGGCGGAATGGAAATATAAATGCGAGAAAGTAAAGTGCGGGAGACCAGGCTTTAGTGCGCAAGGAAGGGATTCCAAGTGCGTGAGTGAAGAAGAACTTATGTGTAGGAGGTGGGGACAATTTCTTCTCACGCATGTGCGGAAGGGCATGAGGTGAGTGGGGACAATTCTCACATGAGTGGGGATAATTTTAAATTTCGTGGGGACAATTCTCATATGAGTGGGGATAATTCTAATATTCGGGGGGGTTAACTTTAATGTTTCAAGAAAATCGGATGCCAAGGTGTTTTGGGAAAGGAAAATGCAAGCTTATGCGTAAGTGTAAGTGGCATAAGAGGGCATTTTAGTTTTTCAATGACATTTTTTAGGTGAGAGGGCAATGCTCTCGATTTTCACAAGTAAAAGACACCATCAAGTCCCCGTGGAGGAGCCCTTGTGGTCACTCATGTCCAAACCAGGATTGTATTTGAGAGGTATAAGACTTAGGCGTCGATTTTCCTAGGTTCATGGTTCTCAAATGCTTAATCGTACCAAGAGTCAAGTCAAACAAGCTTCCTTTGGATAGGCAAGTTTCTAAGTGAACTCGTGTGAGTGTGTGTGTAGGTGTAAACCTAGACGTGATCTACCCTTGGTCAAAATTTCGCTTTTCCTGGTGGACATAGCTCAATTTTGAACCCCCATTGCAAAAAAAATAAAAGGGGAGAGGGTGAATGAGGTAAGAGTAATATCTTCCTTTCGGGCAATATTTTAGAATTTTCTCAGTCTAGCACATGTCTTACTTCCTAGGTCCCTCTGGCTTTCTTGTTTTTACCACTTCTTTATTTTTGGGTGGAAAGTACAGTCCGTTGTTTGGATCTGTACTGGTATAGCCGTTGTTTAGCGTATACCGTGCGTAAAGGCATGAAAGCCTGCTAAATAGAGAGTTTAACCCGTTCACTTGGGTGTTTGGCCTCTCCTTGCCTGATTTTCTCTTTTTGCTTTTTTTTTTTGATTTGAGGGGGGGGGCTCTTTTATTTTTCACCCCGATTCTTTCCATGCTTCCCCTCTAGAAGTCTTTATATAGTGCCAGAGCCAGTTTTTGGGACATATGCTAGGTCCGGGTAACTCCTCATTTTGACCTAGGGTTAATACGAGCGGGGTGAAAATAAGGGATATTTTGCTTTGGGGAGTTTTTAAATTTTCCCAGTCCACGGGGTAGGCAATTTTTTTTCTATCAGGCAAATCTAGTCCAGTTATACGTGTGTGAAGGGAATGACATGATTTGGCGGAAACGTGTTCAAATAGATACGAGTTTATCTTTGAGAGTCTTACAATTCTATCATCAAGTACTAAACGCTGGAAATCGCAGTAAGGAAGAATAATAGTTCTTAAGTATTGAAAGCTTTTCATGCATGGAATTTCTTCAGATAAAGTGCATTCCACGAACCTGGAACCTCGACTCCTTCGACATCTACCAGGCGGTAGGCATTCCCGGAATAGGCATGGGTGATCACATAGGGTCCCTCCCATGTGGGTTGCAGCTTTCCTCTCGGGTGGGGCAGTCTTGATGGCATGATTTGCTTAAGTACTAATTCCCCGATTTCGAATTTTTTTTTATCACCTTCTTTTCAAATGCCCTTGCCACCCTTCTTTGGTAGGCCTGGGCATGGTCTGCCGCTCTTAATCTCTTCTCGTCCAGTAGTTCGAGGCGTAGTAAAGACAAATGTATACTTATGTTTTTGAAAAGGGGCCTGTGTCGGTGAATATATATATATATATATATATATATATATATATATTTGGAAAGAGAATGGGGATAAAGTTTGGGAAACGGTTTTGTTTTTATAAGGAAAGTATGGAAAGACACTTTGTAAGACGTTTTTCGGCAGAAATCATGGAAGTACGGCTTTGTAAAATATTTTGCTTTGAAGAAAGGTGTGGAAGCGCTGATTTGGAAAACATTTTTGTCGTGAAGAAGAGTGTGGAAATGTAGTTTGTAAATATTTTCGTTGTTTTTTTTTGGAAAATATGTAAAGAAAGTGTGGGAAAGTGTTTCATTTTTTGTTGGAAGCACGGAAACACGGTCTTGTAAAACTTTTGTTTTGAAGGAGAGTGTGGAAAACATGTTTTAGAAAACATTT
This sequence comes from Acorus calamus, assembly GCA_030737845.1. Taxonomy (NCBI): domain Eukaryota; kingdom Viridiplantae; phylum Streptophyta; class Magnoliopsida; order Acorales; family Acoraceae; genus Acorus; species Acorus calamus. The sequence continues at coordinate 7,282,967 of CM060874.1, read as the reverse complement.
TTTCGTTTTGGTTTTTAAAGAAGAGTGGAAATAAAGCTAGAAATAAGTATGTTCAGCATTGGGGAATGAAAGTTGATCGGCATGTATTTTTTTGTTTGATTTTGGTTTCTTTTTAGGAAAGCAGGTAAACAAATATGTACAGGGTGATGAAAGACGAAAGCTGGTAAACAAATATTTTGATCTTTTGATTTTTAGAAAAGGCTGTAAAGATATATACAGGGTGTGAAAACTTACCCGGGAGGATCGGTACTTGGTTCTTGAATTTGTATTGCCTCCACGGGTCGGCTTCTTTTTGATGGCCGGCTGATGTCTGGTGGGGGTCCCCTGTTCCCAAATTCTCCCTCCCTGAGTCTTTTCAAAGGCCTCCCTTGGTGGAGCAGTTCTTCGTCTGTGGCGCCTGGTTGCCAACATGCGAGCACCTCTAGCCGGATGCGCATGGCACAGACACTCCAATTCCAGACCTGAGTATTATTAGAGTGCGCCTCTCCCCATATGGATATTACTTTCCCGCGGTACGGGAAGCGAAGACATTGGTGTCGGGTGGATGAGACGGCTTCGATGCTGTTGAGCCATGTCCTCCCAACAATCAGAGGGTGGGGCGATTGAATGTTCATCACCATGCAGTTAACGATGGTGGAGACTGGGCCGATCTTCAGTGGGAGCGTGACCAGTCCGCAAGCGTTCTTGCGTGTGCTGTCGAAGGCATAAATGTATTCGTCTGAGGGCTCCAATCTGGGAACCCGGCCTTTTAGCTTTTGGTAGGTGGAATATGTAAGGACGTTAGTTTCCGCTCCCGTGTCAATGAGAATGTGCCGTAATTCCCTTCCCCCGAGTATGGCGGTGATAGCGAGGGGTGCGGAACGTGCTCCAGCTATTGCGACTTCATGGGGGAGGAAGGTGATCGAGTTGGGCTCCGCAAGATTGCTTGGTGGACGCTGGGTCCTGGCCGCTTCTTCTGAGGGAGAGTTGTTGTCATAAGGGGACCCAGGTGGGCTATCACCTTCGTTCTCGTTCCCCGGTCGGAGGGCTAAGGTGAACATATTGTGTATTGCCCAATTGTTCTCGTTCTCGTATCGGAGGCGTGCTTCTCCCCAAATTGTCAGTACATGATTCAAGAAGGGCAGTCGAAGGCATTGGTGCCGGGGGGAACAGATCTGCGAAGTAGCCTGCTTCGTGGCCGACATCGACACGAGGTACCCATTGATGCTGGGGTGACCATGGTTAGACTGCCATCAGTAGCATCTTCCGAGCAGCTAGAAGGGCTCGTTCTGCTCCTCCTCCTTGGACTCTTCGGATAGGCTGCCATCAGTAGCATCTTCCGAGCTGCTTGGTTCTGGCGATGGTTGTTTCCCTCTCCTGATCATGTGGACCGCGTGGGCTCTAGATGTGGAGGCTTGGGTGTGACCTGGCAAGGGGTCCGTTAATATGCCAAGTGGCTTGGGTGTTTGGGGATTTCCCTGGCTCAGATGGCCTTTGATCATGGCCCAGTCAAGGCGCCTGTCATCATTAAGATCATAAACGAAGTCCCGAAAAACAATGCATTGTTCTACGGTATGGCCATATTGTTGATGATATTGACAGTAACGCGCCGTGCTGGCCCAGGGTAGTGAAGGCCTGGCGTCGGGGAGGGAGATACTATTTGTGTCCAACATCACCCTAAAGATCCTAGTTAAAGTTTCTGGGAGGGGAGGGTAAGAGTCCCTCTTTCCCATTCGTCTTTGGTCGTAGGATGTGGGAGGTCTAACCTCGTTATAAGAGCTTTGTATGGGCTGCCTAGGGGTTGGATTTTGTGCTCTTGGGGGAGCAGAGTAAAAGGGAGCCCGAGTTTGAGTTTGGCTCTGGATTATAGGGCTTTGGAGTGGGAAATTTTGGACTGTGGGGTTTTGTCGTATTGGCACGGGGACGGGTACCGATCGAGGGGTAAAATTTTGATTCGCTTGCCGAGGCGGTGCATATCCGGATGAACCGGACGTGTACTGTCTCAGAGCTGTTCCTCGGTTAGGAACTCGCGCTCCGTTCGGGTAGACTGCCGACACTTGGCTAATGATCCCCTCTACCGTGGGGGTTTGCGCCTTACGAGGCGGTTGTCCAACCCTATGGCCGATAGGTGGGGACTAGGTTTGTACTGCTGGGGCTGCACAACGGGAAATCTTGTTGTGGCGGTCAAACAGAAGTTGATACGTAGTGCAGTCTCCGTACGAAAGGCTCGTACGGAGCTCTGGACTCAGGCTCTGTAACATCATGTCAATTTCTTGACATTCTGTGAGTTACAGACCGGTTCGGTGGACAAGGGTGCGCCACCGAGACACGTATTGTTCGAATTCCTCTACGGTTAGATCTGAAATAGAGGGGATCCTAATCCTCTGGTAACCGTAGCGGCCCAAGAACTTCTCGCTTACAGCCGAGAAATTCGACAAGTGATCTACAGGGAGGGTGGAGAACCATTGTAGTGCTTCTCCTTCCAATGATTTCTGGAAGAGGAAGACTAGTAGAGGTTGATTATCTAGAAACGGGCGTGCGTCTAGATAAAAGGCAGTTAAATGAATGTCTGGGTCTCCACGACCGTTCACAATAAGAAATTTGACTTTCAGCGACGGACTAAGTCCGTTGCAATAGGGATTTCGCGACGGCCTTAACCCGTCACAAGGCCGTCGCAGTTGAGGGTGTCGCCAAAGGTCTTGGGACGGATGGAGTCCGTCGCTATTGCCTATTTCAGCGACGGCTTTAGTCCGTCGGTAGTGCATAATTGGCGACGCACTATAACCGTCGCTATTGATTCATTTGTGAGGACTGAACCTATGTTATCGATCATTTAGCGACAGATTAAAACTGTCACCATTGATAAAATTACAGCAACTTATCCACTTGATCGCATTTCCTTTCTTTTCTTTTCTTGTTTTACTAGAAAAATGATTTCATAAATAAAACATTCATGTATATTCAACATACATTTGAATATTCTATACCATTCAACTCATTCATTCACAAATTCAAGTCATTCAACTCATTCATTCACAAAGTAAATATAAAAAATTAAATAAAATTTAATTATTATAAAATTAAGCTACAAGAACAAAATACTTTTACTGACAACAAATGTTCATCCTTTCTACACCTAAAAATGTGATGATGGGAGCATTTGACTAACTCATGTGGGAAGGTTTCTACAATGACGATTTTGATTTTTTGTAAAATTTATCCAACTGTAGCTTGGTTTTCAATTTCTTCTTTTCGCCTTTCACTGGTTTGTCAAGTGATGCTTTTATATACTTTGAAGCCAAATATTGAACAGGCTGCACACCAAAAAAAAAACAATCAATAAGAAGTGTATATATTATATAAACATGCAACTGATAAATAGCTTAAACATTAGTAAGCCATGTTGGACTGATATATATATATATTATATAAACATGCATAATTTGGATAATGCATGGTGAAACAAAATTAATAGAAAGGGACAAAACCAAATCAAAGGAAGAACAGAGACAATGGAGATAAATATATGGCCTTCAGACAAACACAACCATAGCCATATTCCTCCAAACTCTATTAACCAAATCAGTAGAAAATGTAACAGCAATAAGTAAAACAAAGCAAACCTTCTTTTCTTCAAAAACAGGGGCAGCACCTCCACCTATGAAAAATATAAATTTTAACAAATAAACTATTATCAGCATGAAGCCCAAAAAAACAGCCAAATTACTCAAGAGGTACCAGCTGTATCATGTTTAAATGAAAAGAAACTCCCTAACATCATATCACTGCTAAATATAGGGGCACTTGAAATTCTGGGTCTGTCTGGATGGGAGATTAACAACAATCCTCATTGTTGGAGCCAATTTGAGAGGGATTTAGCCTATAATCCAATTTCTTTAAAAACATCGATTGTTTTGATGGATGAGAGCATTATTATGAATCCATGGAAGTCCTATCATTAATGCTTTCAAAATGCCACCATTTTAAATTTTTTTCTAGAATTCCAGTTCCAAGGTGGGGGTGGAATTCTCCAAATCTCACAATAGCTGGATTACTGGGAGTGTCAGCATCACTGAAATATATATCCACTCATGACTAAAATCAAACATTCTTGGAATCGCTTTATTCTAAATAATAAAAACATTATTAAATTTTAAGTGTCAAACACACCGTAAATGATCCTAACAACCTTCAAACAGTTGAATCCAAAATCCAATGATAAACTTTCTGATCCTCCATTCTTAGAAAAATAAGCTGCTACATAGATCATAGATATGGAAATACTATAGCAATATGACAAATATTTTTATTTGATAAGTCTAATGTCATTCAATTTCATTTCCCAAAAGTTAAAGAAATATATTAATAGTGTAACATTAAGCTACCCTTTTCTAACTCACTGGAAAAAAATGAATTGACTGCCTGTCACCACAGTTCAATAAATGCAAAAGAAGCAAAATTAACTCTAGCTCCATAGCTCCATTAAAACGAAAAAAATAACATTCTATGCATTTTCATATGACAACACAAACTAAAAATAAATAAGAAATAAGCCAAAGTGAGACTCAGGGCATCCCTCTAAACACTAAAATTCATACTATGGATTGGATGACCACCAAAAACACCTTGGAGCTCTACAGATATTATCATTTATGAGATCACACAAACCTCTAATGATTAAATGAAACAAGCACTTGGTTAACATTTACCAAATATACATACATATATATATAAGGACATCACATGATACCATCAAATGTGATCTTACCAGACCCAACATTGAATACGAGGCCCTTGAAGAGCTTTGCAAACAGACCCAGCCAATAAGAATCAATACTCACATCCTCGGCCTTGATCAAGGTGTGTATCTTTTCAGACTGTAGAAAAAAAACAAATCAGAAACCCAAATAAAAATTATAAGAGAAGTAAAAACAGGACCAAGAATTGAGCTATTCCACCCAAATTATGCCACTAATATAAATCAAATCTAAGCAACATCAATGGATATCAACAGAAAATTAGTTCAACGTATATCAAAAGAGAAGTAAGATTAACAAGTGGCCATACCTATCACAATTTCATCGGTCACAATTTTGACCTCTTCCATTTTTTTTGTGTTTTCTACGACCACAACATAATCTTCAGGATCATTAAATATCAATTCATCAGCAGCAATTGGTTCATAAAGTTTTAAACTTACCCAGAGAACAGTTCATACACAATATAAATTTCATATAAAAAAAATAAATGAAAATAGTGTCTTCAAAATAGAGAGCTCATAATCAAGACTAAAGGAGTGCACATAAAAGTCTTCAAGTTTGACTCAGTTTTCAATCCACAAGCAAATCAAGGTTGTCCCAAACTACCATATTCCCATTAAAACAACAAGAGACCTGCCAAATTCTAGAAATCCACCACCCTTTCTTCTTTCTCTTGCCGAGATAAACAACCATTTAAGAGATTATTCAGATAAAAGAAAGGGAATGAAGTGATACCCTGAGTGCAGCTGTGTTCGACGGCGGTCTTGCGAGTGGGATAACTCAGCGGCAGACGGTTTCCGTGTCTGAACGGGATCGGCAGCGAAAGGAAAACGAATGTGGATGCGGGCTGTATCGTTGACGAAAAAGTATCGACGAGAATGGACTAATTATTGGATCGGATGCACACGGGGACAATGCATTCTTGAGGTTTTTTAGTTTTTGGGGAGGAAGAAAGTTTGTGACGGCTAGGGCTTTTGGGGACGATGGGGTTATAATAGGATAATTTCAACAACGATTTTAAATATTTTTTAACCCACAAACAGACGGCTAATGGCCGTCGCCAAAAGAGTCCAATTTAAGCTGTCACAATTCATTTTTTTTTTTACAATTTGGCGACGGCTATAAGCCGTCTTAATACTGCGACGGTCAAGAGCCGTCGCCAATATCACCGAGTAGCCGTCACCGAAACCCTGTTTTTTTGTTGTGGTTGTACCGGCGGAATTTGGGGATTTTGAATCCCTCCGGTAGGTGGACTGACGGGATTTGTCTCAGGTTATGTAGAGACATGTGTTGGGGGCCGAGGGACCAATCTCGGAGAGAATTCTCCGGATGGTATCGTCCAGTGTTTCTCCCCGGGGAGGGCTGCCTAGCGGTCCCGGGTTTGGGGTGGTCTGGTAGGGGCCTGGGGTGGAAACGGCTGGGAACATTGGATTCGCGGAGGAAAGGGGGGCGAATGAAAAAATGCTCGGATTGACCGAGTGACTGGGTGTGGATGGGGCTTTGGGAGTGGATTTAGGGGTTTCGACAGGGGTTTCCTGTCTCGAGGTCTTGGCATGACGGTAGTCAGCGAGGTCATGAAACATGTCCTCTACCGTTTGATACCCTAGACTAGCCATCCTTTCCTCTAGATGGGTCAGGAACTGTGTGGCCTGACCCTCTTGGTGATTCCTTTCCTCTAATATCTCCTCTTCTATGTGGGATTCCATGACGTAGAGTGGGGATGAATGCAGATTGAAAGCAGTAAATAAAGCAGTAAAGGATTGCGCAGCTGTGTGTGACTTACGAAAGCAGTAAGGGATTGTGCAGCTGTGTGCGGCTTACAAAGCAATAAATGATGTTATAATGCACAGTAGAAGAGGATTTAATTCAAGGAGTGAGAAACTCTAACCTTCCTAGAGGGTTGATAGCATTCTAGTCAAGCTTGTAAAAGGGGGCAGAAGAGGATTACCTTTTGTTGTTTTTCACGAGGGAGGTCCCACCGTGATCGCCAGATTTTGTCGGTGTTGAAAAATCCGTGTGTGTGGGGGTTCTTCGGGAATTTGGATCGGATGCGTGCCCTGGCGGGCTCGGTCGGATCGTCTTCTCGGAAGGGGTGAGGGTGTCGTTCCTGGTTGAGGAGCCCGACAGCGGCTCAAGAGGATTCAAGGGGTTTTGTGATCGCCACCTGCTTTTTCTAAAAACAGGAAAGGGTTTGGGTCGGATTTGATCGCCTACGTGGGGAGTTTGTGGGGTCTCCGCTCTGAGACACGGATATACCGTACACAGAGGTGAAAAACAAGTAATCCTATTCTGCTTCCGGGGCTTGACTAAAGGATTCTTGGGACAAAGGAGTGCGGGTGGGGTGTAGGTGTGGGGCGGCTAGTGTGTTTGAGCCGTCTGGATTGGGGCGGCTAGGTAGGGTTAGCCGTCCAGGGTCTGGGGGAATTTGGGCAGGACTTTGGTAGGAAAAGGGTGGGGTCTTGGGCAGAGGCTAAGCTAGGTTTAGCCTAGGTTTCTGGAGGGTGGGATGAGAGGGTATTTTATGTAGAGAATGGGTGTTTTTCTCACAAAGGGGCTCTCTCTCTCTCTCTCTCTTGGGATTCCTAGTGGTGGAAGGGTTTGAACAAGTGGGGATGGTGGATTGGTGGTGTTTTGTGGATTTGTTGATGTTGTGGATTTTGTTGTAAGGCTTGGGACCTCCTCTATTTATAGTAAAAGAGAGGCAGGGGAAGATCCAGGGGGTAATGGAGTGGGTGGCTTCGATTGGACCTCTCATTAATTCTCTGGTTCTTCTGTCAGAGACCAGGTGAAGGGCGGCTAGTGCTAACTAGCAGTCCGGGATGGGGCGGCTACTTCCTGGTAGCCGCCCCTATCATGACCTGCCAAACGTCCCATCTCTGACAAGCGGTGGCTTGGGTCGGCTACTTGGTTTGATCCGGCCAAGAGAGGGTGGCTAAAGGTCATGACCCGCCGCAATGATCAGCATTTAATATTGCTTTATGTCCCATCCAGGGGACTGGTCCAAAGTCGGCCAGGGGGCGGTTAGGGGGGCGGCTAGTGTAAACTAGCCGCCCAGTGAGGGGCGGCTAGTTAGGGCTAGCCGCCCCTTTCCAGGGACTTAGGTTTTTAGGGTTTTGGTTTTTTAGGGTAGGTTTAGGTTTAGGTCCGGGCTAGGTTTGGTTTAGGGTTAGGGTTTGGGCTAGGGTTTGGGGTTTTGGCTTAGGGTTAGGGTTTAGGTTTTGGTTTAGCTTTATGGTTTAGGGTCAAGGCTAGGGCTAGGTTTTAGGGCTAGGTCAAGGTTTAGGGTTTTCGGTTTAGGTTTAGGTCAAGGCTAGGGTTAGGGTTTAGGGCTAGGTCAAGGTTTAGGGTTTCCGGTTTAGGTTTAGGTCAAGGCTAGGGTTAGGGTTTAGGGCTAGGTCAAGGTTTTAGGGTTTCCGGTTTAGGTTTAGGTCAAGGCTAGGGTTAGAGTTTCCGGTTTACCGAACCTTTGGTTCTCTATTGGTGTCCACTTGTGGGATATTTCCGTGTGTTATTTGAAGTATTTTTGTCTCTCTGGACGGTCAAAATTGGGGTATCTACACTAGGGTTTCGAAATCAAGAGAAAGAGAAAGATTGGGGTTGAAATGGAGGAAAGAAAGGCAAAGAAATCAGGGATTTTGAGTTTGAAACCGAAGAGAAGAGAAAGCGTTTTAAAATGTATGGAGAGAGAGAGGGTCTTTTCGGTTATAAGGGACCCAGTCTAGGGGCGGCTACACGCGAATAGCCGCCCCAACTTGGGCGGCTAGTTATCACTAGCTGCCCCTCCCAGTTTCTCCGTTTTCATTAAAAACAGCTTTCCAATCTCTTTTCAGCCCTAAATTCCAAGGTTCTCCATACCAAACAACCATGTATTGGTTTATTTCCAGACACTACTTGATCAAACACGATTTTCCCAAAGTTTTGCCGCACTTTCAGTAACATTAAATTCAAATTTCTTCAGTTCTGGTTCTTTTCCAGAGTTCTTATCCTTTGGATGATCCAATTCACCCAATTCAACTTTAACTTGCTTTCTGTCGGTGATATCCCCTCCTTGCTGAGTTTTTCCAAGCACGGAAACGGTAGGCACGAGGAAAGTGACGCTGGGCTGCTCCGCGCACGATTGCTAAGAACCCCGACCGCGGGTTAGATCACTCACCATTTACTTTTCCCCGCCTTCCACCTGGATCATCCTTTCGGCTAAAAATTCTAAGTCAAGTCCTAGCCTCTGACAGTCTAAATCAACTCCTCGAATAGTACTGTTCGTGTTGGCATAAACTCTTGAAGGTCGGGCAGGCCAAAATAGGGGTCTCTTTCCTTATCATCGGTCGAAGTCTTTCCTGCTTCGCACAAAGACTCCGTCCGATGAGGGACAATTGTAGATACCCCAATTTTGACCGTCCAGAGAGACAGAAATACTTCAAGTAACACACGGAAAATCCCACAGTTGGACATCCAAGTAGAGAAGCAAAGGTTCGGTGAACCTAAACCCTAACCCTAGCCTTGACCTAAACCGGGAACCCTAAACCTAAACCGGAAACCCTAAACCCTGGCCATAAACCCTAACCCTAGCATTGATCTAAACCTAAACCTAAACCTAAACCGGAAAACCTAACCCTAACCCTAAGACCCAAAAACCCTAAGTTCCTAGCTAGGGGCGGCTAGATCAAACTAGCCGCCCCATACCAGGCGGCTAGTTAGCACTAGCCGCCCCCCTGGCCGACTTTGGACCAGTTCCCTGGATGGGACATAAAGCAGTATTAAATGCTGATCATTGCGGCGGGTCATGACCTTTAGCCGCCCTCTCTTGGCCGGATCAACCCAAGTAACCGACCCAAGCCACCGCTTGTCAGAGATGGGACGTTTGGCAGGTCATGATAGGGGCGGCTACCAGGAAGTAGCCACCCCATCCTGGGCGGCTAGTTGGAACTAGCCGCCCTTCACCTGGTCTTTGACAGAAGAACCAGAGAATTAATGAGGGGTCTAATCGAAGCCAACCCACTCCATTACCCCCGGGATATTTCCCTACCTCTCTTTTACTATAAATAGAGGAGGTCCCAAGCCCAAATACAACATCACCAATCAACATCTTCAACCCACCATCCTCACCTGATCAATCCCTTCAACCACTAGAAATCCCAAGAGAGAGAGAGAAAGAGAGAGCCCCTTTTGTGAGAGAAATACCCATTTCCCTACATAAAATACCCTCTCATTCCACCCTCCAGAAACCCGGGCTAAACCTAGCTTAGCCTCTGCCCAAAACCAAGCCCATTTCCTACCGAAGTTCTGCCCAAACCAGACCAGACCTAGAATGGCTAAACCCTAGTAGCCGCCCCTCACCAGACGGCTAGATCCAACTAGCCGCCCCCTATACACACCCCATTTGCACCCCTATGTCCCAAGACTCCTTTAGTCAAGCCCCGGAAGCAGAATAGGATTATCTGTTTTTCACCTCTGTGTACGGTATATCCGTGTCTCACCCCCCTTTCCCCCGCGAATCCAATATTCCCAACCAGTCCCACCCCAGGCCCTTACCAGGCAGCCGTCCCAGGGAAGAAACACTGGATGAAACCATCCCGAGAATCCTCTCCGAAACTGGTCCCTCAGCCCCCAAGCATATGTCTCTACATAACCTGAGACAAATCCCGTCAGTCCATCTACCGGAAGGAGTCAAAATCCCCAAATTCCGCCGGTATAACGGTCGTGGAGACCCTTTATCTAGATGCCCGCCCCTTTCTAGATAATCAGCCTCTGTTAGTCTTACACTTCCAGAAATCATTAGAAGGAGAAGCACTACAATGGTTCTCCACTCTCCCTGTAGATCGCTTGTCAAACTTCTCGGCTGTAAGTGAAAAGTTCTTAGGCCGCTACGGTTACCAGAGGATCAGAACCCCCTCTATTTCAGATTTAACCGTAGAGAGAATGAGGCTTAGGGAGGAATTTGAACAATACGTGTCTCGGTGGCGCACACTCGTCCACCGGACCGGCCTGCAACTCACAGAATGTCAAGAAATTGACATGATGTTACAGAGCCTGAGTCCAGAGCTTCGTACGAGCCTTTCGTACGGAGACTGCACTACGTATCAGCTTCTAATTGACTGTCACAATAGAATTTCCTGTTGTGCAGCCCCAGTAGTCCAAACCCAATCCCCACCTATCAACCATAGGGTTGGACAACTGCCTCGTAAGGCACAAACTCCTACGGTAGAGGGGATCATCACCCAAGTATCGACACTCTACCCAAACGGAGCACGAGTTCCTGATCGAGGAATGGCTCCGAGACAGTACACGTCCGGTTCATCCGGGTATGCGCCGCCTCGGCCAGTCAACCAAAGCTTCACTACTCGATCAATACCCGTCCCCGTGCCGACACAACAAAACCCGGTAATCCAAAATTCCCCGGTCCAAAGCCCTGTAATTTCAAGACAAGGCCAGCCTACGACCCCTTTCTATTCCACCTTCCTAAGAAATCAAAACCTAAATCCTAGGCAGCCCACCCAAAATACTTATAATGAGGTCTCCCCTCCGACATCCTATGATCAAATACGAACGGGAAAGAGGGACTCTTACCCTCCCCTCCCAGAAACACTAACTAGGATTTTTAGGTACAAATGGACACAAATAGTATCTCCCTCCCAGCTGCTAAACCTCCACTCCCCGAGGCCAGCAGACTGCGTTACTGTCAATACCACCAACAACATGGTCATACCGTAGAACAATGCATTGTTTTTCACGATTTTATTTACGATTTAAATGACGACAGGCGCCTTGATTAGGCCATGATCAAAAGCCACTTAAACCAGGACAATTCTCGAGCCTCCAAGCCACTTGGCATATTTACTGACCCATTGCCAGGTCACAACCAAGCATCCACCTTCGGAGCCCACATGGTAAACATGGTCAGAAGAGGGAGACAACCATCACCACAACCAAGCAGTTCAGAAGACGTCACTGACAACAGTCTGTTCGAAGAATCCGAGGAGGAAGAGCAGAACGAGCCCTTCTAGCTGAACTTCGACAACCATGACCTCGCCATACTCTATGGCGAAGAAGAAGATGCAGTTCTCGCCCTGCCAGTGATCATTAACATCGAGTCCGATGAAAGCGGACTAGAAAACCCGGGAGGAGACGAAGAAGAAAAGCCATTTGAGGAGATCCCCGAAGGAGCTAGCGAAGGACCCGAAGGAGGGGAATGTACGTCGGATGATCTGCATCCGGGCGACAACGGGTCCTCCAAGAGCACCGACATTGTCGATGGCCCCCGCCGCCCAATGACCATATCGTTCACTGACCAGGACCTCCCGGATCCCAGACTGCGAGTCTACCCCCGACACATCCGCGGGCGACTTCAAATGTTGTGGCTAAACAACATCTTTATAGACCCAAGATCAGGAATGAACATAATGACATGCTCTACCTACCAAAAGATACCTTGACTAGGCCGTCCTCCCGTTCAATCGGCCCACCATACTATTCAAGCTTTCAACCATACCGGAAAGACTCTCCGTGGCCCCGGAACATTCGAGCTATCCGTCGGCCCTCTTATCTACGAAGTAGCCTGCTTCGTGGGGGCGACCATGGTTATACAGCATCCAAGCTATCTGTTCCCCCCGGCACCAATGCCTTCGACTGCCCTTCTTGAGTCATATACTGACAATCAGGGGAGAGGCACGCCTCCAGTACGAGAACGAGAACAACTGGGCAATACATAATATGTTCACACTAGCCCTGCGACCGGGGAACGAGGATGAAGGTGGTAGTCCACCTGGGTCCCCTTATAACGACAAATATCCCTCGGAAGAAGCGGCCAGGACCCTGCATCTACCAAGCAATCTTACGGAGCCCAACTCGATCACCTTCCTCTCCCATGAAGTCGCAAAAGCCGGAGCACGCTCCGCACCCCTCGCAATCACTGCCATACTCGGAGGGAGGGAATTCTGGCACATCCTCATCGACACAGGAGCGGAAACTAACGTCCTTACATATTCTGCCTCCCAAAAGCTAGAAGGTAGGGTTCCTAGATTGGAGCCCTCAGACGAATAAATTTGCGCCTTCGACAGCACGCGCAAGAATGCTTGCGGACTGATCACGCTCCCACTAAAGATCGGCCCGGTCTCCACCATCATCAACTGCATGGTAATGAACATTCAATCACCCCACCCCCTGATTGTTGGGTGGGCATGGCTCAACAGCATCGAAGCCGTCTCATCCACCCGACACCAATGTCTTCGCTTCCTGTACCGTGGGAAAGTGATATCCATATGGGGAGAAGCACGCTTTAACGAGACACGGGCCCAGAATTGGAGCGTCTGTGCCATGCGCATCCGGCTAGAGGTGCTCTCATGTTGGCAGCCAGGCTCCACTGACGAAGAACTGCTCCATCAAGGAAGGCCCTTGAAGAGGCTCAGGGAATAGGGAACCCCCACCAGACATCAACCGGCCACCAAAAAGAAGCCGACTCGAGGAGGCAATACAAATCCAAGAACCTGGTACCGATCCCCTCGGGTGAGCTTTCTACTCCTATACATATTTGTTTACAGCTTTTTCCAGCTTACCAGCTTTCGCTTTCATTACCCTATACATATTTGTTTGCCTGCCTTCCTAAAAGAAACCAAAATCCAAAAATACATGCTAATCAGTTTTCATTCCCCAACCCTGAACATACTTGTTTCCAGCTTTATTTCCACTCTTTTTTTTTCAAAACCAACCAAAAAAAAATGTTTTCTAAAAACATGTTTTCCACACACTCCTTCAAAACAAAAGTTTTACAAAACCATATTTCCACATTTCCAAGCAAAATACTTCCCCACTCGTTTACCAAACAACGAAAATATTTACAAAATACATTTCCACTCTTCTTCAAAACAAAAACATTTTCCAAATCCGCGCTTCCGCACTCTTCTTCAAAACAAAATATTTTACAAAGCCGTATTTCCCTGATTTCCGTCAAAAACATTTTTACAAACTATCTTCCCACACTTTCCTCCCAAAACAAAATCCAAAAAATACATGCTAATCGCCGACCCAGGCCTTTTCAAAACCAAAAGTATGCATCTATTTCCACACTTTCGAAAACATAAAATATCAAAAATACCAAAAAGAGAGAAAAAGAAAAGACGAGAATAGACTAAGAGCGGCAGACCATGCCCAGGCCTACCAGAGAAGGGTGGCAAGGGCATTTGAAAAGAAGGTAATAAAAAGAAAGTTTGAAACCGGGGAATTAGTACTTAAGCAAATCATGTCATCAAGACAGCCTCACCCGAGAGGGAAGTTGCAACCCACATAGGAGGGACCCTATGTGAGACTCATGCCTATTCCGGGAATGCCTACCGCCTGGTAGATGCCGAAGGAGTCAAGGTTCCAGGTTCGTGGAATGCACTTTATCTAAAGAAATTCCAGGCATGAATAGCTTTCAGTACTTAAGAACTATTATTCTTTCTTCCTGCGATTGTCAGTTAGTCATGGATGAATTACTTATATGTTTGGTTTCATACTCTTTGCAGTTACAAGAGCTACGATGTTAATAAGAAATGTTTGAAGAGAATAGTGTATGAGTCTTTAACAGCTGATGATTTCGATAAGCAATGGTTGGAAATGATCTCAGAACATGGATTTACCAACAATGTCTGGCTTTCATGTCTATTCGATGATCGAACAAGGTGGGCGTCCATTTATGTCAAAGAAACTTTTTGGGCTGGTATGTCAATCACTCAGAGGAGTGAAAGCATGAATGCTTTCTTTGATGACTATGTGAATTCAAAAACAACGTTGAAGCAATTTGTGGAACAATATAATAATTCATTGACTAGCAAGGTTGAGAAGGAGGAGAAGGCTGATTTTCATTCAATTAATTCAATCATCCCGTTGCTCACTGATTTTCCATTTGAAAAGCAGTTTCAGGAGGCATATACACATGATATTTTCATGAAATTTCAGAATGAAATTAAGGGGTTGATTTTTTGCAATTTGGTTGATGCAATTGACAAAGGTGTCAGGGTTTTTGTTGTTATTGATGTTTCGAAGGGTAAAGATGGATCAACTAGGAATACAGCTTACTAGGTCAAGTTTGATGAATCGAAGCAGGAATTTGGATGTGTTTGTTGTCTTTTTGAATTTTGTGGTATCATCTGTAGGCATTGTATTAAAGTATTGATACATACAAACACGATGGTTATTTCTTCGCATTATATTTTGGATCGTTGGCGGAAGGGCATCAAACGAACACATAATTCTGTGAAGAACTGCTATGTGGATATCATGTCCAATGACCAAACATTGACGCATCAAGAATTATATTCTAAATTTTCAGTTGTAGCTGAGGCCGCAGTTTCATCTCATGAGAAATTTCAGTATTGTTCTCAATTGATGGACTCTTTGCAGGATGCTCTGATGAACTTCAAACATGGGGATGCTAATTGTGTATCTGTAGGTGAAGAAGCACTGCTCGAAAGAAGTGTGCACTCCCCTAAAAAGGTGCGAAGTAAAGGGAGACCACCATCGAAAGGGAAGGCAGCTAAGGTTTATAAATCGAATGCCAAACAAGTGAAGATACGTGAAAGTAATACTCAGAACAGTGAAGAAGTTATTAGTTGTGGTCCACTTTGACTAGGGTTATGTAATTAGAAGTTTTATTTTTATGTGTTGAAATGTTGTGATGGACAAACAATTTTTGTTGCATTTGAATTCTTATGTGTTGAAATGGACTAACATTGTGTTTAAATGTAGTAGCATAGTGAAATGTAATAGTTTTTAATAGTGTTACATTCTCTCTCACAACTAAATGTAACAGTTTTTTAACAGTGTAATCGTGTTTTATAATGTTACATTCAAATGTAACAATTCTGCACAGTGTTACATTTCAAATGTAATAGTTATTCACAGTGTTACATTTAAATATAACAGTTCTTGTATTGTAAGAGTTATTAACAATGTTACATTCAGGAAACCTGTAAATTTTATTGACACTTATGTGTCGTAATTCCATTATAATTTGTTATATATATGTATATGTATTATTACTTGATAGTGATTTATAATAACAAAAATTACATTCATGTTGATATAATACAACAACAGTTCTATTTTCATCAATTTTTTTATACGCATCAATAATAAAACCAACCAATAGGATTTCTTATAATAACATATCAACATTTGACTTCAAAATTTTCATTTCACACACGTCAAACAATCTGGAGTAGCTGTTTGTATTCACACAAAATTGACTTTACAAGATTGACAATACATGAAGAGATTAATTGTCAAGATTCATTGTAAATAATCTATGATCCTCTTCTATGTATGTCCTCCTGTTGTCGTTGATAATTTGTTTTATGAGGTCTGCTCTTATGCAATGACACATTTCAAGAGACATCTCTGCTGGCAACTCTGCTTGAATAGCATGTTGAGTCATAATATGCATTATCACTGACTCGCATTCTATTCTGTAATACACAAAATAGTTTTAGTTCATTGAGTCACTATATTTTTTTATGAATACAAGTGAATATATAATTGAACTTATGACATTTCAAGTTGTTGTGGAGCATCTTTAACCGATATGATTTGACCTAATTCGATTAATTCAAAATGTTGTTTGAATGTGTCCACCTGTTTTTAGTAAATGATAAACATGCGTCAATAAATCAGTCAAGAAATAACATACTGGACTAAAATATTAGTAGGATTACCAATTTTTTTACCAGTTGCAAATTGGAGTCCACATCTTCATATTCCCAGAGAAGGGAATTGTAATGCATCCACGTGTTCTCTGCAATGTTGTACTCCACCAAGGTCCAGTGACCTTGATTCTGTAGGGGGAAGTGTATGGATTGAAATATATTCATGTCTACCTTATCCTTCACTAGGATTTTGAAGAGGTGGTGTTGTTTCTTATTCAATAAGTAATGTGATATATTGGTCGATACAAAAAATAAAGATTGTTTCTCTCGCGATGGAACACTTTGCACCTCGCTTAAGATTTCTGTATATGCATCAATGACCTAAGCAGACATAACATTTATTCATAGTTAGAATATTGACATGATGCAGCGGTACATAAAAATTACATATGTACTATATATACCTAGTCATTACATTCATATGCTTTGTTCAGAGTATATCGTATATATGAAAATCAAATTCTCATTTTACAACACACTGTTTTAAGTAACAGACTGTTACATTTTAAATATCAGTGTTACATTTCATATGACAGACTGTTACATATCATGATAGATTATTACATTTCATATGATTTGTTTACTAAAATTTAAAAAAATTAGATTTATGCTTTCAAAACTACACATAATTATTACATGTATAGTGTTGAAATTACATGGCACTGCTACATTTGTGGTTTCAAAACTACTTAGAACTGTCACATTTACGATTTTGAGGCTTACATTGCTGAAAATTTCATCTTATTTTAGAATAGACATAATGTCTTCCAAATGTAGCATTTCTAGATTTCCCTGCCAAATTGGTCCCCTTCGTAGTGAAAAGAATTTTAATAATCAACAGATTATTTTATATATTTTATAATGCAATAGACACCGACATTGAATGGAAGCATGAAAAACATTCTTACGTTCCAGATGTCAGGCCAACTATATGCCTCAATTTTTAGCATCTTCCTTATGAAGTTTTTTGGCAACATCAGTACTTGGAAGTCTGAAATAGAACCTTGGCTTTTTCCTTAATTTTTCTTTGGGAGATTTATTAGCTTTTCTTTCCCTTTTTACCAGCATTCGAATAATCAAAGTTAGGGTCCCTTTTCCCTTTTCGACCTTTCAATTTTATTCTTTTTATCATTGATCTTGATTGCTGATTCTCATACAAATTTTATTCTTCATTTTCCAAGTCCACACACTCTACAACCGGATACCTTGTTTGAAGGAGAACTATCTGGAGTGCACGGTATTCTTCTGTTGGCCTCTGACTTTGAAGGTCCTCAATCAACCTCCTTTGTTGTGATATGATGTGATTGTTTTCGATTATCTCCTCTTTTAGGCATATTATCTCAACATCTATTGCCGCCTTGTGTGTAACATTGTGAACCGAAGCATCATCTTTCACGTCTGATATTGTTTTCTCTTGCTCTCTAATGACCCTTTCATACTCTGCCCTTTCAAGATTGAACTTGCTGATTTCACTTTCTTTTATGTGTATAGCTTCTTTTAACTTTGCATTCTCATGTTTCAAAATGTCCAATTGCTCATCCAACCCACGGTTCTTTCTCCTAAGATATGCGCATTCATGGAAAAGACTATTCAAGTTGCGGACATTTGTTTTCCATGTTTTTGTCAGATTTCTATTATCTTCAAGAAGTACAAGCATTTCTTTCGCATGTGTTGTAATTGTTACTTTGAGTTCATCGATTTCAGCTTCCAATGCTTGCTTAATTGATGATGCTTGAACATGAACTGGGGATTGGCCACTGTCCACTCTGCATTCAGCACCATGACTACTAACATCATCTTCATCATCGCATCCATCACCAATATCAAGCTCATTTCCATAACTAACAAAGTCTGAAACATTACCATTGTAATTCTGATTGTCTTTCTCACTAGGATCAACACCTCTATCTTTTTCTGCATCCTCACTTCCCATTTCTTCATTATTAGGGGCTATGTTAATCCCCTCACCATGTGAAGCATCTATGGGAGTTCCACCATTAGTGTTAGCATCTGAATCATCTACACCATTCTCGGAATCATGTTCTTCCGTTGCAGTCCCAATTAGTTCAGTGCTCTTTTTTCCCAAATCTTGTATCTCTCTCAAATTTGGTTCAAGGTTATCAATGGATAACTACAACATTGTCAGAGAGAAATATTAGTTTCATGTTCACATGGTCCTGTTACAGTTTCATAAATTTGTTACAGAATGAGCTTTAGTATATATAATGTTACATTTAGGCCTGGTTCTGGAGCCCAGGCATGACCCACAGGCCCGCCCGCGGGCCCGGCCCATAGGCCCATGGGGGCATTCCAAATGAGTAACATGACATTTTTATTTGAATTGTGGTTGAATTATACAAATTATTAACATTTATGTGGGTATCAACCTAGTTTAATACATGTAGTTATTCATTTTTGTAAGTAATTAATTCATTTTATATTTTTATTATGAAAATTCAATAGATATAAATATATTTTTTAATATTATACTTTAAATTTTGTGTTATTTTAACATTATATACAAATGAACAATTTAAAATTAAAAAATCAAAAGAAATAAGATGTTTAGAATTTGGACCATAGGCCCGCACGTGGGCTCGAACCCAGGCCCGGCCCTTGA
This sequence comes from Acorus calamus, assembly GCA_030737845.1. Lineage (NCBI taxonomy): Eukaryota > Viridiplantae > Streptophyta > Magnoliopsida > Acorales > Acoraceae > Acorus > Acorus calamus. The sequence continues at coordinate 7,263,933 of CM060874.1, read as the reverse complement.
GGCCCGTTCACTACCGGGCCCGTGGGCAGGGCCTGGGCCTTGTTTTTTTATCACGGGCTGGCCAGGCTCAGGCCCGTTGGCCAAGCAGGCCCGTGGGCCTGGGCCTGGGCCCAGGGCCTGGCCTGGGCCTTGTTTCAACGGGCTGGCCTAGCCCGTTGCCGACCCCTACTAGAGATGGCATTTTGTTCATATGGGGAAGGGAAATAGTTGGTTTATACATTTGTCTTGGTCGCAGTAAGTGAGCTGCCACGTTTAGTCCACCGGGATAATCTCGTGAATAATTTATATATCTCAATAATTTGATTTTTAATGAAAGATTAATCGTTACGAAATGGTCCACTCAATTTATCATGAGAATAAAAATATTTATTAAACTATATGACACAACAAGAAAACAGACTTCTACCACCGTTGGTTGATATAAAATCCATCACTGAGCTAATATTAATCCGGCAACTTCGTGTTTCTGGTGAAAGCGGAGGCAGTCTCGTTCATAGAGGGGGTAATGCGAATTATGGGGTGAGCTCAGGGTGCAAAGGACGGCCTCCTCACCCCATGTTAGAAGCCTCTTCTAACCGAGAGGGAGTCGCCGCGTTTATCTTTTGACACCTTATTTTGTTGTTTATACTTTGTTTTTAGATTCATCTTCTGTTCTCCCCCAGTTCAGGGTTTATAAATCGAAATTCAAAAATGAAATCGGATAGCAAACACCTACCTATTATTAAAAAAAAGGGCCCGTCTACTCCCACCATGCTGTTTACTAAGCCCACCAGTCAAAAACTAAAAAAAACCGTATATAGTTTTAATTTGAAAAGCACTAATCCCACCAATTCATTCAACAGTCACACTGTTGACCATTATTTACAACATTCGACGGTCACTATGTCAACCTATATTTAAAACATTTAACCATCATTCTGTCTACTACCTTTAAACTATTAGACAAGTTACATGCCGACCTGCGATGTCCACCTCGACATTGGGTCAGTCGAAAAGAAAACATGAAAAATATACATCCTATCTTTTGTATAAAATGAAAGAAAACATTATATACTTTTTTAATTTAAGATAAACATTATTTTTTTCTCTGTGGACATAAATATTGAACCACATATATCTATTTTCGCATGATTATGTGTTTGTTTTTTCTTTCTTCTCTCTTTCGACTAGCATATCTATTTTCCAACAAAGGAATGTCTAAGTAACTTATTATCCATCATTGAATAATATAATATATTAACTATACATACAACTCATTTAAAAAACAAGCAGCCTCAAAAATCTATGCAAGTCTAGTTACAACAACAATTTCAGTTTTGTGGCCTGATGGTTATGAAGAAAGTGTAAAACCTACACTTTACATTGAGTATATTTAGATGATTTTATAAGGAAAACAAGTAGAGGATCCAATCCCATTTTATAATATCAATCCTTAATATTATACTGTTACATAAATCTCATAATTAAGGGAAAGTCAAGACTAATTTAGGGGGTCCAGCTGTTACAATTTGAATTAGTCATAACATTCTGTTACAGGAACATAATAATATGTTACTACAATAGTGGATTATTGACATGGTCAATATTTATGTCCACAAAGAAAAAAAGAATTTTTATCTCAAATTAAAAAAATATATAATGTTTTCTTACATTTAATACAAAAAATAGGATGTAAATTTTTCATGTTTTCCGTTTGACAGACCTAATGTCGAGGTGGACATCGCAGGTCGACATGTAACATGTTGAATGAGTTAAAAGCAGTTGACATAATGAAAGTCAAATATTTTAAATATAGGTTGACAGAATGACCATCGAATGTTATAAATAAAGGTCGACAGAGTGACTGTCGAATGGATTGGTGGGATTAGTGTTTTTCAACTATATACGGTTTTTTTTTTTTTTTTGACTGGTGGACTTAGCAAACTGCATGGTGGGGATAGACGGGCCCAAAAAAAAAACTTTGTGTTGCATGAGTGTTACCGACGGCCACCGTCTGGCTGTCGCTAAAAGGATCTCTTAGAAAACCTCGCACAATGAAGGCGTCTATTACTGATTTCGCTATGAGATGACGTTTAGTATTTTTAAAAAAATCAAAATATTTAAGGATTATATGTGAGACTAAACCGTGGTAGTTTATCTAAAACATGAACATGGGTTTGATCACATAAAAAAATCATAGAAAAACTACCGTTGCTTACATGTAATTTTATCTCAGCTCTGACTCTTTTAGGACCAATAACCCAAGACCTTACAAACTTGACTATAGGCAATTATTAATAATTTAGTTTATTTGAGAACAAAAATTTAAAGATGGTCCTCATAGAATTTCATTAAAAAACTCTCTAGATATGTTCCCAGTAGTCATAGCACAACGGTTCAGGGCTTGTCTGATTAAATGGAAGGTCTTAGGTTCGAGTCTTAGCGCTGACTTACCCACCTGTTTATTGGCGATTATTTGAAAGAATTTTCCGTAAGACCGAGGCAAACAGGTGGAGGTAGTTTTTCCAGCTCGACCGCAAGGTCAACCACGGGAAGTCCCTCCGATATCAAAAAAAAAAAACTCTCTAAATATAAATTTTTTTTATACCTGTAGGGTCTGTTTGGATAGTGACATAAGTCACTACAAATTAATAATTTTATCAATGGAATAAGTGATTTTTTTTTGTGGTTTTTATTATTCCTATTGAGAAATGTAATATTAAAGGTTGAGTTGTTTGGTTGATGAAAAATAAAATATAAATAAAATATAAAAAGTTGATTTGATATGTGGACCCTATTAATGTATAAGAGGTGATGACAAGTGATTTGATATGATGACATGTAATTTCTCAGGTGAGACTCTTTATACCAGTGGAGGAATAATACAATTCTAATGGGGGCCTAGAATACAATAGCAACTTATTCTCACTTAATTTTGTATAGTTATACTCTCTTATTCTCACTACCCAAAACTTTTCTTTTATTTATTCTCTTCTATTCCCACTTATTCCTCCCCTATTCCTCTATCTAAACACCCCAGTAGTGAAATGCCTCTATTTATGGTATCACATACGCTGATACACAGTCTCATTCATGCATGATGGATACTCACCTACAGCTCCTAGTTTCTACTAACATAATCTATCTATATACTAACCACTCATGTTCAAATATTTTCATTTCCTTTATAATATTTGCATGCCCGATTTTATATTTAGTTATATTTATGTAATGAGTTGGGATAAGGATGAAACAAAAAAATCTATTTATTTTATACATTTTGCATTTATTTAAATTGAATAATCATATTCACATCCACCGAATTTCAATACTTTTTTTTTTAGCAGCATATGCACACCTAAAAAATTACATTTTATCAAAATACCCTTGATGAATTCTGATTTAATCCATTTGAGGGGTTTAAAATAGAAATTTTAATAATATAGTTTGCTTAAAGGGTATATATGCAAAAACCCCATTTAAGGGGGTATTGATAGTAATAGTGTTTCAAATGAGAATTTTGACAATATAAGATTGTTTGATGGATATATATGTAAATTATTATCTTTATGATGTTGGTTTAGGAGATTTTTAAGTTTTTTTTTTTATTTACATGCACATCATATGTGGCTGAAGACTAAAATATATTAAATTTAACTTAGGGATTGCAATGAGAAAATCCAAAAAAAAAATCTTTTAATCCCTGTATCATTGGGATTTTTTTTGTTTTTTATTTTTTATTTTAAATTTACTTATTTATTTAATTTTTTAATCCTATTTATTTTTTTAATTAAAATATATTTAAACAATTTATAACTTTTAAAGTTATTAAAAAAAATTATGTGATGCAATAATAACCAAAAAAAAATTATACATAAGTGGTCCATTTCAAAATTTCGCATAGGGCCCTGCTAATATTGTGTTTCTGGTATGAATTTGGTAAACTTAAACCCAAACCTGTTAATTAAATATCATTCCAAACCGGTCCCAAATGCAAGCCCATTCTTCGAAAAAACTTTAATTAAATATTCATGCCAGGTTGAAGTTCCAAAATTCATATCATAAAGATTATATTATTAGTAGCAGAAACAACAATGGAGATCATAATCACCGAAAAAGAGCAATCTAGTCTAGTGAATCCTTACTGAAGTCACCATCTCAACTACAGTGAAACCTAAAACACAAACCACAAAAACAAACACTAACATTGTTCAAAGAGACTTATTTGAGTCTATTAAAGCATGGATGGTGAAACGCAGGTCTAATGTTGGGGCACACGGAGGAGGATGAGGATGGGGTTGTGCGCATGCGGAGGCGAATTCCACACACAGAACGTGCTCATTGAGTTCATCCACTTCTATGTGATCTCTGGATAATGTCGAGTGATCACATCTCTCAAGCTCTCCATCGTGTTCAGCCACTCGAGCCCCTTCTTCGTGTACGTCTCCTGGTTGAAATTGCTCGTGAAAAATCGATCCACCTCTAACCTCCTGTAATTCCAACTGAAAGCGATTTGAATTAGGAATTATAGACTGACTTGTGACAACATCACATTCTTTAATTAGTGTGGAAGACCAAATCGGCACGTAGCTGAATTAGGAATAAAGGTATGTCAAAAAACCAGAATAGAATGAGAATAAGATACGAGATGGGCCTATTCATGAGACCACGCTGATCCACAGGGCTAACCGATTAGAAGGCCCATGAAAGGGAGGCAACTACCCGGCCCACCTCGTCTAAAGGACGAGATGGCATCGCCCCGTCAGAATGGGCCCGTGGAGAGCTGGTCGGGCATTCGATCAGATTGGAACGACCAAAAGATAAGGCAGTCACTCAACCTACCAAAATTTCGTCCGACCTGATAAGGGAAACCGGTTGCAGGAACCTTATTCGTCTAGGCAAGGCCAGATCACAAGGTCTAGCCTGACAGAGAAGATGCACCTACATGTCCACCTCAAGAAGAGAACAGAAAGCGCGGGGAATATCTCCTGATACAGCGGTGGCAGGCAATTGTTGGGATACGCCCCAAGATTACACGTGGCAGCCGATCCTGACACTACCTGGAGGATTATGTTCGTATTCATGATAGACTCACTCCCCGGAGCGAGGTCGGCACGCCCTCTTCGAGTATAAAAGGGGAGACATCGTCTTCCCTTAGATGTATGCACAAATACAATCACTCTTATACTCTTCCTGCAAGCACTCCCTAAACCCAAGTAGGATTTTACTAAAATTGAGATCACTAACTTGAGCGTCAGAGGGGCATTAACCGACACCACAGTGGTATGAGTTGCAGGTAACCAAACACAATAAAAAAAATAGGCCAAAGGGGACGGACTGCCTTTCCTTTCTCCAACAGCTATGATCCGTCGCACATTTGTGACGGCTTTAATCCATCGCCAAGAAGTTCTCCAATTTAGGACAACCCATTAAACGGGCAGTCGGCTCTAAATTTAAGTCCAATTACCCGTTTAAAATAAAAGAAAGTGGGTAGTTGCACCCAAAACCCTAAACACAATTTTTCTATCACTCACTCTTATCTCTCAATGTCTCCCATACGGCGCCGTCGCAGACCCTACACCACCGTTGCACGAACCCACCTCCGCATCCCCACTCCGCTGAACGCTCTTCTCGACATATTTGGTATTTCCCTCTAACATTGTAGACCCTTGGCCACATTCTGTCAGCCTCATACGTTGCACAGCCAGCTAACCCCTGTTTTGCCGCCACCAGGGCCGGCCTGATAAATTACGGGGCCTAAGGCAATTAATTAATATTCATTTTAATTTTAAATTAAAAATCATTCTTCTACTTTTTTTTACTACAAAATTATTAATGAAGTTTTTACATGTAAGTTTATATTTGATTCAAATAAAAAAGACTTTATTCCTTGTTGTATACACCACATAATATTTTTTAGTCTACAGCAAACAGAAAGTCAAGAGGATTTTTTATATAAAGAAGAAATAAAGTGAGAATAATTGTTTTTTTGAAATAAGAAAGGAATATATTAAAAATAATAAAATAGTGTGAAAAACAATAAAACACTTTTTTAGGCCTCACAGTTTCATATTCCTATTTTTTGGGATGTAAAAAAGACTTTAAATCCTATTGGTTATGTGAATTTTTTTGTTTTGCTATTTTTTAGGTATAATGAGATATTGTTAATTTTTTATTGGTTACTTTTTAACTATATCAAAATGACTATTAATTATTTTAAAAAATAAATATTTTTTTTATAAGGTGTTAAGTTATTATTGGCTAACATGTGGACCTACTTACAAATAAATAAAAATTAGGGGCCTATGTGCATCTGGGGGCCTTAGGCAATTGCCTAAGTTGCCTAATAAAAGAGCCGGCCCTGGCCGCCACTGTAGTAGTGCAGTTTCCTCTCCAAGGAGTTTTTTAAGAAAACCACGTCGCCCCGCCACTGCTTCCCACCTCTCTGTATGACTCCTACCTCTCCCACTATGGTTCTCCTTCATCTAGGTATGATACGACTTGTTTGTTTTCCTCTATTTTGTATGTATTTTTTTGTGTTTCCTGTTCTCCTATGTATGATATATATATATATATGCTTGCTATATGTCTTGTAGTAGCTGCCTCTTTCCGGTAACTCTCTGTGACTTCTCCCTTTCCTTTGGTGTTTCTCACACTCCCTCTCTCTAATATGTTGTTTATTGTTGATGATTTGATGTATACTCATGTGGATATGCAATCACAAGTTCAAAATGATGTTTCTTGATTTCTTTCAATGTTGTTTATAGATTCTCTCCACCTCCACCCACCAAATGTTTGATCATTTGTCTAAACTAGCTAGAGCACTTACACGCACCAATCACTTGATCATATGTTTGAGTTACCGGCATGCTTTCTATGTGCTATGACTCAACCACATGCCCTTCTATGATATATTAGACTATTTTTAGATCCTCAATTTTTTTTAAATTTTGTACCGAATTCTTTCCTGAATTATCTGAACTGAATTGAACAAAACCCCTACGAAATGATTATTGAATTCCAAATCTGTGACTATGGGCTTGACTTGTTTATTTTTATGTGCATAACTGATTGGTTGTCCTCTTCAAGCTCTGAAAATCATTTCTAGCTTATGTGTGGTTTCAACAATAGCCCCAGGTGAAGTTATAATTTTTTACATTTTTTTGCTCGAAAATCTATTTTTTCTAAGTACATTGAGGAAATTTTTGTTCTTTTGAAACTTGAGGGTCAACCGTATAATCTAGTTATTCTTTCATGTTAATTTTTTTCCACAAAGTTTAACATATTGACATATTTTAATATATTGCAATCAAACTTAAGGTTATGGATATGATTGGTATAGATGTACATGCACATTGATACATCTTTTTCATATCATAAGAATATTTCCAAATAACGTTGGAAGAGAATGTATGAAATAGAACATGAGTAGAAATTGATTGCTTAAGAGTGGATCGCCTTCTTAAATGCTTCATGCTAAATGACTTAGTTAAAAGACGCGATGATAGTGCATAAAGTCTTTAGTTATAGCAATTTAACATAGTTATCAAATCCTTGAACTTCTAGAGGGTGGCTGGTATGATTCATATTTCATACTGGAAACCATCTTACATGTGACTGTTTATGTAATTTCTATATTTGTTAATTCTTATTTTGGGCTAATCAATATTTACGCTGTAAATTTTACTAACTTTCTATTTTTGCACTCTTTGAGATACTTCATGATTTGATTTTGAACTTTTTGTCATGGTTCTAATGGCACTATTGGTTTTGAAGCATAAATGAATTCATATAGCATGTGTGAGTTGATTGGTTTTGAACGTGTGTATTTTTAATTTCAACTTTGGTAGGCTATAAGCATTTGTTGGTTTAAGTTGCATGTAAATATCAGAATCAGACTATAAATAATGGTGGAGACATGCCAGGCTTGGACTTTTTTTTTTCTTCTTTAATTGTTTCTCCTCAAAGTTTATCAAATTTTTTGACCCCATTTGGCTATAACTTTTTAATCTTTTTTTCAGTGGGAATTCGAAATTGGTGTTTCTGTTCGCATCTCAGGCGGTGATGAGTTGTTGGTTGCCCATTACATTCTGGAGGTAATACTTTCTTCTTTAATTAGTATAGTATACCCTCATATTTCTTATTAACAAAGTGCCCTGAGGAGAGGAGGTATGCTAAGCTTAAAATTTTAATTTATAAGAGTGAGTGCAAACAATTAACTTGTAGCATTCTTTTTCATGAAAGCAGATAATCACAGGAATTGTTGGTGTAGTTCTTGCCCTAAGGAGAGGAGAATGCCAGCGACGGTCGAAGTCCATCGCGAAAAATAGATATCCTTGTTGTGTCCATTTAATTTTTTTTTTTTTTCTAAATGCTTTTATTCTACTCATATTTGATTTGGACAAATCTAACTAATCTGCTTATTGTGTTCAGGGATTATGATATTTTATTTCTGAATCAATCAGTAATTGTGCTATGGTAGGCCCTTCATGGGTGAGGTTATGTATGCTTTGAAGCTCATTTACAAAGACGGCGATGAGGCCTGTGAGTATTGTAAAAGCAAGGGAAAGCAGGATTCCGTCCTTGACTCCGGCCACAAGTGTCATCGACAAAGAATTAAATGTACGCTTGTAGAATATATTGTATGTAGATATGATTTGATAGTATGTTATGATTGTATTTATACAGAGTGTATTTCTGACATTTTAATGTTGTAAAAATAATTTGGTGATGGTTCCAACTAAAAGTTTGCTTTATTAATTGTCTTCAATTTGTGTTTATATTGGTTGAGATGGTTGATTTAAATAAATGATCTATGTTTTGAAATTATTAGTGAGATTATTTTGATAATAAAAAAATGGTGCAGAATAAGGTGGTGAAGGTTTTGTGGTCTATGCGGACCGCTCATATCCTTCGCCAAAGATGAACGAAAACATGTTATACACTTTTGTTAAAAAACAATTGTGATAGTATTTATCCGTCGCTAAAGGAATAAACTGGGTAAACTATATCCGTCGCTAAAGGCATAAACTGATGCAACCATATCCGTCGCTAAAGTAATAAACTGGGGCGGACCAGATCCGTCGCTAAAGAAAAAAACTGGGGCGGACTAAATCCGTCGCTAAAGTAAGAAAAAGCGACGGCTTTAGTCCGTCGCATGACTTTTCCTGACACCCCCAACACCGACGGACCTGCGACGGCTATTGTCCGTCGCGGAAGGTCTACAGCAAGAGACGTTGTGAAAGCAAGAGACGAAGCCCGAAGACTCGCTGACGGAACCTTGACCACCGCGAAGAGAGGTTGCACATACTTCTTCTCGGATCCCCAACCGAAGTCCAGACCACTTTGAAGATCCGGCCCGATGGAGGAAGATCGAAATCCACCTCCCACAATTAGCATGTGAGATTATGACAGTTTTAATTATGTGTGCATACCTTGAAGCCATCAGAACGAATATGAAGAAAGCGGTCTTGCTGATGGCGAAGCCCTTGATCTTCTTCTCCACCATCAGGCCTACCAGGAGGTTGAGCTTCTCAATTTTGTCACCGTACACCTCACGCAGGGTTTGGAATACTTCGACGTTGTCAGTCAGATCGTCCCACTTGGAGATGGGGACCGTGAGCATGGACCGGCAGAACTAGTTGTACCTTGGGCCTTCATCTCCCTATCAAGGTATACTGGAATGAGGAAAATAATAGGGCTAGTTTGGTAAGGGGAAATGCTTTTGATGATAAGTTGTCCTAATTTTAGGGGATAAAAAGTCCATCAATTTTATTCATATTTACATTTGTCAAAATTGGGATGGAAAGTGGGGATAAATGCTATTCTAGCCTTTAGGTGAAACAAAATATCCTCATTTTCATTTCAAAATTGGGACAACTGTCCGCAGTTTATTCCAATTATTTTTTATACCAAACGGAAATAAGCTGCCCTCCCACTCTCTTATATCCCTATAATTACCCCTTATCCCAACACTTATCTCATTACCAAACTAGCCCATAGAGTTCAAATCAATGCTAGATTCTATCAATTTTCAATTTTCAATTTTCATTGGTAGATCCAATATTTGCATTGGAATTCATTAGTTCATCACTCCCAGTGAGAGACTATCCATGTACTCTCATGTTTAATACGTATAGGGTTTGTTATATTTTAACTAGCACAATGAGAGACTGGCAGGCAATGTCTTTCATTAGAGATTAACGAGAATTGATAGATTACGATAATATTATCCAATAAAAATATTAATATAATTAATCATGCCAGGTTGATGTTTCCAAAATTATTCATCTCACAAATATTACAATATTAGTAGCATGAACAACTATGCGTATCATTATCACTGGAAGAGACCAATAGTCTATCAAATCCTTATAGAAGTCCCCATCTCAGCTACAGTGAAACCTAAAACACAAACCACAAAAACAAACACTAACATTGCCCAAAGAGACTTATTTGAGTCTACTAAGCATGGATTGTTAAACGCAGGTTTAATGTTGGGGCACACGAAGGAGGATGGGGATGGGGTTGTGCGCATTCGGAGGCGAATTCCACACAGAGAACGCGCTCGTCGAGTTCATCCACTTCTCTGTGATCTCTGGATAATGTCGAGTGATCACATCTCTCAGGCTCTCCGTCGTGTTCACCCACTCAAGCCCCTTCTTTGTGTATGTCTCCTCATTGAAATTGCTTGTGAAGAATCGATCCGCCTCTAACCTCCTGTAATTCCATTCGAAAGCGATTTGAATTAGGAATTATAGACTGACTTGTGACAACGTCATCACATACTTTAATTAGCATGTGAGATTGTGACAATTTTAATTATGTGTATACCTTGAAGCCATCAGAACGAATATGAAGAAGGCGGTCTCGCTGATAGCGAAGCCTTTGATCTTCTTCTCCCCCATCATGCCTACTAGGAGGTCGAGCTTCTCAATGTTGTTACCGTACACCTCGTGCAGGGTTTTGATTACTTCGATATCGTCGGTCAGGTCCTCCCACTTGGAAATGGGGACCATGAGCATAGATCGGCGGAACTGGTTGTACCTTGGGACCTTCCTCTCCCTATCGCGGTATACTAGAAAGGGAAAAAAATAAAGATGATCAAATCAATTTTAGATTCCATCAATTTTCACCAGTCCCAGCTATTAATGCATTTCATTTTCAAGGACTCATGCATTGTTGGTGGGTGGGTGGGGGGGGGGGAATCCAATCTGCATTGGAATTCATCAGAGACTAGCTATATAATCTCATATGTTTGATGCATAGGGTTTGTTATATTTTAACTAGCCCAGTGAGAGAATGGTTGGCCCATGTCTTTTATTGGAGATTGACGAAAATTGATAGATCACGATAGTTTATTAGCTCACTTTCTAGAGCAGGCATGTCGACATGATCAGGTCGCTCAGATCCATCAGGGTTCTGGGCGATGATGTCTCTCAACCACGCCGGGTAGTTCCAAATCTCAAGAGCGCCACTCGCTTGATGTCCCATTGAAACGAGCTGTCCGGTGAAACCGATGTCGACCAATGTTTTCTCCCCTTTCAGGCCGATGAGATCGATCATGGGAACCCTAGATGCAAGGCATATAGATATACACAAATGAGATATTGCAATGACTAATTATATTGTACATGAAAATGTCCTACAAAGGAAGTTAATTTAGTATAAATTGAGGAATACATACTCTTGCTTCATGGGAGGGGATTTATCCTTCCCTGGTCTAGCATGGGTATCCCTCACGTGGAGGGTGTCAGGAAGGAGTGAATGCATTCTGTAGACACTAGTGAAATCCTCTGTCAATGAATATGGCACCCCATGGTTCTCTGGCTTCTTCATGCCCACATACCCACTCAATATAGAACTTCCAAGATGCCCAAATGCATCCTTGAATTTCTTTCCCAATAGACCATACCTGAAACCATGGGACAATGAAACATATTAATCGATGGATCAATAACAATCTATGTTACTGATGTATCTTATAACACTCACCAGTTCGCATGCATGCCAACATACAATGTATCAGTTTTGAGCAATTCCACGGTCCAGTCGATGGTGTGGATCTTGGCAATCACCGCCGCGGTGACCAGTCTCGCATGGCGGTACAACTCCTCATCGCTGAGGAACGGATTCTCACGCTATATATATATAATTGTACAAGAAAAAAAACACAATCCAATTAGCCATGCTAAATGCTTATCATTTAAGTTAATTAAATCCTCATTTGAATACATGTTTGGGCCGACTCCCATTAGAAAAGTGAAAGATTCTCAAACACAGATCCAAACACAGTTTTAACATTTAATTTTTCAAGCTCTGCTCTTGCTTTTTCAAGTAAAAAAAAAAAAAACCCAGCGATTCAAAGCCAACAATACAACATTTTTCAAAAATTAAATTTGAAATATGAGATTTTAATCATTCCCGTATTAACATGACATCCAATCGGAGCCTTAATTTGTTGATGTTGATATCAAATTTTGACATACCTTGATGGCATCACAGACTGCGTTGTGTTCCTTGATGAAGAGAGCCTGTAGTGTAGAAACTCCAGCCCAACTGTTCCGAACGTCTCCGGAGATCGCGATTCCGTCTTCACCGTGTTGGAGGAGGCCATTGCCGGCGATCTTGAGCTTCCCATCTTTGAAGGTCCTCACCTGTGCATTCTTATTGGCGTCGCTTCCATAAATTGCACTACCATCCCTTTCAACACCATTTTTGTGATTTATGTTAGTTGGGTTGATCAACCAATTAATCATTCTTGTTTTCAGAAATTAATAATGTGAATAGTAGATTTACTTGATTCAAAATTTCTACGTGGGTGTAATTACATTAATATTTTCATTCATTGGTCAATAGAAAATAAATTGTAAAGTATTTCTACCTATTAAGTAAATATCATTTAAAATATATACCATTTTGAAATGATAGATGTTATTTCTTGTGAGTCTGATACATGATCATAAGAAAAACGTTATAAATAGTTGACATATGTGCAACCTCTTATGCAATTCTTATACGTTTTGATTTTAAAATCTATATTTTTCATAATATATATATAGTACGGTCTGTGAGAACCGCATATATACATCATTATCGAGGTATATGTATCAATAAAGAAACATATCAGCTCTATTACTAAAATAAAGCACATGTTTTTATTTAATGGATCATATGGATTTGCGTGTAACAACTCCCATGTATATATAAAAAAAATCATTACAGAGTGAATGTTATACCACCAAGGAGTCCTAATGTTCAATGAACCGGTCTTGATATCATAAAACCCAGTTGGGACCTCCTTTGTCTTGTAGAACCTAAACTTCTTCAACGGGCACTGGCTAGCCACTTCTGGGGGCGCAATGATCTCCGTCTAGTCAATCAAAAGAAAACTATCAACAAATCATGAAAAATATATATCTTGATTGATTAATACATATCGATGCACGTCTTCGCGTACCAGCTGATTAGTTTGCTCCAAGTGATCGATCCAGTCGTGGATCATGAATTGAATCCATGATGCCGCGATCATGTTGAACTGCTTCCCTGTGTCGATGAACTTCTTCCGTGACAGAAGCTTCACTGCCACCACCACCGGGTCCGGCTTCATGAGCTACACCAATACATCAACCCATCAAAATATTATTTAATATATATATATATATATATATATATATATATATATATATATATATACATGTTTATTAAATTTTAAGGTTTTTTAGTTTTCAGTCTGGTAAATATACTTATTTAAGGATCGATCCTCACTTCTTCATATTTTGGTCTCTGTGAGGACTAAAAAGAAAACTATATAATTTAGGGATAAATCTCTTCCAGTGACTAAAAATGAATATGTCTTTTAAATCTGGGGACTAAAACCAAAATATGTAGAATTGAGGGATCGATCACTAAATCCTATGATTTATGAGGACTTAAAAAAAACACCCTAAAATTTATATATAAATCAGATGTCACAGCTTTTAGCTAGCTTAAAATAACCTGTTTGAAATTTATTTTATTTTTAAAAATCAGACTATGAAAGCTAAGCTGAATAAATAATCTTTATTTTCAACACTTATTTTGAAAGCTGAATAAATAATCAAATCTTTCTCATATTGTAGTTTATGGAGTGCTTTAAATAATCTGTAATTTGAACACTTATATGCTCTTAACTTTTTCGTAATGACAAATTACACAATAAATAGCTATTTTTCAACTTATTTAACAAATATCTATTACTATTTTCCTGTTTCGTAATAGCTACGATAAATATGTCAGCTGTTTATCAGAAAAATTAAAATATACACTCTATATAATATAATATATATAATTTATAAATTAAAGCTACAACAAATACTGTAATAATTGATGTAGAAATACAAAATTTCATAGAAATAAAATATATACATGATGAGTTATATATCTTGTTGGACGTATATGTACATGGAAGTGCATGCGGACCTATAATTAAGAAAAATTACCTCATCTGTCTGATCAACAGGTTGGTTGTTCCTTCCAAAGAAGCTGTCCTGAGCACCGACGCCCTCGCCAAAGGGGTCGTTGTACTCGCCGTCGGCGGTCCGATACGGGTGGTCGGCAGGGTTGAAGCGGACTCCTTTCGGGGTGGTTCCGACGTTGATGAGGTTGTACTGCTGGTGAAGGTGTCGTCGGATGGCCAGGTATATCAAACCAAGAAATACTGGTAGCCTGTGCCATAGATTCATCTTGTCCACAGAGTGGATAATCTACATGATATAAAAAATAAGCATATATTAAAAAAATGAATAAATAAAAAGTTTAAGCAAATGATAATTTTTTTTTATTATGCATCATGAACTAGCTCCAATATAATGTTAGTTGGAAAAAATCCAGGATGCACTGATTCACATACAAATCATGTGCATCAAATAAGTCAAGAATTGTTCGAGATATAAAGGGATAGATCCATAACTTTAGTGAAAGACTTAATATGTGTATTAATTGTCAATAGATGGCTCATGTTTGGATCCGTGGTGGGAAAGCTAATAAAACACCACCCTCTATCTAAATGGTTTTTGAACTTCTGAGGCCGGAACCTCTTTTTTTATCCGTGTTTGAAAACCCACTGGAAGTATGTTTTTGAAAAGCTGGAATATTTGGGGTGGATTGTCAAAATTTTGGTGTTTGGATCTCAGATGAACACACAACAAAAACAACAATTGCTGCTGTTGATTAAGCCTTTTAATCTATCACTTTCCTTCATTTTCTTTTTTGGGTTGTATTTCTTTTTATTTAATGCAAAGAAGTAGCAAGTCGGTTCATTTTCCAAAAAAAAAAAAGAAAAAAAGAACAACAACAATATATGAATATTAACATGGTGGAGTGAGAGAAAGAGAAGGGTGTTTTACAAAGAATAGAAGCCTATCAATGAGGGTCATCTTTGGGAGGACACCATGGAAGTCTGGGTGGATGAACTTTTGAACAACACTGGAGAAGAGAGAGTGTATGGCTTTCAAAATCATGGCTGCTTTTGGTTTTCTTTTCTTTCTCTCTTTTTTTTTCTCTGGTTGGAGCTAGAGATGCAATGTTTGAGCTAGCTACACCGGCATGCTTTATATAGAGAACCAGTGGTCGGTTTATGGGGATGGCATGCTCAACTATGCATGAAAAGGATACATACATGCTTTAACAAGAGACATGTTTTAAATAATATTTAAAATGAGGTTGTTGATATTTTTTTGTTTTCTAGATAAAACACGTGCGAGACCGGATCCAGTCCTCCGTGCGAGATCAGACCCAGTCCTGACTCCTGACTTCGTTGGTTATTTTAACAAAGAGCTAGCACAAATAGTTCACCCATCCACACACACACACACATATACACATATATATATATATATATATATATATATATATAAAAGAGTGATTAAGTGCGGTGGCCGCACGGCCGTACGGTGCGGCAGCCGTTCGATCGCGGGTCAATCGCATCCAACGGTCGACGTGAATCGCACCCGACCGTCCGATGCGATGGACCCGTGATCGATGGCCCGTGATCGCCGCCGCGGCCGCCGCACCTAATCATCCTTCATATATATATATATATATATATATATATATATATATATATATATATATATATATATATATATATACACACACACCAGTCAAGGACACGCGCAATGCGCGTAATAACAAACATGAATAACTAGTATTAATTTCTCAACATAAAAATTAGCAGTAACTTGATAAAAATATGAGGAACATTGTCGGACTCAAAAATTGTGAGCTATTGTAAGAACATTTGATTAAAATTAAGCATTTATCCAACAAGATTACATGTAAACGAGTCAATCATTTGATCAAACAACACTAAGAAAAATAATTGAATAAATATAATTTTTTTAATGAATAAAAATGAATGGAGCAAACTATCATTGTTAACAATTCAAAATAAAATATTAAACAAGATAACAATCAAACAACACCAAGAAAAAGAATTGAATAAATATAATTTTTTTAATAAATAGAAACGAATAGAGCAAACGATCATTGTTAACAATTCAAATAAAATATTAAACAAGATAATAATAAACAGATAAACACGATAAACTAATAAATTTGTTATACGTTGAAGATTACTCTGTAACGAATCAAAAATAGAAAAATGAAAGCGAAATCATAATTACATGAGATGAAAACTTACGTGATTTGACAAAAAAAACTACATTTATGGAATCCATCATATATTACTAATATATATATATAAAAACACTGCCATAAAAAAAACTAAAAAAATATTTATTTTTACATCTAAAAAAAATTGATACATATAGATCCAAAATCAATTAAAAAAAAAAAGAAATAGAATAAATTTTAAATTTAAAAGCAAGACATCCATCAATAATTTTATGAGTTTAAATAGGTTCGATTCTATTTGTAATTTTTGTATTTATTAATATGACTAAAATATTTATATTTTATAATTTTATGGTATCTTAATGAGTTTATTTATTAATGTGACTAAAATATTTATATTTTATAATTTTATGGGTATCTTAATGGTCTGAAAAATATTTGAATGAAGTTTCATGAAATTTGAAGTCCAAAAAATCATGTTTTGAAATTAAGGATCTACTTGTAAATCTTGGAATTTGGATCAGAGACCTGTTTATAATACAGATAAGGTCTAGTTGTGAAATTGGTAGAATATAGGGGTGGATCTGCAGAAAGACAAGGAAAATATAAAATTGTCGTTTTTGTTAGGGACCTAATTATAAATATGAGAGACTTGTTTATAACACATGTAGTAGTTCTTTTGTAAAAATTCTAAAACCGGGGGTCTATCTGAAAAAGACCCATTGTTGTTTCTAACCATCTTTGGTGCTAACGGGGGTGGCTGGGCGAAAAATTGTCTCCATTCGGACGGTGGTATATTAAAATGTATATATATATATATATATATATATATATATATATATATATATATATACACGGGGGCGATTAGGTGCGGCGTGCGGCAGGTGCGGCGGCGACGTGGGCCGTTCGATCGCGGGTCCATCGCATCCAACGGTCGACGCGAATCGCACCCGACCGTCCGATGCGGTGGACCCGTGATCGACGGCCCACGATCGATGCCGCACCTGCCGTTCGCCGCATGTAATCGGCCCCCTATATATATATATATATATATATATATATATATATATATATATATATATATATATATATATATACGGGGGCGATTAGATGCGGCGAACGGCAGGTGCGGCGACAACGTGGGCCGTTCGATCGCGGGTCCATCGAATCCAACGGTCGACGTGAATCGCACCCGACCGTCCGATGCGATGGACCCGTGATCGACAGCCCACGATCGACGCCGCACCTGCCGTTCGCCGCACCTAATCGGCCCCCTATATATATATATATATATATATATATATATATATATATATATATATATATATATATATATAGGGAGCCGATTCAGTGCGGGAATGCGGTCGTGCGGGAAGCGATCACGGGCCGTCGATCACGGGTCCATCGCATCGGACGGTCGGGTGCGATTCATCTCGAACGTTGGATGTGATGGACCCGCGATCGAACGATCGACGTCGTTTCCCGCATTCCCGCACTGAATCGCTCGCGTATATATATATATATATATATATATATATATATATATATATATATATATATATATATATATATATATATAGGGAAGTGATTCGGTGCGGGAATGCGGTCGTGCGGGAAGCGATCACGGGCCGTCGATCACGGGTCCATCGCATCGGATGGTCGGGTGCGATTCACATCGACCGTTGGATGCGATGGACCCGCGATCGAACGACCGACGTCGTTTCCCGCATTCCCGCATTCCCGCGATGAATCACTCGACTATATATATATATATATATATATATATATATATAGTCGGATGGCCGATAATATGCGGGACGTGCGGTCGTGCGGGAACGACGTCGTGGGTCGTCCGATCGCGGGTCCATCGCATCGGACAACGGTCGAGATGAATCGCCCCCGACCGCCCGTTGGATGCGATGGACCCGTGATCGACGGCCCGTGGTCGTTCGCGCACGACCGCACGTCGCGCACCGTATCATTCCTCTATATATATATATATATATATATATATATATATATATATATATATATATATATATATATATATATATAGGGGGGCGATTACCTGCGGCGAACGGCAGGTGCGGCGTCGATCGTGGGCCGTCGATCACGGGTCCATCGCATCGGACGGTCGGGTGCGATTCTCGTCGACCGTTGGATACGATGGACCCGCGATCGAACGGCCCACGTCGCTGCCGCACTTGCCGTTCGCCAGACGTAATCGCCCCCGTATATATATATATATATATATATAGGGAGCCGATTAGGTGCGGTTTACGGTCGGTGCGGTGCGCGATCACGGGCCGTCGATCACGGGTCCATCGCATCGGACGGTCGGGTGCGATTCACGTCGACCGTTGAATGCGATGGACCCGTGATCGAACGGCCCACGTCGTAAACCGCACCGACCGCATACCGCACGTAATCGCGACCATATATAGGGGTGGTAAACGAGCCGAACGAGCCGAGCTTTGACATGTTCAAGCTCGGCTCGTTTATAAACGAGTCGAGCCGAGCCGAGCCGAGCCGAGCTCACGAGCCTCAACGAGCCTAGCATTCTTCTTCATTTTAGGGTTTTTAAGAATTAAAAATAAAATTTTAGCCTAAATGAGCCAAGTTCATGAGCTTAAACGAGCATAACTTTGTATTAATTTAATATTCTAATTTTATAAAGGAATTTAATCAAGCTTCAATTAAGTTTTAATAACACAAACGAGTTGAATTTGAACATAAAATGAAGCTCGATCCAGGTCCCGAGCCTAACCGAGCTTTAAAACTTGTTCAAGCTCGCTCATTTATCTAAACGAACGAGCCTGAACGAGCTCAAACCGAGCCGAGCCCGAGCGGCTTGGTTCGTTTACCAGCCCTAACTATATATATATATATATATATATATATATATATATATATATATATATATATATATATATATATGTGTGTGTTAGTATCAATATTCTCTTTAAAATTGTGTATAAAATACTACTCAATATATTATACTGGTATAAAATGAGCTCATATGTTAAATCTTCTTTTTTCATCTTTATTAAATCAGTGAATTCAAATGTCAATCAATTTTTTATATTTTATAAATCTTTATTCACATCTTATTCATTTTTTTATTCATAACTTATTTATTATCAATCAAATAATAAAAAGTTTATTGTTATATTTTATTTTTATTTTTTTTTATAAAAACAATAAAAAAACACAATAAATTAATATACTAAATTAAAATAAGTATTTATCTTAAAATAGTATACATCACGGACAAAATGGGACGTATTTCACAGGAACTGCCAAAAGGGGCGTGGTTTCCCAGACCCTTCAAGCCATCCAATTGGACCAACAACATGAAATAATATATAATATATTGATTAAATTTCATGAACCCTTCAAGGGGTTCTGATTCCCTATTTCCGTGGGAACAGGAAACAGGGTTTTCATCCTAACGCCACCTGTACAATAAAACGGACGTCAAAAACTTCATCCAGAATGTTTCAAGACGTCAAAAAAGTCATCTACACTATGTCAAAAAAACACAATTAAACATTGCATTATAGTCCTCTAAATGGTGTGGTTTTGGTGGATGTCCTTCGTGATCAAGTCAGCGGCTCCAAAGTTATATTAAAGTTATTGTATAACTGAAGAATTATAAACTAGTCCCTCTAATTCTTTTTTTATATATTTAATCCCTCTAAATTGAATCAAACGAGATGTCTCCATTCACTCTAACGAGATATATATACATTTTTTTTTGTATAAAAGATATAATTCAATTTATTAGACTACATACTTTAATTTTTAAAAGTTCATAACTTATTAATAACTTACGTAATTTAAAATAAATTAAAAATATGAATGAAATGCATCTAGGACTATAATAAAATCGAGTGAACATTTTATATTTAAATCTCAGTGTCCTCATTCCTTTCGAACATTATTCTATTTGAAATAGTAATGAAAAAAAGATCAAGTATACCATTTTCCTTTTATTATTGAGAATGCACATCCACCAACCACACCATTTATTGGAAAAAAAATTAAAAAAAATATTGAATAAAAATCTAGATGAGCTTCAAAGAATATCCACACAATTATGATTACAAACCAAATTAAATCATGAAAAACCACCATCAAATTTAATTAATAACATTCAAGTCAGTCATACAACCTCTTATGTAATCTCAACATGTAGATTTTACTTGGAGTACTTGTAAGATTATGGTTATGATTATCTTCAAATCCGTTAACATGATACCTCTTTGAATGCTCACGTGAATAAATTTTTCCCCTCCTTTTATTTTGTTTATTTGGGCTCACGTGTGATTCAATTTAGAGGACCTATGTGTGATTATTTTATTATATAGGGACTATAATGCAATGTTTTTCCTGGCTTCCTGTTTAATTTTTGAGGTTGTAAGGTTTTTGGACGACGACTTTAATTTTTGACGTGGTGTATCTTTCACGTCGTGTAACATCTGTTTAATTTTTGATGAATTCTTTGACATCGTGTAAACATTTTGCATGAAGTTTTTAACGTCTATTTTATTGTACATGTGACATTCTTTTTTCTGTTCCCATATAAAACAATGAATCCGAACCCCCCTTCAAGCCATCCAATTGGACCAATAACATCATGCCTAGTCCACACGTCTCTCTCTCTCTCTCTCCCTCCTGTTCTTATTCTTTTCTTCTTCTTTTTATCTTGTATATATACACACGTTTCTCTCTTTTTCTACTCTTGAATGTATTAATTCATTAATTATATAAACTGCCTTGGTATTTCAACAATATAAATAAATAAATAAACACGTGATGCGTCCCCACTGCAGACGGTAAACGATGCTCAAATAAAAAACACGTTTTACGGTAAACGATGCTCTCAAACACGTGATGCGTCCCCACTGCAATAGCCTCCAAACACGGTTTTTTTTTTTGTTTAAAAACTACGCGTTACATTTGGCGGGTCATTTGTTTATCTCTGGTCTTGTTTAAACAAAAATTTTATAAAATCTATTATTTACTTATTAAAAAAATTGTGACCCATTTGCCCTACCATAAAATTAGTAATTACTTATATTTTATTTATTCAAAATTTAATATTTCAAATCAAATTTGAGTAAACATAAATATATTTTATGATTTTACAATCAAATTTAAGTAAATTATATTAATATATTGAAATTTAATAATTCAAAATTATAGACATCCATTAAATCATTTCAATTAAATTATATAAAATTCGTTACATTATTTTTATTATAATATAAGATAATTATATATTATTTTTCAAGACTCAAAATTATATTATATGTCGACTTTTAATATTCTCAAAAAAAATATTTATTACCTTTGAATAAATGTTTTAATGATTATTAGATAAGGGTGCCAATGGAAAAATATTCTACGTATTTATTAAACCTTATAACATATATAGATAGGGATTGCGGAAATTATATGAATTTTCAAAAGAATATGTATAGTGATTAACGTAGATTCAATCACCTAAAATCTATCCAGAAAACCCAAAAGAAAACAGATTAGAGAGAGTGCGGTGATACAACGCCGTCGACGAGCCACAAGTCAAGGTGTTCATGTTAGATTCGGGCGCCAAGTCAAGGTGTTCATGTTAGATACGGGCGCATCTGGTGGTCGGCGGCGATGATGAACCTAAATCAGATAAGCAAGAACCAACCATGGAATAATTCAGAATTCTTCTACTCATTTTCATTTACTTTTTTTGAAGTTTGGTTTTTTGTATTAAAGTTGGGTTTCTTAATAACGCAGTGAAAAAGTACCATATAGAAGATCAAACAAGCGTTCAAATCTTTAAACAAACTCAAATAAAGAGAAAAAAACTCAAAAGTTTATTAATGAAAAAAATTGAAAAACCCTATATTACAAGTCTCTTCCCAACCAATATATTCATATACACAATTCAAAATTATAATTTAACATAATTTAATTGAATGATCTAGCCTATGAGAACATTAAATCTCAACTGCCATCCTTCAGGGAATGAACCATTGAGCTATTGAAGGAGCTTGCATCAATTGATTTTAATATCTTCCTCTCATCATATTATTTATTTAAATGGAAGAAAAAAAATTTCAAATTTTTATTTTTAATTTGTTTTTACCCTTATATTTTATGTAATTTTAATGCACATTGTTTGTGATTAGATGAGTTATTAATTATTCGTAAGATTATAATATTACGATATAGAAACTAAATGTGTAGATCCCATATATCTTGAAAGAATTTAGTTGTTTATAATATTTTTTAATATTTTTATTTGAGCTTCTTGTTAGAATTATCCTTTATTTTATTATAATTTTTATTATCTTATGTAAGGTGATTGATGCATTTTGGAGACAGATAATATCTCTCTAATATGAAATCAAGATAAAAAGAAAAAAACTTATATTATTTTGTTTGTTTTATTTTTAATATTATTTTTTAATATTTTTTTTAAGGTTGTGCACATATAAAAATGTTTTAACCATTTGCATAATTAGATTTTTTTATCTCATATTTGTGCGCCCAATAGTTCTTTGCATTCAAGATGTATGTAAACAAGAGTAAGCTGCTTTTTTTTTCTTATTTCTATTATTTAATTTAGTCAATAATTTTGATCATTCTCATCTTGAATGTTCTTATTTTTTCTTATTAGAATGTTTTCCAACCTGCGTTTTTTTTCTTCTTATTTCTATTATTTAATTTAGTCAATATTTTGATCATTCTAATCTTGAATATTCTTTTTTTTTCTTTTTAGAATGTTTTCCAACCATTCTTATCATGATAAATTCTCAGTGTTGTTATGAAAGATGACTATTGAAAGAGTTTGAGTATCATAAGGTCAACATAATATCATAATGGAAGAATTGTAAGTACATAATGGAAGAATGGTAATTTTGATGAGGGATTATATAATTTCCGAAATATGTTTTGTTCATATGGTTTATTTTGAATGTAATATAATTAAATTATGGATTAGAGAGGGTGGGAAGAAAGAGTAAACACATGAATGGAAAAAAGTGGAAGCAAATGTTAGATTAGTAATAATATTTAAAGAGTTCGATTATAGAGAGGTCAAAATCGGTCATTTGGTGTTTGAGATGTGCTACAACATTGTTCAAATCACACAATGAAAGATAATCTAATCAAGCAAGCTTGTTAATTCATAATGACTGACTTCACATACCTAACTTATATGATACAATTTGACGTTCTAAAAGCATGTGATATGCCATATGGAATTGCGTGAACATGATAAATATATTTCTATAAAAAAATAGCCCCCAAAAAGTTTTAAATATTTTAAAATATATTTACATGTATTTGCAAATATATAAAATATTTATAAAATATATTATTTGTGTATGGTGTACCATTGAACTAGTATTATATTAATTTAATGAATGATACTATAAATTTTATTAGAAAATGATAATATGACTGTTATGTTGAGTCACATCATATGAGTTTTTTTTTTTTTTTTTAAATCAACAATAACAAGTCATGTCTAAAACACTTGACTTGTATGATTTGTTTAATGAAAAAATTCATATAACCTCACGTAAATTGTTCGAAATCTATGTAACATTTGTCTTTTTCTAAAATTCATATAATTCTTTAAAAAATTTATGTAAATCTAAATAGCCCCCTCACTTAAAATATTTTTGACAAATTAGATGATTCTGTGAATAGCCTGTCTAATTAAACCTGACTAAAAATAAATTATATACCAAATTTTCCCAAAATGTGCGTTGATAACTCTGAATGTTGATCCGTCCTTGTCAGGGGAGATGCCAACCACAACATACTTCTTAAATCAAATATGATCAAGACCCTTATGATAACAAAATCTGGTATTTTTTTAAAAATAATCACCCCTAATTACTAAATTACCAAACTAATCACCCTTTTTAATTATTTACCAAAGCAGTCACGAGACCCGGTCAAAGACGCACATAAGCTTTTTATTTTTTTTAATTGACCCGCTTAAAACTCCAATAGAGGTGGTGTTTTTAGCACATGTTAATTTGTTTTTTTAAGTTTTTAACATAAAACGCTGATGCTGTTGGTGTTTTCAGCACTCATTAATTTTTTTTTAAGTTTTTAACATAAAATGCTAATGCCGTTGGCGTTTTCAGCACTCGTTAATTTTTTTTCAAGTTTTCTACATAAAATGCAAATGCTATTGGCGTTTTCAGCACTTGTTAAATTTTGAGAAAATTAATTAGAGGTCCCCCTAGCCTCTCCCTCATTATTTTTAGGTCTCTCGAGTCTTTTTAGTTTTTTTTAGATCCTAAAACCCAAAATCCATTATTTCTAGGTCCATTCCATCCACTGCCGTTTCAGTCCCCTTGTGAAATGTCATCCATACCCCTCACACTTAATCTCCCTCTCTCTCCCCGAAATTCCCCCCCAAAACTTCTCCCTCTCCTCAAAACCCCTCGTTTATCCCCTGAAACCCTAACTGAACCTCACGAAACCCTCAAAAAATCATCACGAAATCATCCGATCAGCCTCCCTCCATCGAAGGAACCGTGCATCGACGACGACATTAACGAATCGAGAACCCCTCGGCGATCCTCCGCGGCTGCAAGGTCATTCACCAGGCTCAAACGATACTTCTGCATAGAGTACGTCAAATTGAACCCTTTCATCACCTGATTGAAATAAAGATTGCTCATATTTTAGAGGATCTGCTGATATGGGTTTCAAATATGGATACTTTGTAAATATAGACGAGTACACTGTTATCTTCTTTGTATATGACCTAATTTCTGCTTTGATAAACAACTAATATATCTGATGCACATGTCTTGGGTTTATTTTCTGGTTATGCTATGCAAATGCATGATATAAAATTATACTGTCTACAATTCTTGGGTTTATTTTCTAGTTATGCTATGCACAAGCCTTGGGTGGATTTGCTGTTTATGATATGCACAAGTGGTTGTGTCATTACTACACTGTAATATATTCACAGTACATTATTAAACGTAATAGTACACTAGTAAATCTATCGAGTACACTGTTAAACTAATGATACCATGTGTCGAAGTAAATTTACTTTATCAATTTAACGCCAATTCTAAAGATTTGCATGTTCTTTTGGTTTGTCATTTGCATTTTATGTGTTTACATGTTTGTTAACTTCTAATTTATATTATTTATGTTTTTGCACACTGTATATGATTTTAAAAATGGTTCGAACAGGGGGTTTGACACCAAGAAAAAGTCCGAGGTTCAATACAGAATCCCCTACTAAAAATCCACCCACAGAAGCTCCTTCAAACCCATCCACAGAAGCTCCTTCAAACCCATCCACTGAATCCCCTATACAAAGCCCATCCACAGAACCTCCTCCCAGGCCATCCACAAACCCCCTACTGAAGAGCCATCCGTAGAAGCTCCTTCAAACCCATCCACTGAATCCCCTGTACAAAACCCATCAACAGAAGATCCTCCTAAGCCATCCACCGAACCCCCTAGTGAAGAGCCATCTACCGAACCCCCTACTAAAGAGCCATCATCTCAAACCCCTACTGAAAAGCCATCCTCTGAAACCCCTACTAAAAATCCATCTACCGAATCCCCTACTGAAAAGCCATCTACAAAATGTACTGCCAAGCCTTCCACCAAATGCTCTGCTAAAAAGTCATTGACAAAAGGTCCTCCCAAGCCTTCCACCAAATACTCTGCTAAAAATTCATCCATAAAAGTTTCTTTGAGGCCTTCTACTAGATCACAAGCTGCTTCCAAGCCTTCCACCAAATCCCCCGCATCAAAGCCTTCCAAAATAGCTCCTTCCAAGACTTCCACCAAATCCCCCGCATCAAAGCCGTCCAAAAAAGCTCTTGCCAATCCTTCCATCAAATCCCCTACTCAGAAGCCATCCCCAAAAGCTCCCAAGGAATCAACCAAACCCCCTCCGAAGAAGAAAGTTACAAAAGAATCAATGAAGAAGTCCAATGTTTGTCAAGAAGAAAGTCGAGGTAAACAATTCTATAAAATCATACTTATTGGTTGATTGAAATGTATGTTGTTATGTGCTGCCATATGCATTTTAATATAATGTGGGTGAACTATTAATCCTTATGATGGGTACACCTTGTTGAAGGAATAGCATCTATAAAATCTAAATAGTTGTATTGCATTTCAGAGGTATTTAATTATTAGTACGTTGTTATATGGTATGGGTACACTTATAATTTTGATAAGTACATTGTTATAATGGATGAGCACACTGTTAGTACTCAATAACTTATGTTTGTCATATGTTATTATTCACCTCGGTAACTTATGTTTGTCCTATCATTCCATGTTTACAGGAACAATCCAATTGTCTTTTATTCCCAAATCTTTGTTAGTTCAGCACCGTTGTTTTTTATTTATTATAGGAAGACGATGGATGAGATAGACGTGAGGGAATGTCATCACAATCTTTTGAAGAAGACACCTTCTATATCTTGGTGGACATCCCCAAGATAGGATTCCAATCAGAGTTACTTGACACACTTGTTAGTAATTACAATCTTGATGAAGATATTTTTAAGATTGGTGGAAGAAGATTATCGTTTACAGCTGAGGATGTTGCACTCATCATAGGCTTGCCTGCCTTTGGGGAGAGGGCAATCACAGAATCAAAGTCAATGGATTCCAGGCTGAAGAAGAAGTATTTCAGCAATGATACCTATGTGACAAGGGAAGCCTTGAAGGTGAAGATGGTGGACTTGGTGAAGTTAGATGAGGAAGAGGACGTGGGAGATTTTGTTCGATTGTGGATTGCATTCATGTTTGCTAGTTTCTTATTTTCAGTCGGCCACTACAATTGTCCATTGCCCCTCCTATCATATTTGGATGATTTGGAGGGAACATGGAGGTATGCATGGGCTGTTTCCATCATAGACCAGTTGATGGAATCACTGAGAAAGGTGTGGCCAAGCGTTAAGAGCCGCAATGAGAGAAAATACCTGAAAAGTTCAATTGAATACTTGTTTGGATGCACGGTTGTTTTGTGTGTAAGTTTATTTTATCTTCATTATTATATATAGTTGTTTGTTATATTGCTTTGTACATTAATGGATAAATTTTTATATAGGCCTGGTTTTACGAGCATGTTAAAGGAGATAGATGGAAACCCGTGGGACATCATGTGTCCCCACGGTTGTTCAAGTGGGTTCTGAAGATGAAGAGAAGGGGTGAGAAGAATGTCAACCCCTTTAATGTGAGGGCAGATGAGGTATATGTCATTTACTTTAAGTTTACTAACAAATAATCCATTGTTAGTCTATAAGGGTACATTGTTAGGCAATATGAGTACGTAGTTAGGTATTTTGGATACTTTACTAAGGTTAACTATGAAGGTCATGTGGATGAAATTGTATCTCAGAAGGTATCATTCTATAGAAACTGAGAACTAGCCAACCATCAGGGATGAAGAATGCCCCAATCAAATGAATGGGTAATTGTACTTTATTCCTCCTTCAACAATACTCTAAAAGTATGATATAATATAATTGAGTTTTATTTTAGGGTGGACTGCGGCATATTCGTCATAAAATTTGGAGAGTATCTTATCAAGCGGATGCCATAGAATTTCGAACAGAGTGACATCCCAAGGTTCAGAGGTGAATATGCTGCGAAGATCCTTAGATGATGGAAAGGAAGAGTGCTATGAATGGACATGAATGTGTGTTTTGGATGTATTTTGAGTGAACAAGAACAGTGATATAGTGTTTTGTTTGGAATATATAGGAAGAGTGTTTTGAATGAACAAAAGTGTTATGACTGATATAGTTGGGTTATGAATGAAGTTGTCTATGATATAGTTGTGTTAATAGTTGATGTTAGTTGAATGAATTTATGAATGATATGTAGTTTCAGTACATTCAGCACACTTTTAGTCTAATTAGAT
Source organism: Acorus calamus (assembly GCA_030737845.1). NCBI lineage: Eukaryota > Viridiplantae > Streptophyta > Magnoliopsida > Acorales > Acoraceae > Acorus > Acorus calamus. The sequence continues at coordinate 7,235,408 of CM060874.1, read as the reverse complement.
ACATTGTTGATTACTTGTAGTACACTGTTAGTTCATCGTGATACACCTTTCGGTAGTACCGATTGCACATTCATAATAGTTTAAGTACATAATAATTCAAAACAAACAAGATAATGTTAACAAAACAGAATAAAACATATGTTCATACAAATAAAGTAGGATAATCTGACTTAATACTTCATACAAAAAAAACAGGATAATAATAGTTCAAGCAACTAGATTTCTGCAAGTCTTCCTATTATGTCCAAGTCCCTTGCATCTCGAACAACGATACAATGAAACTGAGTCCGGATCTGCTTGTGACTCGATCCAATTTTTCTTCTTTCTCCCCTGTCTTATCTTGGTTAATGGAGGTTTGCTGCGGCATAAGATTGACGGTACAAATCTGCTCTAAAATAGTGTGAACAATATTCATGTATAGTGCCATTTATCTTCCACACTGCGGCACATGCATGAACACATGGAAACCCATATACCTGTTATCCTCTACATGTACAGGTGCGCTCACTAAGGTTTACTGCTTCGTTTCGCCTCCCACAAACCTTGAAATGTACTTCATCATAACACCGTACCTGCAACCCATGGCTATCGGCTTTGATCTTCTGTAATTTTTTCATGATAGATGGGCACAAAAAAGTCTTCCAATTGCTAGATTCAATGCGTCTCCGATACATCATCTCCATCATTTGAACGCGTATATGATTAACCATTTGGATTATTGGAAGGTTGCATGCTTCAAGTATCCATAAATTGAATGACTCGGCACAGTTAAAGTAAATTTCCCCTTATCTTTCTCCTGAAAACAATGCATTAGCCCAATGATTTGGATCAGAGTCCTCAACCCACTTCACTGCTTGTTCAGAGTATCCACGCATGTGTGCTAAGGACCTTGTGTAGTCTTCTATCCTAAGTCCATAAGCTGCAGCATCTAAAAGTTGTAGCAATTTTTTCGAATGGTTATACTAAACTTACCAGTGATAGCTTCTCTAAAGTTCATCTTTAGGTGTCGTAGACAATAGGAATGATGCGACGTAGGGAAGACTCCAGGGACAGCCGACATCAATCCCTTACCCCTATCAGAAATGAAAGTGATCGTTCGATCTACGGATATGATTTTTTTTTGGCATGTCAATGTCCACGTCCAATTGTCTTCGGTCTCTTGATCCACAACTGAAAATGCTAATGGAAAGAAACCTTCATCACCATTCCTAGCAATGATAGCTAGTAAAATACATTGATGTTTTGATTTAAAAAATGTTCTATCTAGGAACAACAAAGGCCTACAACCTGTTTCAAAACCAATGAGTGAAGCACCAAAGCATACAAAGAATCGTCTAAATCTATGGTCATCAGAAGTGCATTCAAGCTCCACATAACTTCCGGGATTTGTAGCCATCAACGCATCAGCATACCACCAAAAATTATCGAATGAGAGGGATTCATCTCCATGTAAGTCCTTGCAAGCCACCTCTTTTCCGTGTCAAGCCTTGTGATATGGTAATTGGATTCCATAATCCCTAAACACATCCTTTACTATATCTCTGGGTCGATACAATGGGGTGTCAATAAGCTTAGTCCTTGTAAACTCACCCACCCATCTTCGCGATGCTCTTGGATGACCGTTTGTTGATATTCCACTACCACATGAATGAATATTGTTCAACGATTTGATTTGAAAGTAAGGGCCTAACCCGACTCTCGAGCAATGAACTCGCCATCCACAAGAAGGGTTTTTGCACTTGGCAGTTACCCGTACCTTATCGTTCTTCACGTATTCAAAATCAAATGAATGCTCTATAGAATAATTGGTCAATTGCATGCGAAAATCTTCAACGTTTTCAAATTGTTGATTGACCGAATGAATGATATTCTCCCAAAAGCTTGTCAACATCCCACTGCTTGAACTCCACAAATGGCTTCCCCTTGAGAAACCATGCTACAAGATGTAGGCACTGAAGATGTTGGTACAGTTGTGCCTAGGTTCAGGTGGACACTGTTGGACATCCTACAATTCATTCTCATCGTAGCATTAGAAGTCATACAATAAAATATGTGAATCATTGTCATACAGTAGGAAAAATGATTATGTAGTACATTGTTAATCAGTATGGGTACAATGTTAAACCATGTGAGTACACTATTAGTATATAAATAAATAATTGGATCATGACAACAAGTAGTAAAAGAAATTACCTTTGTCCTGCATCTCCAGCAAAGCTTTGTTCAGAATTTATGAAAACATTAATCTGGATAAAGTTGGACCCACACATCTTGTGAATGTCATACATTGTCTCGACATCTTCGTTGTTCACAAGAGTCGTTCGCATATTAGCTTGAACGGGAATGTCATACTTCAAATTGACTTTTGGCACATCAAACTTCTGTCTTTCACATAATTTGCTCACAATATCTGAAAGTGTTGTAGTCCTACCAACATGAACTACTCGTGTTTCTCCATTATAGGAACAAAATGCTATTAGGGTATCCATGTTTAAACTGAAACATTCTACAAAAATGAATCATGTGTTCAGCCTATGAACAGTATGAAATGCATTACGTACAATATTAATACCGCATACACTATGTATCTACTAAACGTAAAACAATAAATAACACTAAGTACATTGTTAATTAATCTGGGTACACTGTAATCGTATCACTGTATAACCATATAATTAAATGAATAGCATCAGTTGAAATGAAGGCTAATCCAATCTTCTTTGCATACTGTAAAATAAATCCAGAACCAAAAGCAACGGTATTCTTCGATCACTTTTTCTATTTTGAGCATACAGTCATTGTTTTCTCTTTGGATAGAGCATTATGATTCCCCATACCTATTTGTAACTCGTGGTTCCTTCACCACCGTCATGGTTCCTTCATCGCGTCGTGAGGGGATATTTCTTGTGCTTCGTATACTATTTAAACTTTTCTGTGAAAAAAAAGAAGAGGGATGGTTCAAACGCTGTCATTGTCGAGCTCTAGGTGCGATTTAGGGTGTCGAAGACTCGATTTTAGGGTTTTGAATGGTTAGCCATGGGAGGGTTGTTTAGGGTTTTGAATGTTGGCTCGGTGGATTGGGGAAGAAGAAAGGCAGGGAAAATATGTTTGTTTCAGGGGTATTTCGAGTATGCTAACGGAGGAATGGGACGGCCACTGTTAGTTTGGACTTAAACATAATACCATGTGATGTTAGGGACCTAGAAATATCTCCAAAAGCTCCAGGAACCTAAAAATAATGAGGGAGAGGCTGGGGGAACCTCTAATTAATTTCTTCTTAAATTTTTCATATATAGTAGAGAACCGACTGGCATGCCTTGGATCAATAGAATTCAAGCATCCATTTTTTCATAGCATTTAAGCAAATACAACATTCAAGAATGGGTCCAGATTCAGTCAAGCCTGGATACTATCAATATTGAGCTGCACTATCTATTAATTGAATTATACAACCTATGAATCGAGCTGCACAACCAACCAATTATGTGATACAATGACACTCTTTGTGCAACTCGATTAACAAGCTATGCAGCTCAATACTGATAATACTTAATGGTATCACACCTCATGACTGGATCCAAATATTTTAAGAACCCATATTACAAATACGTATAACATTTTTTTGCTTGATAAAACAAAGTTGGATAAAGATCCACCAAAGGTGGGTAGCCTTTAACTGTGTGTGGTGGTAACCCTGAAGGTCGATCCTGTCCTTGTCAAGGGAGATGCATAGTGATAATGTTCTCATTTTTTATATTAAAATGTTCCCCAGCTGTTCTTATCATGATAAATTCTTGAGTGTTGTTATGAAATTAAAGATGACAATTGAAAAAATTGGAGTATCATAAAGTCATCATAATATCATAATTGAAGAATTGTAAGTACATATTGGAAGAACGGTAAGTTGGATGAGGGATTATATAATAGTTTCCCAAATATGTTTTGTTCATTTGGTTTATTTTGGATGTAATATAATTAAATTATGGATTGGAGAGGGTGGGAAGAAAGAGAGTAAACACATGAAGGGAAAAAAGTGGAATGCAAATAAATGTTATATTACTAATAATATTTAATTGTTTAGTTATAGAGAGGTCAAAATTGGTGTTTGAGATGTGCTACAACATTGTTCAAATCACACAATGAAAAATAAACCAATCAAGCTTCAAGCTTGTTAATTCATAATGAGAGTACGACTTCACATTCCTAACTTACATGGTACAATTTGACGTTCTAAAAGCATGGGATGTCATAGCCCCCAGAATATTTTCAATATGGATTTTTTAATTTTTAGTTCTTGTAAACATACATATTTAGAAATCGATCTCTCATTTCTTCGTATTTTGGTTTTAATCTTCAAATTTAAAGGATATGTTCCTTTTTAGTCCTTCTCAGGAACTAAAAAGAATAATTTAAGAAAAGGTCCCTGTAAGGGATTAAAAAGAAAAATAACTTTTAAATATGTGAACTAAACTCAAAATACGAAGAAGTGAAGGATCAATACCCAAATAGACATGTTTACATGGACTTTAAAATAAAATACTCTTTAAATATTTTAAAATATATTTATCGTATAATTACAAATTTATAAAATATATTATTCATGTATCATGTATCACGTGCAATTTACACATGCATATTATTATATTAATTTAATTAGTGTTACGAAATTTTTTATTAATAAATGATGATTTGACCATTATGTCGAGTCACATCACATGACTTTTTTTTTATAAAAAACACAACAATAACGAGTCAGGTCTAAAATTCATGTAACCCTACTTAAATCGTCAGAAATCCATATAACCCTTTATAAATTGTGGTTATTTTAAGAAAAAATCCATATAAAATCCATATAACCCTTTATAAATTGTCTAAAATTCATATAACCTTTTAAACTTTTTTAAAATCTATATAACTCTCTTAAAACATTTATGTAAATCTAAATAGCCTTCTCAGGTAATTCTTTTCTTGACATATTAGAATTTTATGTGAATATTCCACCTAATTAACTCTTGCTAAAACAAAGTATACAAAAACTTCCCCACAATGTGACAAAAATATGAAAAATTATCTATAAATGATGATTTTACCCTTCCAGATAGGGTTTTATGATCTAACCAGAGGGATAAAATCGTCATTTACAATAGGTTTTTGTATTTTTAACAAATTGTATAGGTTTTTTGATATACTGTGTTTTCAGTCAAAGTTAATCAAACGGAATATTCATAGAACATTCTTCTATTAACAGAAATTTAACTCATGGAGTTATTTGAAATTACATAAGTGTTTTAAGGGGTTTTAAGGGGATTTTAAGAAAAGTCAGCTATATGGATTTTTTCCTTTTCTAAAATAAAATGTGAATCCAAACACTTTAAGCTCTGAATCATATAGCACTTGATACCATAAAAAGAATGAGAAATTCATATTCATCCTGGAATATTAATATTACTGTCATCTCACCATTTTGGAAATAGAATGCGTTGGTCTTTGATCTCCATCTTTCCACAAGGGCGATGAAGGATGATCAATGTGAAAACTCCAGATCGATGTGATATATATAGTAGAGAACCGATGGCATGCCTTGGATCAATAGAATTTAAGCATCCATTTTTTCATAGCATTTAAGCAAATACAACATTCAAGAACGGGTCTGGATCCAGTCAGGCCTAGATACTATCAGTATTGAACTACACAATCTATTAATTGAACTATACAACCGATGAATCGAACTGTACAACCAATTGTTTGATACAATGACGCTCTTTATGTAATTCGATTAACAAGCTGTGCAATTTGATACTCATGGTACTGATGGTATCAAGCCAGACTGGATTCGAATTCTTCAAAAACCCATATTACAAATACTTGTAACATTTTTTTTGCTTGATGAAACAAAATTGGATAAGGATCCACCAAAGGTGTGTAGCCTTAACCGTGTGTGGTGGTAACCCTGAAGGTCGATCATGTCCTTGTCAGGGGAGATGCTAACCATCACTCCTTTATAATATTCATATACTTCTAATTAAATATATTATAAATCCATAACATTCATAGTGTGCAAGCAATATCAGCAATGAATCAAATATTTGAAACACATAAGCAAGAAAATGTAGATTATTTGACTTATTTTACTTGCCTATCTGAACTTCTTAAATCAAATATGATCGAGACCTTTATGATAACAAAATCTTATCCAAGTCTGAATAAACTAAAAAAACTCAAAAGATCTTCTCAATTTAGAATTATACAACAAAATCTTCTATAAATTTTCTCTGTGTTGTAAAAATAGTGGATACCCACCACTCTTCCTAGACATAACCTCCCCCACTCTTCTACTCTATAACCCATCTCATTTAACTCCATAACCCCCACTATTAATCACCCCACTATCTACCCCTCAACTCTATGGACTTGTAACTCCTCATCTTTGGGATTCCTCCATGCACCCTATAAATAGAGGGGTCTCTCATGTATTCTACAACCAACACATAGTGAATAAAATATCTCTCTCTCTACTTCTCATCCCTATATGTTTGTGTACATTGTTTATGTATTCTTGTGTTTATATTCTACTTAGTTTATAACACGTTATCAGCACGAAGACGCTCTTGTCTAATTCGCTAAAGAGGTTTGTATTTTGGTGAGTTTATGATGCTCAAATCATCATGACTATATCTTATATTTTGTGTACGACATGATTGACAATTTTATGAATTTCTTTTTTGATAAAGAAAAATGAGTTTTCTTACTCTATGCTACATGATTAAATATACCCATGCGTTATATTTGTTTTAAGAATGCATTTCTTTATGCGTTTTTTTTGTTATATAGCATAGTATTAAAAAAAAGCCTACTGTTTGTAAACCTATTACGCTTAGATCAAAATTCATGTATCTGTTTTCTGTTTCTTCGTGTGCTTATTTCATTGCCTAATCGTTGTACAATAGCATTTGTGATTTTAATAAATCATACATTCATGCTTTTAGAACAAAGTTAATCACCTCTTTGATAGGTTCCATATATCACCAGTTCTTTGATGGTGAGAACCTTGTTTCTGATTGCATGAAATATTCTATTTTCTTGTCTCTACTGATGATTTTTTTTTTAATAATGAAAATTAAAAGTTTTCCCTAGACTTCAACATGGATTTCATTTTTGTATGTGGCATACATATCTTATTAATTAGTTTATTTATTCAACATATATAGTGCTTCAGTTACTATACTATGGTTACAATACTGTAACATACTATGCCATGTATTAATCTCAATCTGTTCCATATTCATATATATGTAAAAAAAAAAAAGTTTTGCCTGAGATGATTAAAATTTGTAGCTTAAATTTTTTTTCTATTTGACTATGGAATTATATTTTGATGTTTCACTTATTGCTTAGATTTGTGTTAACATCAGCCCTTATTCCTTGTATCATTCAAATTTATAAATATTTGATTTGAGATTTATTTTAATGTTACAATGTCATGTGTCCCTATAGGACCATACAAAAATTGTATTTACATAGATCCCCGAAGGACCATGTAGAAGTTATGAATAATGTATCCCAATAAGACTATATGCAAATTTTATTTTATTTTATCCCTGAAGACTAAAAATAAATAAATTATTACATGTCAAAGATATGATTAGAATGTATCCCTGAAGGACCATATAATTTTTATCCCTGAAGTATATATATACATAAATCATGATTGCTCGTATCCCAGTAGGACAAAACAAAAGTTATATGATATATTTTTTTGGGTCCTTGAAGGACCAAATGAAAGAAAAAAAAAGATCCACGTATCCCAGCAGGAGCATGTAAATTATGATTAGCATTCACCATTATCATCATAATGAAGAGGATTTAAAGATTAATTCCTCATTGGCAAAGATCCACCGGCCATTATGCCTCAAATATGCTCCAGTTGTAGTAATATTGAGAGCATCAATTTTATATATTTCGTTGCCGAACAACAATTTTTTTTCTCATGTAACCCAACTCAATTGCATAGCATCATTACCCGAAGTAAATGCATTTTATTTTATGTTCGCCATGGAAGTTGTAGTCAAGAATGATGAGATCATGATTTATATAGTCAATAGCACAACAATCATACAGTTTGTAAAACATTTCAAACCACTGGAAGTGATTTGCTATTAAACAAAAGCATAATTGAAGGGAAAAGGTTTGCAGAACAAACCCCTAACACAAGGAAAATGATTGTTATCTATTTGGTGCTTAAAATATGGTCACGTACCTGATGTACGATCAAACTTTGTCATTTATGTATTTTTATCATTTTTCTTTGTTATCTCAAATGCATTTTCTTATTTTTATATTTATCTTATTTATTTCATTTTTCTTTTTACAAGAATGGCTATGGTTGGTGATATCTGTATGGCAGACAGCGCAACAACGCATACGATCCTACGAAATAAAACATATTTCTCGACATTGACATTAATCAATGCAAATGTTAATACCATCTCTGGTACTACAAAATTAATTGAAGGCTCCATAAGAGCAAATATAAAATTACCAGGAGGTACAAAATTTTGTATTAATGATGCATTATATTCAGCAAGATCCAAAAGAAATCTGCTAAGTTTTAAGGATATCCGTCTTAATGGATATCATATTGAGACTATAAGTGAAAATAATATGGAGTATTTATGCATTACTTCAATTATTTCAGGCCAAAAGCATATATTAGAGAAACTTCATGCTCTCTCATCCGAGTTGTATTATACAACCATAAAAACAATCGAATCATACACTGTAATGAACCATAAGTTCTATGATTCAGATATTTTTATGCTTTGGCATGATCGTCTCGGGCATCCAGGGTCTACAATGATGCGTCGAATAATTGATAATTCATTTGGGCATCCATTAAAGAACCAGAAGATTCTTTTACCTAATCACTATCAATGCACTTCGTGCTCACAAGGAAAATTGATAGTTAGACCATCCCCTACAAAAGTCAATGTTGAGTCACCAACATTTTTGCAAAGAATTCAAGGGGATATATGCGGCCCAATCCACCCCCCATGTGGACCATTCAAGTATTTTATGGTATTAATAGACGCATCTACTAAATGGTCGCATGTTTGTCTATTATCCACTTGGAATGCTGCATTTGCAAGACTACTTGCTCAAATAATCCGATTATAGTCTCATTTTTTGGATTATCCTATAAAGTCAATACGACTTGATGGAGCTGGTGAATTCACATCGAAAACTTTTAACTACTATTGTATGTCGCATGGCATCGATGTTGAACACCCTGTTGCTCATGTGCACACCCAAAATGGATTAGCTGAATCATTTATTAAGCATCTTCAACTAATTGCACGTCCTATGCTTTTAAGGACAAAATTACCCGATTCAGCTTGGGGTCACGCTATATTGCATGCAACAGCATTAGTTCACCTTCGGTCAACTGCTTATCATCAATATTCTCCTTTACAACTAGTATTGGGTCATCAACCAAATATTTCACATCTTCGAATTTTTGGTTGTGCCGTACAAGTTCCTATTGCCCCTACACAACGAACTAAAATGAGCCCTCAACGTCGATTGAGAATTTATGTAGGGTTTGATTCTCCTTCTATTATAAGATATCTTGAACCATTGACAGGGGATGTTTTTACCGCTCGATTTGTGGATTGTCATTTTGATGAGACAATAATCCCGTCGTTAGGGGGAGAAAATCCGTCGCCAGAAGAACGACGTGGACTTACTTGGAAAACTCCATCTTTGGATCATCTTGATCCTCGCACTAATCAATGTGAAATTGAAGTGCAAAGAATCACCCATCTTCAAAGAATTGCACATCAATTGTCAGATGCATTCAATGATGCAGCAAAAGTGATGAAATCACATATTCCAGCTGCTAATACTCCAGCTCGAATTGATGTTCCAATTGGAAAAACTGTTAATATGCCGGCTAATGAATCAACAAAGACACGCCTGAAGCGTGGAAGACCTATAGGCTCAAAAGATTCGGCTCCCAAGGAGAAAAACAATGAAGAATAATTCTCTAGAAGAGCACGAAGCACTTGAAAAACTCACAATAACAAATCCTACAAAAGAAGTCCCTGAAGTGACACAAGTCCCCGGAGAGACTGACGTCCCTGAAGTGATACCTGTGCATGAAGATCAAGTACATGGAAATGAAGAAATTTCCATAAATTACGCAAATTCACAAATATTGTGGGATCGAAAGCAAGTGTTTGTTGATGATATATTCTCTTTTGCAGTAGCTACAGAAATCATTTCATATGATGATTCAGAACCACGTTCAGTGGATGAATGCAGACGAAAAAATTGTTGGCCACAATGGAAAGCTGTTATTCAAACAGAATTGGATTCACTTGCAAAACACCAAGTATTTGGACCAGTAGTCCTAACCCTGAAGGTGTTAAACCAGTAGGATGTAAATGGGTGTTCGCGAGAAAACGAAATGAAAGAAACGAGATTGTTAGATACAAAGCTCGTCTTGTGGCACAGGATTTCCTGCAGAGACCTGGAATCGATTTTGAAGAGACATATTCTCCTGTGATGAACACAATCACATTTCGGTATTTAATTAGTCTTGTAGTCTCAGAAGGACTTGACATGCATCTAATGGATGTGGTTACTGCATATTTATATGGAAAATTAGATACCGACATTTATATGAAAGTTCCTGAAGGACTAAAATTACCTGAAGCAAAATCACGAAACATGTACTCAATCAAGCTAAGACGAACCTTGTATGGATTAAAGCAATCTGGACGAATGTGGTATAACCGTCTTAGTGAGTACTTAATAAAAGAAGGATATGTCAATGATCCAATATGCCCCTGTGTATTTATTAAGAAAACGGAACTCAGATTTGCCATTATTGCAGTCTATGTTGATGATATTAATCTAATTGGGACTCCTGGAGAGCTCGAAAAGGCTTCCGAATATCTAAAAAAGGAGTTTGAAATGAAAGATCTTGGAAAAATAAGATATTGTCTCGGCCTGCAGATTTAGCGAAGTTCAAACGGGATACTTGTTCATCAAACAACATATGTTGAAAAAATCCTGAAGCGTTTTAATATGGACAAATGTCATCCATTAAGTACTCCTATGGTGGTAAGGTCACTTGATCCAAAGAAGGACCCTTTTCGTCCAAAAGAAGATACTGAAAATCTTCTTGGTCCTGAAGTACCTTATCTTAGTGCAATTGGTGCCTTATTATATTTAGCCCAATGCACTAGACCTGACATTGCATTTTCAGTTAATTTATTGGCCAGATTTAGCTCTGCACCAACTCGAAGGCATTGGAATGGTGTGAAGCACATTTTTCGTTATCTTCGTGGAACGTCAGACATGGGCCTATTCTATGCAAAGGATTCCAATAATGGTGCACAATTGAAGGGTTATGCAGATTCAGGATATCTTTCAGATCCTCACAAGGCTCGCTCACAAACAGGGTATGTATTCACTTGCGGTGGCACAGCGATCTCTTGGCGATCTACGAAACAACTTTGGTCGCCACGTCTTCTAACCACTCTGAGATTCTTGCACTCCACGAAGCAAGTCGGGAATGCGTGTGGATAAGGTCTTTGGTTCATCATATTCGTACTGCATGCGGACTATCTCTCATTACAGATGTTCCAACAACTATTTATGAAGACAATGCAGCATGCATTGCTCAAATCAAAGGGGGATATATCAAGGTGATAGAACGAAGCATATTTCTCCAAAATTCTTTTACACTCATGAGCTCCAGCAGAGACATGAAATTGATGTTCAACAAATTCAGTCAAAGGACAATCTTACAGATTTGTTCACTAAAGCTTTGTCGACGTCAACATTCAAGAAGTTGGTGTATAACATCGGGATGCGACGAGTTAGCGACCAAAATTCTTGAAATCTTGTACTTATGAGAGGGAGTAATTTTTTTGATGACATTTTGCGAACTGTACTCTTTTTCCTTCGCCTAGGTTTTGTCCAAATGGGTTTTCCTGGCAAGGTTTTAACGAGGCAGTGTTAAACGCATACACCATTATACGATTAAGTTACATTGTACTCTTTTTCCTTCATTTTGGTTTTTTCCCACTGGGTTTTTCAAGCAAGGTTTTAATGAGGCAATTATCTTAGCGTGATGGTCATCCAAGGGGGAGTGTTGTAAAAATAGTGGATACCCACCACTCTTCCTAGACATAACCTCCCCCACTCTTCTACTCCATAACCCATCTCATTTAACTCCATAACCCCCACTATTAATCACCCACTATCTATCCCTCACCTCTATGGACTTGTAACTCCTCACCTTTGGGATTCCTCCATGCACCCTATAAATAGAGGGGTCTCTCATGTATTCTACAACCAACGCATAGTGAATAAAATATCTCTCTCTCTACTTCTCATCTCTATATGTTTGTGTACATTGTTTATATATTCTTGTGTTTATATTCTATTTAGTTTATAACACTATAATGATTCTTGATTAATAAAATACAATTGTTTATTTATTTATGAATTTTGAGTATGTGAAATATTTTAAATTGAGATGAGAGAGTATTTAAGTATTAAATGGGTCATTGAAGCATTCAAGAGTAGAAGATTGTAAGCGATGACTTTTTTAGATGAAATTTTTGGAAGATTGATTTGGTGCGTTTCAAAACTTTAGAATATTTTTAAAAAAAATATATCCATTTGACACAAGGTTGCTGATGTGGCGGTCAGATGATCGTACATGTAATTAAATTCAATCAATGACTGTTTATTAACATAGCATATACATCATTTAAAGAGATATATGTTTTATTTATTGAAGCATATATATATTTACGCAGTTCACATGAACCGCATATTATCATTCAAATATATATATATATAGTCGAGTGATTGGTTGCAGCGGAACGGCGGTGCGGCCGCGACGTGGACCGTTCGATCGCGGGTTCATCGCATCCGACGGGTCGATGTGAATCGCACCCGACCATCCGATGCGATGGACCCGTGATCAACGGCCCGTGATCGCTGCCGCACCGCCGTTTCGCCGCACCCAATCACCCTATATATATATATATATATATATATATATATATATATATATAATCTTAATAGTGGTTTGGCTTATCAAATAAAGGTTTTTAATTTACTAAAACAAAAGAATTTTAAATTCTTAAACTGTTTTCTAAAAGGCCTCGCATGTGGATTAAAAAAACTTGTTTGTTTAACATAAATAAATTACAAATAATATAATAACTTTATCTAGATGGCCGATACAGTTTACTCATGTTTATTCATTTAAAACTAGCTATAACTCACACGCAAAAGAAAATTTTATCAAAACTGGAGAGAGAAACAATAACCAAACAAAAAAATATTTAATTTTCTTTGTCCTCATATAACTATTTATGTCCGGATAAGTTTCATCCGTGAATCATACAAAGATGTGGTCAAGTGGATTTTATTTTAAATTAAAGTTTAGTAGATGATTGGTAAAACATCACCTTACCACCTGAATCAGAAAACCTGTGTTGTTGGTTTATTTATTTGAGTTTTCTTTTTATTTAACATTGCTTCTAGGAGTTCCCATACTGGGAGACCTTTCTATCTGGTTATCAATATCTATGGGGTGTGTGTGTTCATGTGTTTTTTTTTCAATGAGAATCCAATTTATGTACTCTATTATTAGTGTATACAAATAAATTTGTAATGTATTTGCATAATTGTACTGAGTATATGTTCTAGGAATTAAAACTAGTATGTACTTGTACATAACTGTGGTACATACAATACATTTATAATGCATATTTGTGGATAGATTTTGTAGGTAATATTTATGTTTATTGAATTTAAACCATATATAATACAAATATATATAATATTTTTCACCAATAAATAATATACATGCATAATTTAAAAAAATTTGTCGTAGATAACTTGATATAGGATATAGATATTTTTCATATAGTTAACACTTAATTAGTTGATGGACACAATGATGATGCTAGTTTTTTGTTTAACCGGAATAGTTTTATATATCTCTTGATTTTATAAAAAATTAAAACACAATTAATATGATGTTGATAACTATTTATTTAATAATAAAAACAGCTTTTGATGCATAGAAGTGACACTAATGGAATAAATTAAAACATCTCCATTTTATAAGATGGCTTTTCTCGTAACCGTGATAAATTAGAACACTAATGGATTTTTTTTATCACGGTACACTAAAACCGTGATAATAAATTAGATTTAATCACGCTTTTTTCGTAACCGTAAACAAATGTTAATTTAAAAAAAGTTATCATAGTTTTTGAGCAGGCAACGATCACGGTTTAACGCGAACAGTGATCTTTAGTACTGTGAGTTATTACAATTTTTGTAGTAGTAGTGTCGACTTTGGATAAATTGGAAATAAATAAAACTATCAAAAAGTGTATTGTTTAATCCTTCGAAAACCTTATCCCCTGAGATTTAAGAAACTCATACGTTGCGTATTGATTAACCCTAGGTTGGATAATTGATTTTGTTTATTATTATCATTATTATTCAAGTCTGGATCTATGAATCTGAATTTAATCTTAAATGCTACTATATATATTTTTAATAGTGTAACAATTAATTTCAAAAGCAATGAAATAACATTTATAGGGGTCCTCTTCACTTTAAATATCTCGTTAAACGTGAAACATATTATTCACTTCTTTTACAATTCATCATGATATATACATACCCATACATATGTTTCATTATTTAAAAAATATATACACCTTAAGAAAAATGTTAACATTGTGAAGTTGTGACTAAAATTGTATTATGGTAATATTATCCATTTACAGATGTTTTGAACCATGAAAAGCATCGAGTGATGTATGAATATAAAGCATTATTAAAATGTAAATGGCATATATAATTTAGAAAGAGTGGGGATAATAAAAATATCCCACCTAGATAATCTAGTAATCAATTGAACTATCTGCCAAACCTAGCTAGCCAATTATAACCATGCATTTATTCAGGGAGCTAGTATTAATTAAATCTACTGTTTCATATAATATAGATTTGGATACCTAATTATACTAAACTGGATATTTAATTACACTTTACCTCTCTGTACAAGAAATGTATGTTAGGTTTTCAGAGTGTATCGTGTACGTAAATATGAAATCCGTAACCAATGCGAGCAATGTTTTAAGAAAAATGACTATTTCGACCAATTCAACCCGTTGAACTATCGAATTGTCTAGATTTTGGTCTGATCTTGAAATTAAAATTAAACTTGATTATATAAGAACTAATTTAAAATAATAATAAAAAATTGTCATTCACTACTGCAATTTTTTATATTGATCACAGTTTAAAATTGAGATCAAATCAACCGTGATCAATGTAAAAAATTGTAGTAGTGATTCCACCTATAACCTATTGATCGAGCGGTTTTTAATTAAAAAGCAACTTGACTATTGTTTGCTTGAACAGATTGGTTCTTAAACTACATAAATAAAAACTCAAAAGGAGTTTTAGGACTTCCTCTCCTAATTGTGATTATTTATTGAATGTTAAATTTATAATTTATAAGATATATTAATAGAAATTGTGATTATTTATTAAAACATTTAATTTAACAAAGATTTAAATTTTATATAATTATAATAATACTATATATGCTATCATATACTATTGTGATGTTATATAAAGAATTAAAAAAATTAAGATTTAATATTTGAGAAGTGTAATAAAAGTTTCTGAAATGGTTCATGTTTTATAGAAATTAAGTTCTTAATAATTTATAATAAATAGTATATTTAATTTACTATTGTTATTATGAATTCATGATTTTAATTTTGATCAATATAACGTTTGAGCCAGTGACACCCTTAATGCGACGGTTCGAATTTTAAAATTTGTTAATGCACTGGGATGTATTAAAAATATCTGACAACACCAGATTTACTTGGGAGGGTTATTATATGACATTAAAAAATGATCAGTAGGTTTTATTTTATAATTATGATCAAGAAATTGAGTGACCAATAAAAAAATGTGAGAAAGCGATATATTAAAAATGTCTATTAACACTAGATTTACTTGGGAGAAGTTATTAACATTAAAAAAAAGGAAAAAATTTATATAACCCCATGTAAACTGACTGAAATTCATATAACCCCCTGAAAACACCTAGTAAATCCCAATAACCACTGAATAAAATTTGCATTACAGATAATGAATATTTTGTTAATATTATGTTTGATTAACCCTGATAGAAAACAGTATATCAAAAAAACCATATAATGTGTTAATAAGTAAAAAGTTTTCTATAAATGACGATGTTACTCATTCAGATTGGGTTTTATAATCCACAGAGGGTAAAATCATCATTTTCATATGATTTTTCACATTTTTAACACATTATAGTAATTTTTTAGTATATAGTGTCTTCAATGAGGGTTAACCAAACTAAATATTCGTAAAATATTTATCATTTATAAACGATAATTTTATTCGGGGGGCTATTTGGATTTATTAAATGATTTCAAGGGGTTGTATGAATTTCAATTAGATTTCTGGGGTTGTATGGATTTTTCCCCAAAAAAATCAGTTGGGTTTTATAAGTTGATCATGATGAAGAAATGGAGAGACCAATATAATACATGAGAAAGCGACATATATGTTTCCATAATATTTAATTGTACCATCACATGTTTACCAAAAAAAAAAAGAGTATCATCACGTGAACTATATTGGATTACAATTTACAATAGATTTGTCTTTCGCAGACCATAATTTGTCTCCCACTATCTATGACAGATGCCTTATATATGTGTATTATTATGTTTGATTGGATAAGTCTTGTGATCAAATTTATGTCGCTAGGCCCCATTTTGTTCTGGGAGGGTGTTTTAATAGTTTTTATATCATGTATTATATAATGTATAAATATTGGTATGGACTCAGCATATGAATAAGTGTATGACCTAGTGAATGTGGATCCACGCCGTATATATATTTGATAAAGGACTGTTAGACTGAAAAAGCATGTGCACGCAGCATGGACTGTCGTGTGTTTCCAAGTATAAAAAACCAGTTTATTTGTATATAAAAAAAAGGGTATCGATGTATCAGAATATGCGGGAATACGTTGTTATTGTTGAAAATCGGGACAATGGAAGAAGATAAAACTAGTGCAAGTGCTTCAAGGATCAATAGAGTTGAATGTTTTTAGACAGACTTCTCCCGCTCCGGTAAGAACTGCGAGTACGCTAGGGATGTATCAGAGTGTGTATTCTCTGTTTCAACCTCTTAGAACTCTATGTTTTTAGGCTGATTATGCTAACTTGTAGGGTGTTACTTTATAGGCAAAATAGTACTTCTTGGTGCAAAAGACACACCCTTTTATGAATGAGGAGTTATGATCGTGTCAAGTGTGCCCCTATACGCATACGCGCATAGCTATTTGTGATGGTATAAAAATAAATAATATGTTTTTCAATGGTATACATATAAAAAACCCATATTTTTATAATATATGTCGGATACGAATATATTTCGAATCGAACATATTGATATCCATATTCGCACTCTGAATTTTCAAAAATTAGATATTTTTTATTTTTTGGATATGGATTCGAATCATATTTAGATTTTTTTTCAGATAATTGACAAGCTTATTGAAAGGATCCGATGTGCCAAGATTGGATTTCGAGCCAGAGCGGGCCTGCAAACATTTTAAATTAGAAAAAAATGTGTTGTTACACTCAGTCTTTCTTACAGTTTCAAATATAGTTTTATATATCTCATTAATCATGTATACTAATCATAATGAAGTATATATCTCATTAGAAATTTTTCACATTTTTAATAAATGACATAATTCAATTCGAAATATATATTTAACTTTTCATAAAAATAAATATCACGTTAGATATTGTATATGATTTTAAAAAAATAAAAACATGTACGGACTACAATTGTGACCCTAAAAAAAAGTTGAGTGTAACAATTATTTTTTTCTATAAGAAAAAGTGAGGGAGGCCCCCCACACACAAACACCCTTTAAATGGGCTTGTGGGGCACCTTCCCCTATGCCCAACCGGCCCATGGGCCAGCCTAAACTGGGCAAGCCCATGGGTCTGACCCCAGTCTTTGAATGGCACGGGCCAGCCCAGCTCGTCAACGGGCCCAAGCTGGATGGGTCAGGCTTTTAGACTTCTTGTCAGGTTCAAATCCTGCAAGATCAATGAAAATTATGTATATAGTTCTCTTTCTAGTTTTGGAGCTCATGTTTCACAGTTTTTGGGTTTATAATGTTCCCAGATTTTCCACTGTTGGTCAACCTATGTAATGGGTAATATTGTACTAAAAACGTTAAAAATAAAAGCGTTGTTACGCACTTTTCACGGGAATAGTCTAGTAGATAACCTATATATCTCGAGAGCCATTATTTTATATCTCCTTAGTTAGTATATATCTGTTTATTTTTTATCCAATTAGTCCATTCAAATTACATTATGAAGGTATATAAATTTTCATAAAAACATATGACTCTTAGATAACATTTACTATTTAAAAAAAACAAAAATATACGCATAGTGTACAATATTCCAAAAATAAATAAGAAATCCATTTGGTATTATAATTATAATTTATTATATTTGGATACTATTTCAATTTAAATCATCCCATGAATTGTATGTCCAACGCACACAAAGTTTACATAACAAAATGAAATTGGATTGCAATAAGTATATGTTCAGTTTTCGAATATGCGATAAGTTGTTTGTGTGTAGTTGGGATACTGCATAGAGTATATGTAGTATGTGGGAGTATATGCGGTTCTATATTTTATTAATAAAAAATAAATGACACTATGAATATTATTTTTAAACAAAATAACAAGATAAATATCAAACAAGCCTCTTGTGGTAATTATATGGAGAGAAAATTAATAATGAAAGAGCATGATCCAAAACAGAATTACACGTTGTTTTTAGCCAATAAAAACAAATTAAACAATTATAGATAAAAACATTACTCAATCAATATATTCAACTTTCATAAACAACATTCAATCAATGTTTTTAGGTTCATACACAACATTCAATTATTTCATGAATGCCTATTGTCCACAGAGAGAGCGGAGAAAGAGAGAGAGAAAGTAGACAACAACAAAGAGCAAGGAGAGTCATATAGAGAGAGAGAGAGGGAGAGCAGAAAGAGTAGAGAGAGAAGCAGTCAACCAATTGATGAAGCCAAAGCTGCCAATGGAAGAAGACGAAGATCAGGGAGAAAGAAGAAGAAAACCCTCTCTATCTCTGGGAGGCTAGAGCTTATTAAATCAGTGCTTTGTTCCTTTCATATATTCTGGTCAGCAGCATTTGGACTTCCGCATAAAACTATAAATGAAATTAAAAAGTTGATTCGAAACTTTCTTTGGCAAGGTTGCTCTATCAATCGAAAGATTCATCATGTTAACTGGGAAACAATTTGTAAACCCATTGAAGAAGGAGGATTGGGATTGAAAAGACTTCGGGATTGGAACAATGGAGCAATGGGTGTGAGGTATTGGGACCTTGCTTGTGGCAGCCCTTCCTTATGGTCAATATGGATGACAAGAGATACCTCCAAAATACTAACATTTGGAGTCATGAACCAACCTCATGCTGCTCAAGTGCTTGGAGACAAATTCTTAGTGCAAGGGGATGGTTGGCAAGCAAGGTAAGATATGTAATATTTGAAGGCCATTCCATCAACATCTGGTTTGATCCCTGGCTAAATGGACGTGGACTTAAAGGCTTTGGGAAGGGAGCTCCTCACATGGGGCCCTCCTCATCAAACACCCCTAAGTGTTCTCATTAAAGATGGAAAATGGTCAAAGTCTGCTGTAACGCCCCAGGCTTACACAGCAAAAAATATCCGCTTTATCCCTAAATGAGCTCACGGCTTTAAAACGCGTCTTGATGTGTAAGAATTGTGCTCACATATAAGCACATACTATCTCCTCCCATTAGGCGATGTGGAACTAAACACCCTCACCCTCACCCAATCCATAAGCCTCTTGGGACTCTTAGGCCTGGGCCTGGCGTCACAATCACCCCCTAATAGGCCACATGTCCTCGTGTGGGGCCACCCACACCCACCATCGCGTAACGGACAGGCTCTGATACCAATTGTAACGCCCTAGGCTTACACAACAAGAAATTATCCGCTTTACCCCTAAATGGGCTCATGGCTTTAAAATGCATTTTGGTGTGTAAGAGCTGTGCTCACATATAAGCACAGACTATCTCTTCCCATTAGGCGATGTGAGACTAAACACCCTCACTCTCACCCAATACATGGGCCTCTTGGGACTCTTGGGCCTGGGCCAGGCGTCACACGTGCCCGATGGAACTCCTCACATGAAGCTCTATGGGATGAAATCACCCAACTTGATGTTGGAGGCTCAGGAAATGACATTCTGATCTGACCGTTTAGTCGCACAGGTCGTCTTAGCCTCAAGGACGCTTGGCATGCTCAAGGAATCCTTCAACTCCCCCCCCCCCCCCCCCCCCTCCTTGGGCAGCCTGGCTATGGCAATCAGTGCAATCCCAACGACATAGCTTCTGTTCTTGGCAGTTTTTTCAGAACAAACTACCCACCCTTGACAGGCTATTTCGCAAAGGATTGGTCCAATCAACTACTTGTCCTCTATGCTCCTCGGCTATAGAAAGCATAGATCATTTGGCTCTCCAATGCCCCTTCTCCCGACTACTTTGGTCAGCTCTCCTAAGAGATTTGCAAGTCCCTGGGAGTCTTCCTTGCTCGCTGTCTCTGCTCCCGGACTGGTTGAAAAATATCCCCTAGAATACTGTCACAAAGCCTCTCCTTCTATATATTCTTTCTAGCACTCTTAGGGCTATTTGGCAGGAAAAAAATGCAAGAACTTTCAAAAGGAAAATCACTAATGCAACAGGGGTTCTGAGACATGTACAAACTGAAATCTCACTTCGATTCCAGACTATGCCTCTAAAATCCAAAATCACCCCTGAATTATTACAGATTGCCCAAGCTTTCAAGGTGAATATCAGTGGGACCTCAACCATTCCTAAGTCTGTCATTTGGGATCTCCCTCCTGAGGGTTGGGTCAAGTCCAATTCGGATGGTTTGCTCACCGATGGTTCCGTATGGCGCCCTTCTTCGTGACTCCTCTGCTCAGTTTCTTGTGGGATCTGCAGGATGTTTGGCACTCCCATCTATCAATCTTCTAGAATTGCAAGGTATAGTGGCTGGTCTCCAATTGGGAATTCTTCGCGGTGACAAAAAAATTTGGTTCGAAACTGACTCAATAACTGCTTTGGCATGGGCAAAAGGGAGCGGGAATTTACCCTGGACTGCACTTCGTCTAAAGAGATCTTTATCACAAGGTCTCAATTAGCTGGAGGAATGGAGATTCATGCATATATTCCGTGAAGGGAACTCTCCGGCAGACATTTTGGCCTCTAGACGACAATCAAGGGGCGAGGATTTCATCCTTCCACACCAGTCCTGGCCGGACCTCAATGATGTTGTGGAAGCTAACAAAGCAGGAACAGTTTTCATTAGAAACTAACAATGGCATTGTTAGCTAGTTTTTGGGCTCTACTCAAAAAATTCTGTAAGGGGTGTAAGCTCTTAGATTTTTAAAGGGAGGAATCAGGGGTGGGCAGGTCTCCACTGCTTGCTTCTCTTCTTCTCCCTTTCAAATCCTTTTTGTGTAATTTTTGTACATTCTCATAGAAATGAAATACAAAATCCTCAATTACCAATAATAAAAAAAAAAAAACTAAAGAATCATTTAGCAAAAAAACTGGTGCGAAGGAGCATTTTGTTGGTGGGTTTAATTATTTGTTTTGTTGCTCCACCGGAGGGACACCTTGCATGGTTATGAAAAATTCACTCTAGAGAATATCTTCTTTTCATTTTCTAAAAAAAAAAAAAATATGTTATTTTCATGTCTAACCTCCTATCTTTGTATCTTTTAGACATTCTTTGACACGAATCCTGTTCTCCGTTCCTCACTTTGTTGAGATAGATACGTTAATTTACAATTCTAACAAGTTCTCTATTATAGCATGGATTGATTTAATTTATGTATAAGAATCTAATGTTAGCACCATTTAATAAGTTAATTGGAACATGTTCCGAATGCATTAAATCCAATATTAATTAGCATATTCTATGTTTGATATATTAAAAAAATTTGTCAGAGAGTTATAATGGAATATTAAACATGTATATTTGCATAGAAAATGAATGCTGTACAGTTCATGTCCCCTTGCAATTTGTAAGTATTTATATGAGTGGTTGATATATTGTAGAAATGGTTAGGAGTCCCTTTCACAGCCTAGTCATTGCGAAGTATAGTTTCAGACTTGAAAGAATCGGATATCGATATTTTTCAGATAATTGACATGTTTAAATATTAACATTAAATTGAATAATCAAATGATATATTAGAGAAGATAAACTTTAAAATTGAGATTTTAAGGTTTATTTTCTATTTTAGATCTCATGTATTGAAAATTTAATAGTAATATAATATATCATGATTGTGATTAATCAAATAAGATAAAATATATATAATACAAATATATACATTTTAGGATTTTTTGCATGTATACCATTGAAAAACATGTTATTTTATTTTTATACAATTACAAAAGGTATATTTATTTTTATATCATTGCAATTTTTATCAATAAAAAAATGTATCATCATGTTACCTTTTATAGCAAGAATCAAATTTAACTAGAGTTATCTTTTCACTATACAAAGAAAATGACCAAAATAACCTTATTATAATCTTTTTCACAATGTAAAGAATAACAAGTTTTTTATACCACTCAATCAAGTTATTTTTTTATACCACTAAATCATTCTCATGGTAAAATTTAACATTTTTTATTTTTTTCCCATGATATAAAAATAAATATAAATTCTTGATGGTATAAAAATAAATATTGTATTATGCAAGGGCAAATACAAAAATAAAAAATAAGGTATTTTAGTCATTCTCCACAACTTTAATAGGGTTAGTAAAAATTTGGACCTTACCTAAGATGGTAAAAGTGCATCATTTTTTATTATTTTAATGGTATAAAGACTATTTGTGATGGTATAACAATAAATAATATGTTTTTCAATGGTATATATACAAAAAAAAACCCATATTTTTGTAATATATGTCAGATATGGATATTTTTCGAATCAAATACACTGATATTTATACCCGCATTCTGAATCTTCGCATATCGGATATTTTTTATTTTTCAGATATGGATTCGAATCATATTCAAATTTTTTTGAATATTTAACAGGCTTTTTGAAATGATCTGATGTGCCAAGATTGAATTTCGAGCCAAGAGCGAGCCTGCAAACATTTTTTTTAAAAAAAAAAAAAAGCGTTGTTACACACAGTCTTTTTTACAGCTTCAAATATAGTTTTATATATCTCGTTAACCATGTATATTAATCACAATTATGTATATATCTCGTTAGAAATTTTTCACATTTTTAATAAATGATATCATTTAATTCAGAATATATATTTTACTTTTAATAAAAATAAATATAATATAAGATGGCGTATATGATTTTTAAAAAAATAAAATTATATGTGGGCAGCAATTGTGACCATAAAAAAGGTTTCTACAAAAAAAAAATGAGGGAGGCCCCCACACACAATCTCCTTTAAATGGGATTGTGGGGCACCTTCCCCACCGGCCCATGGGTCAGCCTGAACATGTCCATCATAGACAAGGCCATGGGTCTGACCCCGGTCTTTGAATGGCACGTTTTGGCCCAGCTCGTCAACCGGCTCAAGCTGGATGGGTCGGGCAAGATCAATGAAAATTATGTATATAGTTCTCTTGCTAGTTTTGAAGCTCATGCTTCACAGTTTTTGGGTTTGTGATGTTCCTAGATTTTCAAGTGTTGGTCAGCCTTTGTAATGGGCAGTATTGTACTAAAAACATTAAAAATAAGAGCTTTGTTACACACTTTTCACGGGAATAGTCCCCCGGATAGTATATATATTTCGAAAGCCACTATTATATATCTCCTCAGGTAGTGTATATCTTGTATTTTTTAATCCAATTAGTCCATTCAAATTATCACATATAAATTTCATAAAAAGTATGACTCTTAGATAACATTTATTATTTTAAGAAAAATAAAAATATATGCATACTGTGTACAGGATTGTCTCTCCAAATGACCTTAACAGTATTCCAAAAATGAATAAGAAAGCCTTTTGGTATTATAATTATAATTTATTATATTTGGATACTATTTCAATTTAAATCATCCAGTGAATTGCATGTCCGGCGCACACAGTTTACATAACAAATTGAAATTGGATTGCAATAAGTATATGTTCAGTGTTCGAATATGCGATAAGCGGTTTGTGTGTAGTTGGGGTACCACATAGAGTATATGCAGTACGTAGGAGTATATGCGGTTCTATATATTTATAAATAAAAAATAAATGACACTATGAATATTATTTTTAAACAAAATAACAAGATAAATATCAAACACGCCTCTTGTGGTGATTATATGGAGTGAAAAATAATAATGAAAGAACATGATCTGCAACAAAATTACACGTTGTTTTCAGCCAATAAAAACAAATTAAACAATTATAGATAAAAACATTACTCAATCAATATATTCAACTTTCATAAATAACATTCAATCAATGTTTTTGTTTTTAGGTTCAGACGCAACATTCAATTATTTCATGAATGTCTATTGTCCATAGAGAGAGTGGAGAAAGAGAGAACGCATAGCACAAAGAGAAAGAGAAAGTAGACAACAACCAAGTTTACCATTTTGTAATATATATATATATATATATATATATATATATATATATATATTATATATATATATATATATATATATATAGAGTCGTGATATTATACGGTCGTGCGGTCGTGCGGTCGCGATTCACGGGCAAAAATGAATAATTTTTAATATTCGTATAAAATAAATAGGTTATTTGAAGTGATAAAAATAAATAGCACGTTTTTTAATGGTCATGAAAAAACATCGCATCTATTTATAATGGACGACCTAATTAGTAATTAAGTCGATTACAAAATTTCCTAAAAATAGGTGGGTTTTGTTAACGATTCACGTCCCACATTCATTGACCGTTGCAACCCAATAAATTAATTATGATGCGATAAAAAAATGATTTTTTTTACCCGCGATCGGACAACGCACCCTATTTTTTCCCTCGAATATTTTTTTCCGCACGACTTATAAATAATAAATAATATATAAAAATTGAATTTATACGCAAAAAAATATTGTTCAATTGTTTGGTATACATACTTTTTTTTTACATAAATAAGACCGCATATTATCATTTTTTATTTTTAAACATTGAAAATCTATATATATATATATATATATATTAATTTGAATAATTGTTCTCAAAAACAAAACCCATAATTTTATTTTTTGATATCATTAATAAAATTGATTACTATTAAAGAAGAACAACCTAAATTATTATTATCTATTGTAAGTATTAATTAGCCAAAATATATATATAACCAACAATATATATTTCATCATGTTAAATTTTGTGGGATTCTAATAAATAGTTTGTATATTTTCTTCTTAATTTTTATATTTTTGGTTCGTCCTAATTTAAATGAATTTTATTTGATGTAATATGTCATTTTCATCCTTAATTTTAGTTAAAATTAACAAAGAGAATATTTTTTATTTTGATAAATATTATCAACATCATACTGTAACTCCCTAACAACACATGGTAAGATAAAATCTGTAAAATAAAAAAATAAGGGTGGTCCCTTCTTGAATTTAGTGTGTGATGCATTTGTCCCAGACTTTAATAATCCCAATAGAAATTTGGATGAAAGTTAACTAGAATGGCAAAAATCTTCAATCGAATAATTTTTCTTCGTTCACCTTGCTTCATATTCTCATTGTATAAAATAAATAGTTAAAATATAAAAAATTATAAGTTATTTGAAGTGGTATAAAAATATGGTTTTTTCTTCTTTTCCTTCTAATAGCATGTTTAAGATTTTTTAATGGTATATGAAATAAATTGATCATGAAAAAAAATGAAAAATTATAACCATATGTTTGTTTTTAAGGAGCAAAAAAAAATGATTTGCAATAAATTAAATGTGACATTCCGCTGGGGGTGTTGGGTCAGACTATAGATGGGTGAGGAAGTTGTGTTTAGTCAAGCTAATGGGAGGAGATAGTCTATTTTTCTTTTTGTGTATAATGTGGACTCAATTTGACCTACCCGCTGGGATTAGAAACCTAATTAAGTTAATGGGAAGAGAGAGTCTGATTACAAAATACACGAAGACGCGTTCCTAAAAAAGCGGACAATAGTAATGTCATGAATCTTTTTTTTTGGGTAAAAAAATACACAAATGTATTATGCTTAATGCAATCGTATGAAGTTATGGACAACCGAAGGGGCATAAAACATTAAATTCCTCACACCATGTGTTTATGTTCCAACTAATATTCCAATTACTTATAAGCCAACGTTAAAGTGTGTATTTCTTCGGCTTCAACTAAACTGAAATTGACAAACTTAGTAAGGGCAATGCCTCTCCTAGCTTAATCGCATAGAAGTTCGAGGCAATGCTTAAAGGGTGATGCCACTACGAACTCAACCATCCAGATGTCCAAGCCAATACTCACAAGGCTACACACTTTTGAGGGTTAACGCATAATGCTCGCAATAATGTTAGGATGGTTCTATCTGGAGTTCCGGGGAAACGGGTTTGATCAAGTGGAGCTTATATGAAGGAATGACCACGTCGAGAGTATAAGAAAAATGATGTACAACATGAAGAAGGTATATAATCTAATCTCAACTCCCATGTCCAAAAGAGTTCTAACTAACTTGAACGTTGGAGTGTTTTTGGCAGGGATGCCCCTTCCATTTTCGCCAAGGTGTTAATCTCGGGTGCAACAATTGAGAAGATGAATAGCCGTTGCAGGATGAGTCCGACCAAGAAATTCATCCTCAAAGTTTTAATAGAAAACTATGAGAAAATATTTAATAGATAAATATTAGTTTAAAATAAAATAGAGAAAAAAAATATGATATTGGATTTGAATAATATCACATGGTGTGTACTTTTCATTAAAAAAAGTAAGGTGCCGTTTGGCGCAGTGGAATGTGGATTTTAAGTACTGATTAATAAGTGCAGAAAGAGGTTATGTTGATAATCTTTAAGGAGTGCATAAAAAAAATGTTTGGTTCAACGGAAAATATTATGCAGTTATTTAGATAAGTGTGTTTGGTTGACCACTTAACATATGTACTTATTAAGAGGGTATTTCAGTCCATTTTAGAAGTGTTGAATGTTATTTTGATGTTTGGTTGAAAACTTGAAAACATGATATTAAAAATTATTGCATTTTTCTATGAAATACATCAACCACTAAAGCCCTATATAGAACAACGAAATATTTTCGTGGATACCTACATGTGAAAAACAAATAATTTTGTGTTAAATCTGTCGCGATCTCTGATAATTATAAACTTCCATGTATCTTTTGAGATTGCAAATAGTACAAAAATTTTCAAATGTCATTGTTGAACAACAGGGAGAGCAAAATATGAACTACATCATATGTAAGAGGTTGACTATTGCATAAACTACTACAAATATGCACCCATTAACCCAGTTCTCTAAGAAGAAGAGTCCAGATAGACAAAGAAGAGCCTAATAAATTAGTTGGTCCGACATAGGGATTAATTGAGGAAGATACGGGGATTTCAAGAATCCCAACACCAGAAACCAATACTTAGAAAAAGATTTCAAATAGAACATAAAACTGCCTCATGACTATCTGATAGACCTCTGATGGCCTCGATGAAGGCGGTCCCGAAACCCGTGGAGGGGTCGATCCAGAGAACATATGATGGGCGAAGAGGACCGCCCCCAATATCGCCCCAAAATAGACCTCTTTTGCTGCCCGAGATCAAATGCCGCTGAGTCCTCCCCCTTCATCTGCTCTCCAGGTTCGGTGATCTCCCCGGCATCAGTCTCAGCCTCTCCGATGGACGCACGGGGGATGAGACGGAGGAGGCGGTCACAAGTGGGGGCCGAGGGGATTTGGGTTGGTTTGGTATTAAAGGTGGGGGCTTTGAAGGGTTTTGGGGAGGGGGTGGAGGAGGAAGGGGGAGCAGGTTCATTGGTTGAGGCGGGTGGAGGAGGAGAAACGGAGGTGGATAGGGAGAGGAAGTGGATCCGCCATTAGAGGAAGATTTGGATGATTTTGGGTTGCTTCATTAGGCGATGGTAGTGAATATTTTCAACTAGGGTTGGATGGGTTTCGATGAAAATGTGTGAGAAGAGAGAGGGGGTCGGGAAAGAGGGGTTTATATCATTCGTAAATTTTGGTTCAAGGCAAAGGCAGTTGGGTCTTTTCACAAGTGGTTAAAAGGGCGTAATGCGAGTGCCGGAAAAAAAAATAACCTCGCCATTGATGAAACTTTGACGGGTTTATTCGCTGAATGATGATATTTTAAGAGTTGATTTTAGGTGTCAACCAAACAATGACTTGTCATATAAGCGTTGATGTTCCAGTGTTCAGTATATTAAGCGCTGAAAACTGAGTGAACCAAACATAGCCTTAAGTTTGTGCTTTTCACTCTTTTAAAAAATAAAATCATGTTTAAACATGTTTTTAAATTTAGCATTTAGGTTGCATTTAGATGTGAGATTGAAATGCTGAAATTATTAAAATACGGAGTTTTAAATTTAGCCTGAAAAAATAAGATGATAGTTTGAAAAGTTAAACGCTCAATATTTTTGGATCCACATTTGAAAATTTATAACTTTTCAAATGCAGAGTCTACCCAAACGTAAATCCAAACGGAATTAAGGGTCCGTTTGGAAACGGATCTGGGCAGCTTTTGGGTTTATAGGAAGTTGTTTTTCCCAACCCCGTTTCCAAACTAGAAAAACTGGGCCAAAAGCTACTAAGGGTGCGTTTGGTTGCGCAATTGCGCTGCGATTGCGATACAGGAAGCTGTGTTTGCAATCGCAAAAAACAGTTTTGTACCAGTTTTAAACAATTGCAAAATAGTGCCCAAAAGCTATTTTAAAAAGTAGAAAGTTTCAAAAGGTTTGCTGCAGATTCTTGGAATCAGTTTTGCAATCGCGCACAAACGCACCCTAAAAGATTTATGTGAAAAAATACCCAAAACCTAAGTATTTCAAAAGCTGTTGAGAAACAGTTTCTTACATAATCAGTTTTAAACCCAGCTTTTACCTAAAATTAGTTTTAAAATCGTGCGTTTGTTTGTGGGATTTGGTTGTGCGATTACAAAACTGAATCTGAGTTTTAAAATTGATTCTGCATGAAACTTACCCCTAACTTTTGAAAATCGTGCCTTATTTGTATGAAATTTATTTACAGAAAATTATTACAGTAAAACCGTTTACTTGTACGGTGACAGAAATAACTTATTGCAAACGCAAAACTGACATTATAGGGTCATGTAATACGGAGTGTTGCATTGGAAATGTTTCACTTTAGTAATTGAAAACCCCATTGCGCGTCCACAGTGTGATATTGCACACGCACACATCTGAGTATCCTCCCCCTTCGGAACCCTAAAACTCTCCAATCCTCTATCCCCTTCCATGGAGCCCAAGAGGAAGAGAGGGCGAAAGCCCAAGAAACTAATCTCCGCCGTCGCCTCTCCCTCTGCCTCCGCCGCCGCCGACCTCAACATGAACGACCCGCCCCCAGATGAACCCCTCACCAACGCCGACACCGCCTCGGAAGACGGTCCCACCCCAACCTCCTCCAGCCCCTCCCGCCTGCGCGGGCGGCCCCGGAAATCCCCCCGTCTCCTCCCGCTGGCGAAGAAGCCCAAATCGTCGCAACCTGATGCGGCACCGGGCCGCTCCAAGTCCAATGGGACCCACCCGTCACGAAGGACCACCCCCCGGGTCACGGTCAATGGTGACGCCCCGGTGGCGTTGGCGACTGGGGACCGGTGGGAGGAGTCAGCGGCGCAGTCTGCGGCGCCGTACATGGACGCGGTGGTGAAGGTGTTCTGCGTGCACACGGAGCCGAACTTCTCCCTCCCGTGGCAGAGGAAGAGGCAGTACAGCTCGAGCAGCAGTGGGTTCGTGCTGAAGGGGAAGAGGGTGCTGACGAATGCGCACTCTGTCGAGCATCACACGCAGGTGAAGGTCAAGAGGCGCGGGTCTGACACCAAGTATCTCGCCACCGTGCTTGCCATTGGCACCGAGTGTGATATCGGTAATTATTTGTTGATCTTTGTTTCTTAGTGTTTATTTTGTTTCTTGGAATGGATTTTGGGTTGAATTGGATGGATTGGTATTGTCATTTGATGGGTCTGTGTTTTGGGTAATAATTAGTGCTAGGTGTTGAAAAATAGAGCAACAAATTTGAAGTAGAGAAGAAGAAAACAAACACACAAACACAGGATGAGATTTATGTGGTTCGTCAAGAGATTGCCTACGTCTACGGAGGAGGGAGGGGGGTTTTTATTTATTTTTGTTATAGACTCTGTGGGGATACAATAATTGCACTTTAAAAGGGGGCTACATACATGGGAAACTCTTACTCATAAAAGAGCATACATAGCCATATATTATCGTAATTCGTAAGGTCCTCAGAACCCCTCCAAATGTGTGAGTATGTATAGCTTGAATTGAATGGATTTGCAGGGTTGTAGAGATTGCTGGCATTTTAAATAATATGTGATATGTCTCTGTATGGTGGGTGGACTTCTTGTGAGCCCCCATTTGGCTTAGGAATATGTCCATGTAAGAATATAGGGGTCTTTTCTTGTTATGGTATGGAGTTTGTTGGCAAGGGTTGCTATCTTATGAAGAGATGTCCCCTTTCTTTCCCCTTGTAGTTAATTCCTTTTGTTTTATTTTCTTTTTTTTGGAGATCCCTTGTCTCCTGAATAGGAATAGGGATGCACATGTTTTGTGATGAGGTGGAGGAGAGTATGGTCATCTACTGGTTCATTTCTCTATTAGCCAAGAAATTAGGAAGATACTAATTTTTGGGGGTAAGAGGATGGTCTTCAAATACATGGAAATTCTTTCATAGATTTAGCAAGAATAGGGATGAACCAGAAAAAGAGTAATTCAGAAATTTTATGCTACATGCCATGTGCTGAAATACAATGGATGGACTTTTCATGGTTGAAGAGATTGCTGGATTCAGTAAAAATACGCATGTTGTGTTTGTGGCTGGTTGGTAGACTTCCTGTGAAGTGCCAGTTGGATGGGTGTTTGTTAACCTCATGTGATCTCCTTGTTGTAGGTGTAATCAGTGTGCAAGAGAAGTTCCTTGTCATTGCTATTTGGTGATAGTAGATTGTTAATTGATGAACGAGAAAAATCTGAACTGGATATGTGGAGAAATTTTTGGGAGACCTTCAGTGATCAAACTAAGATATATCATGCAGGAACATTTGAATGAGAGGATGGAGGGTAATAGAAATATCTACTTTCAATGGTTTGGAACAGATCCATGTAGATGCACCAAGGTACACTCATCAGATGATATGATGAGGAGGCCAACAAAGATGGTTGTTCCAGTTTTAAAAGTGGATGATGGATCATGGATGACGAGTTGAATACTTTTAGAGTGATTTTTGATTTCTGATTTGGAATTAAACTGAAGGAAATTTCCCTAAGATGACAATAATCTCCACTATAATGAATGATCTGAAATGGTTAATAAAGGTACATAAGTTGTTTGCAAATGGAGGAAATGCAGATGCTTAGTTTAGTGTAGTTTTTCTTTTAAAGTCAAAATGTGGATATACACAAGTAATAGTAGAGGGGTATGGGAAGGATAAGTTATATTTTTGATAGCCCCATCCAGATGTGGGAGTGATTTAGGAGGGTGAAGAAGAAGGGTGTCAGAAGCAAGAAGGCAAAATTTACCTTCTGCATTCCTTGTATAATGTGCCATTTGATTGATGAGGTTGTATAAAATCTTCAGGGGAAGGCTGGCCTATATGAAGAACATTTGGGAATTCATTGCATCCCTTTTAAGAGACTAGGGAAATTCATCTTGGGGCCACATTCACCGTCTATTGAGTGAGGAAGGGGGTGGATGGTGACATTAGACATCGGCAGGCTTTGTATTAATGGGGGTTTGAGATTTCTTGTGTTTTTTTTTTTAACATGTGGAGACTCCTCTCCTTTATTTTCAATCAATGAACTTCCCTAGGAGTCCATTAATTCCTGGTATCATATTCATTTCCAGAAATTGTTGAATGGGAAGTGTCTTTTTATTCATTTTCAATAGGTGAACCAAATTACACAAGAAATTATTTCTTGGAGTGATTGTTTGTGCATCATTTTGTAAAAAGACCATTCCATATGAATGGGGCTTTTCACACTTTTACATAGTTTTACCTTTACATGGTGGATGTCTTTTGTTTCTGCAGCAATGCTAACTGTTGAAGATGACGAATTCTGGGAGGGACTGAGACCGTTGGAGTTTGGTTCTTTGCCTGCCCTCCAAGATGCAGTCACTGTTGTGGGGTACCCGATTGGAGGAGACACAATATCCGTGACAAGTGGTGTTGTATCGCGGATGGAAATATTATCTTATGTTCATGGGTCAACAGAGCTTTTGGGACTGCAGGTTTAACATTGAAATTTTAATTGTCTTTATTTATTTGCCTAGTTTTAGCCGAGTATAATTTATTCCCCTCTAGTCAGCATGCCATTCAGCAAGTTCTCCTTTTCTTTCTTTTCTTTTTTCTTTTATGATTAGCTTTTTTTTTAAATTTTTTTTTATTCTTTTTGAAAGCTTTGCATAGTCTGTTGATTTATGATTTGTATTTGCAGATAGATGCAGCTATAAACTCAGGAAATTCAGGGGGCCCTGCTTTTAATGATAAGGGAAATTGTGTTGGCATAGCATTTCAGTCTCTTAAGCATGAAGATGCAGAGAACATTGGTTATGTTATTCCAACACCTGTCATCATGCATTTCATCCATGACTACGAGAATTCAGGAGAGTACACAGGTATTTTCAGATGATATCCATTGATGTTCATGTGAGAATTGTTCCTAACATTGTTTTTGATATTTCATGAAGTCTATGATCAACTTGCTAATGTCATCATTCAACATTAGCTGCAATTATACCGCCTTGACATCAGTTATTAATTTATCTCACAATCACATCCAAATTGTCTTTCTGCATTATCATTGAAGAGATTCTAATGCCTGATCCTTTCATCGCATATCATGTTTATATCAGGGTTTCCTATTCTTGGGATTGAGTGGCAAAAGATGGAAAATCCTGATCTGCGCAAGGCAATGGGAATGAAACCTGACCAGAAGGGTGTGCGTGTAAGAAGAATAGAGCCTACAGCTCCAGAGTTTAAGTTTCTGAAGCCATCTGATATTATCCTCAGCTTTGATGGAATTGATATTGCTAACGATGGAACTGGTAGTGTATATTGTGTTTCATCCTTTTTTTTAAATCTCTTATGTCGGTCAAGTATTGGAGAAAACCATGAATTGTTGGACATTTGACTAGACTTTTCAGGTTGCATTATTGTTTGTCAAATTATCTTATCTGTTGTCTATGTTGAACTATAGTAATCTGATTATTGTTGGGTAAGACTAACGATACATGATTGTGCTGGATAATTTAGATTGTAATTTGTAAGTGAAGCATCTTATCCCATTATATGTCATCCTTTTCTCTCCCCCCAACAAGGATCTTTATTCCAAGCTCTTAGGATTTGTGATGGTGAAAAATATATGTTCTAACATTAGGCTAGTTTCCATGCAGTTTATCATTGAACAGCTTCTTTCTTTAGCAGTATGCCTTTATTTTTATTTACAATTCACACCACCACAACTTTAATGCACATGGGAGTGCATTTAACATATATCTGAGGACCCCCCATGTATAGCTTTTAAGGTTTATGTGTCTTGTCGTGTGCAAAATGTGTCATTTTTTTAAAAAAATTTCCAATGTCGTATGTTATTAGTACACTGGAATGAACAAAAAAAAACAACTTTAACTATATTTTAAAGAATGACATGGTTCAAATGAAGATACCTTTTTTTTTAATTTTTAATCTCCCATATGATGTGGCAGTGGTGGTAATTGATAAAAATAGGATAGGAACCATTATATTAAATAATTGGTTGTCCTTGAACAACAGGAGATGAGAAATCTACAAATAAAACTACAAAGTAAAGTGTTAGAATAAAGGAATGGAATTCTTCTTTTTGTATTTGAGGAGCCAAAAGCTCAATTTATAGATATACAAAGGAAACCCTAAAATACTATGAAAGGAAAACAGGAAAATTAAGAAACTAATAATAACTCAATATCATCATAATAATGACACAATATTGTCATAATAATGACTCTTTAACACCCCCTTCCAAACTCTGAATGGTAGAACCCTTAGTGCCCGTTTGGATAGAGACATAAGCTATTATGAGATTTATATCTATTACAGGAATTGTTGACTTTATCAATAGAATGTGTAATTTTCTGTTTAGTTATGTTTTCAATTATTCTCGTTGGAAAACGTAATAATAAAATTTTGTTGTTTGTTTGAATTTGGGAATAAAATATAGATAAGTTATTATAATTTTTAACATACCATTTTTACCCCTCCATTTACTGTTCACATTCACCCCCACCACCTTCAATTCGCTATTCACCACCACCACCAACATCTACATTAATTTTCATTGCACACCTCCGACCTCCCCCTCCACCACAATTGCGGCCTAGCCACGCCACCGACACTGCACCACCACCACTGTGATCGTACCATCACCGCAACTGCACCACCATCCCCTCCACAACCACCATCTTTGCCACCACCTCCCCCCCCAAGAACCACCATGAACTTCGTCACCACCACCACCACCTCCAGGTACAGGCACCATCTATGCCACCACCATCACCTCCCAAAGAACCACCCCGAACTTCTTCACCACCACCGCCACGAAGCACCACCAGTCCACCACCACCGCCACAACCAATCTCTACCACCACCACCACCCCCCCAAGAACCACCACAAACTTCGTCACCACCACCACCTCCACCCGCAAATGGACTGTCGCAAACGCCACCACCACCTCACCCATCAAAAATGCACCTGTGAATGCAAGCACAATTAGGGGCAAAGAAATATATAAATAAATAAAATATTGTGAGACCCACTTATTATTGTTGTTGGAATAGACTAATTCCATGGGTAAGGGGGGATTATGAAACCCCTTTATTGTATTCCAACATCCAAATACCACCTTATTCCCCTCACCCAAACAATTTTTTCCCCTATTCCATGCCTATTCTTACTTAGTCTCCTCTTATTACTCCACCCAAACAGCCCCTTAGAGTTTGCACAGAAATAACAAACACCTCCAATCATTGAAAAACTTGATTTGTGTGAATAAATTGGCGTCGTCTGTCTTTTGAAATTCATCATTTTGCTCCTGCTCTTCTTGAGTCTGTCAGAGTCGCTCTGCTTTCTTGAGTCTGTCGGAATCGCTCCTACTCTTTGAGTCTGTCAGAGTCGCTCCCGCTTTTTTAAGTCTGTTGGAGTCAGTGGTCCATTAGATTAGATGGCGCGCAGATGAGATGTAAAGGCTCGCGGAGGGTGCGCAAAGATTGTGCTCGGGTTGTGCGTGCTGCGTGGGGATCGCATGGAGAAGGGCTGAGTAGCAGATTGTCAATCATAGGCTGAGCCGAGCGAAAGGTATATAAAACCCTAGCATGCCATGGAAGGTCGGAAGGCGAAGGTTTGGAGGACCGATGACAGAATTGTAAATAGGGAGAACAGAGGGGCTTTGCTCCCTTCTGGTGCCATGTCACCCTCAAGGGGTTGACATAAAAAAAAGGATTATTGCCTTCATTACATCGAAATTAGCAATCGAAATCACAATGGTCTGCCTTCATGAGCGGACGAATTGCGGCCACGGGTGCTGGGAGGCTAGTTTGTCACCGAAATGCGTGGAAATGTTGAACAATGGAAGAAGAAAATATGGGTACCATAAGTCTTCCCCCGCTCCGATTGAAGATTCCTCAATCGGAGAGGGGAAGAAGAAGAGAATATATTATGGATCTAGGGTTTTTTGGGGTGGCTCTGATATTATGTTAGAATAAAGAATGAAATTCTTCCTTTTGTATTAAAGGAGCCAAAGGCTCAATTTATAGATACACAAAGGAAACCCTAAAATACCATAACAAGTAAATAAGAAAATTAGGAAGCTATAATGACTCAATATTATCATAAAAATGACAGAATATTGTCGTACTAATGACTTTAATATAAAGAATAAAGGATTAAAAGCGAACAACAA
Organism: Acorus calamus; assembly: GCA_030737845.1. Lineage (NCBI taxonomy): Eukaryota > Viridiplantae > Streptophyta > Magnoliopsida > Acorales > Acoraceae > Acorus > Acorus calamus. The sequence continues at coordinate 7,199,018 of CM060874.1, read as the reverse complement.
ATATAACGGGAGAACCCCGATGAATAGCCCAACCCAAGAAATAAACTAAGTTCTCCCATGATAGTATGTGATACTCATCGTCGATTTCTCCCCAAGGACGACTTTGATCCATGCTTGAAGAGATGTCAGTTGCTACCCAAATATTTTTCACACGACCATTTTTCTTTTTGAATAATTTCTTGTTTCACGCCATCAAATGCTCCAACAGAGTGCATGGGGAAGGGGGGCTTGAAATATTGTATTATTGCTTTTATTTCTTGTTTCCTCTTTCTGAATCATTCTTACATTTATATAATATTGCTGAAGCCCGTACCGCATATCAAGAACCATACCAACATTTTCCTATATGAGAAGAACCATAGAATGGATAATCTCTAGTCTCTTCGCATCCTTCATAATGTTCACAAGCAATGTTTCCAACATTTGCCATTTCATTTGATTTTTCTTTTAAGTTTTGTCAAGAGAGAAGGAATTTGAAGCATTAGATATTCAATGGAGATAATCTCCACAGTTGATTTACAAACCAAGTTGATTTGATGTTATGAGAGAGGTTCACATTAAGCCTCCCACAAAGAGACTTCACAAAAGCCCACCTCCGGTTTCCTTTTCCAAAGGAGCGTATGTTTTTCTTCTAAGTCCAAATTGATCTCTTGTAAAGAGGACAAAAGTGATGTAACATCCACCACCTTCTCTTCATTTAGATTCTGATGAATCATCACTCTGTGTGGTCTTTTTGTCACCACAAGTGAAGGAGTCACAAATCACATCATCCTTGTATAGTTCAACTCTATAGATGTTAAGATAATGTGACACTGGGAAGGAGCCGTTGAGCCAACCATATTTCAGACCAAATAGCCATTCCGTTTCACGCTTAAACTCAAATTCCTTCTTCAAACTGTGGGACATTTCAAGGATATACTTTCACACCATCGACCTTTCTCTTGGCTCAAAGATCAATGTATTACATCTCTCATAATTCTTCTCTCACAACCTCACATATAATGATTAATCTCCACAACCATTTACCTACTGTTTTCATGTTTGAAGATTTAGTACATCCAATCCACCCTCCTTACTACAACAAATATTTTCCCACTTAATTAAATACACATGTTTCCATTCTCTTTATTCCTCTCCCATAGAAAGCTTCTTTGGATGGTTTCAATTTTGAAAACCTCTTCAACACTTCGACAATGGGAAAGAATGCAACATCATTCCATTCCACCTTTTTTTTACTAAATGTAGGCAATCACCCTCATTTTACTAAAATATATGGTGAAAGCCCAAGGTAAAATGCAACATCAAAAAATAAAAAAGAAAGCATTACAAAATAGAAAGAGCCAAGGAAACGGTCCCCAAAGAAGGAGCCGAGGTAAAAAGACACAACACATTGGCCCTCACGAGCCGGAAGCTCACACCCCACACACCTTCCCCCACTCTCGAATGCTTCTCAGCACCAATTCCCAAATATTTTCAGCATATAGAATGCCACCCTTGAAAATCACCTGGTTCCTTGAAAATCACCTGGTTCCTGGTAAGCCAATCAACCATCAGCTCTGTCCAAAATCATCAGCTTGGCCCCCACGAGCTGGGTAGATTTCTTACCCCCGCACACCTTCCCCCACTATTGAATGCTTCTTAGCGTCGATTCTCAAATATTTTTAGCATACAGAATGCCACCCTTGAAAATCACATGGTTCTTGGTAAGCCAAATCGACCATAGGACCATAGGCACCAGAATATGTGACACCTTCGCCCATACTCTCGGTCACCTTGACACCTCAGCCTCCTCTCTGCCTCCCAAGGCTCATCAAGAGAAGAAAAAGAGCCCTCCAAATCCGAGGCGGCACATAGCCATCCCCAAACCTGTCTCGCCATCTGTCAAAGAACAAGCATGTCCCCCACAAACTCTTCCTCTTCGCGACAGAGCACACAAGTAGTATCTATCTCTAGTGCCCACCTTGCAATTCTAACCTTGGTCAATATTTTCTGGGGGTATAGGCCTCGAGTGGAATTTTACAACCCCACACCTCTTTGTGCTTCGAAGCAGTGACCGTGATGATAGGTTTATCTCTCTTGAGTCACGAGAATAGCTATGCACCGTAAACCCTTCCCTTGGAGCCGGCACCCACACCACCTTATCCCTTACCCCGTGATTGATCTCCACCGAATGCGACTCCTCTAGGAGCGAAAGGTAGCCGTCCACCTCATCATCATGGAGATTTCTCCTCATTTGTATCTCCCAGAAGCCCATCTCTGCTCTAGCTGACCAAAACTGTTGAGCCTCCCTCCTGCCAAACTGCAATAGCAAAAATCCTCGGGTAGCATAGACGAAGGGGAATGTCCCGAGCTACACGTCCTGCTAGAACTGTATCAACTTACCTGAGCCAAGCTCACACCTGAGGGCCTCCGAGATGCTCCCCACCGCCGCCATAAACCCCTGCCACAACCTCTGCTGCTTGGACGGTCGTGGGAATCTATCCACCCGAGTTGCTGCTCTACGATATCAGTATCTATCTCTAATCACCCTGTACCAAAGATTATCCGGGGAAGCTAGCCATCTCCATAACTACTTGCAAAGTAGCACCAAATTCATATCTTCTAGATTAAGGATACCCACCCCACCTGCTTTTTTGTTGCTACATACGACCTTCGAATTCACCAAGTAAACTTTATTCCTCGCATCTTTGGCACCACACCACAGAAAGCGGCGATGAATTCCGTATAACCTCTTCAGAATCCCTTTGGGGATCTTGAACAGCTAAAGAAAGTAGATGGGTAGATTTGACAAAACCGCCTATAGAAGAGTGAACTTACCTCCTAAGCTTAAGAACCTGCTCTTCCAACCCTCCAGCCTCTTCTCAAACCTGCTCACCAGTGGGGTCCATTCCCCCTTCGGCAGATGACCAAGATGAAGGGGGACCTAGATGATGCAAAGGAAACTGCTAACCCCACACCCCAAAATATGAGCAAATTCTATTGGACTCCTCGACATTAATACCTGACAACAAGCTCTTATGGAAACTGCGTTTCAGCCCTGAAAGCAGCTCGAAACACTTGCAAACAAACTTCAATCCCCTAATGGAACCAGCTTCCGCAGCACATAGCACAATAATGTCATCCGCATATTAGATGCGTGAAATAGGAACACCCCCGGCCCTACATTGCAGCTCTTATACCCATCCAACCTTCATGATCCACAACATTAATCTGCTTAACACATTTGCCACTATAACAAAAAGAAGAGGGGAGAGGGAATCACCTTGATTTAAGCCTCTGTTGACATGATAGAAACCATAAGGCATTCCATCCACCAACACTGAAGCTTTTGCCGTCGACACACCCGCCTTCACCATGCAAATCCAGTTGTCCTCAAAGCCGTGACAACTAAGAAGATGGCTGTTTCTCAAATCTTTCAGTTAATGGATTCCATTTTCCCTTGGGACTCATGTATGAAGGGGAAGACCAATGTATTTAGTAAGGAATTTTTTGGTTTAACATCCCATCTTGCATAAAAGAGACCTCAATTGACAAATGAATACTCACCAAGGTACTTTTTTTGAGTATATCAAATCAACTTAGGACAAACTTAAGAGCTTCCATATTATCTTCCCAATAAGAACTATAGTGACCACAATATTGTAAAAAGCTTTAGGTGCTAGTCAGTGCTCAATGTTCGCCTAGGGATTAATCGGCTAGGCGATGATTAAACAAGGATTAATCAATCACTTTCAATAATTAAAAAATATTAGATTATATATAATATATGTATATAATAATTAAAATACAAGATAAATAAAAGAAATGAATTTAAATAGGGAATAAAAGGGAAAAATCAAATTAATCCACTTAATCCTTGCTTAATTCCCACTTCATTATTGCCTAATTGTTTAATCCTCGTTTAATCCCTCGCTTAATCCCCACTTAATCTTGCTTTTTAGAACATTGGTAGTCCACATATAGATGAGAGATACTCTAGATCCTCTCCTCTGGATCTCCAAGCCCCTAACCATCCTTTGAATGTCTCCAAGCCCCTAGATCATCTTATCCAACACATTTGTAATAAGAATGAAGATGAAAGGCGATGGAGATCCCCTTGACAGAGCCTTCTTTCCATGTTGAAGTAACCCATCGCTTTTCCATTGATGAAAATTGACAAAAGAGCGGTACCTATGTATTCTTTGATCAACCGCCTTGTCAAGAACTCATAATCCTGAAATAAAAGTCTCATTTCACATAGTCGTAAGCTTTTCGAAGTCCAGCTGGTAAAGAAATCATCTCTTTTCTTTGTGAGCCCCCACTACACATTCATGAGACACCAAGAATCCATCAAGCAATAATCTCTCTTGGGTGAAGGGTGGCTTGCATTCATCCACTTAAGGAACCCAGTGTCTATGTAAAGCGAATTACTAGCACTTTGGGGATGATTCTGTACATGCCATTTAGGAGGCTAATTGGATGACAATCTCCTGTTCTTTCCACACCTCCCTTCTTTGGGATCAAGCTGATGAATGTGGATTGTAATATTGACTGATCCACAGCTACCTATTCTAGATATTTTGAATCGAGTATGGTGGAATTGTTATCCATAATCTGCAGTAAATGGTATAATAGGCGATGACTTCATTATACTTGTGCTAAATGAAAGTGGGAGATATTCAGTATATTTAAGTGATAGTGGGAACAAATTCTATGCACTTGGAATCTCAGTTAAAAAGTGAGTTTGTGATCCAGAATAGCTAAAAGAAGAGAAATATGATTTAAGTTGAATGAATTAGTGCGGCGTCTCTCCCTCTGTAATTTCCTCAAGTGGTGTGTGATAGGCTTTGAAAATTGAATTGTTCAGAACCCACATTTATATTGTCTTGCGGTGGTGTGGAATTGGGTTCAGGAAGCCTTTTCCTTACATTTTTTGAAAAAAAAAATTTAGTATGGTATTTGTCAAGGTATGTCTTCTGAAACTATTTATTTGTGTTGCAGTGTGTGTTTGTTTGTGAAAGAGAGACATTGTATTGTTGAATTTGAAACCTTTAGCTGCCAGATTCAGAGAGTTATCTTTACTTACCTTGTAATTTTTTTTGGGTAAATCCATATGATAGAGAAGTCTCTGATTTAACAACACTCTTTATTGCTTTATTTAGCAAAGAGGTTATTCCTTACAATGCTAGATATATCCTTGGAGTACCAGTGCATTTTTCTCACTCGCTTGCTTGGTGAATTTGTAGTTCCTTTCAGGCATGGTGAGCGTATTGGTTTCAGTTACCTTGTTTCTCAAAAGTTTACTGGTGAAACTGCCGTAATCAAAGTTCTGCGCAATTCCCAAACTCTTGTATTCAATATAAAACTGGCGACTCACAAAAGACTCATCCCGGCTCATATTAAGGGGAAGCCTCCATCATACTACATCATTGCAGGGTTTGTCTTTACTGCGATATCAGTACCATATCTTCGTTCTGAGGTAGCATTTTAAACCTTGTTATGAAGATCGTTCTGGCAACTGTCACATATTTAAGATATTTACAGCCAAGTTTGTTGCAGACTATTATCTGTTTGTAGCTTCACTGGATGGAAATTAGTCATCATTTATCTACAATTTCCCTTTTTGGCCCTATATTCATTGGATATAATTTCTCTAACAATATTTGTGGTACCCAAATTGTGTTTCTTCATATGCATATAATGCTGATCTGACTAACAGGGTTTAAGATATAAACAAGGGACAAATGAGGGGATGGATTGCGAGCAGGCAGTATCACACATACATGTACTGATCTGTATATAGATATTTTTAGTTGTAAAATTGGTAGGAGTGATTGCATGAATTGCCTGCTCAGTCATTGTTGGAGAACTTCCACATTTCATGCAATGCGTGCAATCCAGCATTGGTTTGTGCGTATGCATTGAAAGTAGAAATTTCCTCAATGGAACCATTTACAAGCTGTTTCCTTTGATTTCATGATGATTTATTATTGAATGACGTGTTTATCTTTTGGTTGAAAGCTGTTATAATTTTAGAGTTGAATCTCCTTTCTATAAAAAAATAATAATTTAGTACTTGAAACTGAAACCGAAACTTTGGTTTTACTCTAGAAAATTTATGGTAGTGAAGGATCAAGCCTTTGTTGAAACAACAGAAAAAGAACAAAATTTTCGTGATTTTTTTGTCCATACAAGCTCTGTTCTTGTTCATTCATGAAGTTGGCGTGTCATTCACTGTATCTTCTTTTATGCAAACTTCCATTTAATCAATAATTTATTCTCATCAATGCCCATGCCAAACTTGTTAAATAATCCTTGTATTATATTTTTTAATAACATGCATGAATTTTTATTATTATTATTGAAAAAAATGTTAGGCATCCTACCCCAATTTTATTAACATGAAGTGAATGCCCAATACAAAAACCAAATAAATGAAGCATGCAAAAAACAAACACATGGTCTGGAATAAGTATATGGTAGAAAAGTTATCTACTGACACTCCATTCTCGCAACACCTCATAACAATAACACACTATTCTTCAATCACAATTCTTCCTCCCAAATTCACCACGCAATTGCCCCCACGCAAAATCTCCTGTCCTTGATGAAACGGATGACCAACTCCCAAATATTCTCCAAGTAGAGCATCAACCCCTTGAAGAGCATCTCATCCCATGATCCAAAGAGCCCACACCACCATTAGAACATAAGACTGATAGATCTTCGCTTTCACACTTCCATTACCCCTCGCTCTCATTTGTTTACCTACAAGCCACATCCACTCCAGGGTGGTAAAATCCGTCGCCATCCCTGCACAATTGTCATCCATCCCCAAATCTGTCGCACTACCATACATTAGACATCCTGGTAAGGAGCTTGTTCTGGTGCAACAGCCAGGTAGAAGCTTTAACTTTCAAAAAGGAATTTAAAACCCTACACCTCCTTAGATTTAATCACTATTCCTGAAGTCTTTCTCTTTCCCTCCTCCATCATGCGTAGAATCTATGAATAGAGAAATCCTTCCTCGGTTAGAGCTTCCATGATTAACCTGTTTGATGTTTATTGACATGATTGATAAACATTCTTAATAAATCATCTGAGTGAAAGGGAAAGTAAATTTTCCTTTTTCATTCTTCTATTCTTTAAATATTGGATTGTTCTATGACAATAAAGAAATTTTGAATTTATGACCGGGTGCTTTTGGGGAAAGGTGATGGCATGGAGACAAAACTATGAAAGGAAAAGAAGGATTTTAAAATTTCATCTAATGTCACAATCTCTTCCTCACAACGGTGTTTAAATTTTTTTAAGCTAATGTTGATGTATATTTAGCTTGCACATTTTCTGGAAAGGGTGTTCTGATATCATCTGCTTGCAGAAGTCAGTGTGACACTAGTCCATGATCTGCTTCATGTGTACTCTATGAGATGTTCAATGACTAAAGTTTGTATGAGTCCTGAATCTGGATGTGAGATTTCGTCTTCTCTTGGTGATTTGTTGAAGTCGATATTCACATTAACTCAAATCCTCAAAACTAAATTTTCTGTTCAGCTTACATGTATTGTATATTTTAGTTCATTCATTAAAGTAAAAAAAAATTAGTTCATTCTTGCATCTCCTGTGAGTCCTCAATCATTACCCCAACTGCATCTTGTCCAACTCTGCCTACTGATGATTATGTTGAACTACCCATTCTGGTTATATATTAGTTTAACCCTTTGGGCATTTGAACAACAGTCCAACTGAATAATTTTAATTTTTTACAGTTCCTGAGATGATATGATACAAAATGCCACAGTTCTGATTTAGCTTACAAGTCCTGCACGTGTATGAAGGACATATTAAGTAACCATTTTTAAATAATTCTCATCCTCCATATTCATTGTTCTTCTTAGGTCAATGCTATTTTCTCGATGCCATCGAGCAAAAAATTTTAAACTTTTATGCATGTCAAATATCCAGAAGAAAATATGAATTTCTTTTTTGTTCTAATTTTACTCTTTTCTATTCCAACATGACCCGTCTTTGATGGCACATAGTTTGAATTAAGATATTTATTTCTAGTCCTAATCCATCATTTCTTGCTCTAGTATGGGAAAGATTATGAGTATGATGCTCCTGTCAAGCTGCTGGATAAACTCCTCCATTCAATGGCACAATCAGAAGATGAGCAGCTAGTTGTGGTTTCCCAGGTTTGAATCTCTGTCCAGACATTATTTGTACTGGTCTACCTGTCCAAACATATTTATGGTTCATTATATCAGTGGTCAAAGCCTATTTTAATCTTTCACAATTGTCTTAGGATATTGACTCTCGATCACTATGGCTTTGAGAACATCATTTTTTCTTTAGTTTGCATGGCTTTTCATCAGTATGTTAAAACTTGATGTAGTCAGCGGCTAATTTTAAATCTTTCGCAGTTGTCTTTGGTTATTGACTCTTGAACATTCTCAACACAATCAATCCTCACATCATTTTTGGCTTTGACAATTTGCAGGTTCTTGTATCAGACATCAATATTGGTTATGAAGATATCGTCAATACTCAGGTCAGTGCACGTCTACCTGCATCTTGTCCTGGTTCTTAATAGATAGATGCTATATCTAGGTTGATGTTACATTATCTGGAAAACCAACATAACTTACTTGCATGGACATGATTTGCTGATATTGTTGTTTTGGATTTCCTCAAATGTCTGCTCATATTGAAACAGGTTCTTGCTTTTAATGGTAAGCCTGTCAAAAATCTAAAGGGCCTGGTAAGCATGGTAGAGAATTGTCATGATGAATTCATAAAGTTTGAATTGGAATATCAACAGGTAATCTCTCTCTCTCCCTCTCTAATAAACATGATCTCACATCATGACCTAATTCTGCTATATCTGCATACAGATTGTGGTCCTGGAGACAAGGACAGCCAAGGCTGCCACCCTGGATATTCTTACCACGCATTGTATACCTTCAGCAGTATCTGATGACCTAAAAACATGAGCATGGATTGTTTTGTGCGGATCATAATAATGTCCATTTTTTGGGATCCATCGCACCAACAATGGGCTCAACAATCCATCAGTAAAAGCAATTGAAAAGTACGATGAGATCCTTCTTTTTAGTCAATGCTCACCATGAGAATTGATTGTTTGAATCTTGGGCATGCGCCTACTTATATCGGCATCATCTTATGCTAAACTTGTCATCTTGGTTCATATAATATCCCAAAGATGTGGATGATCTTGGCTTTGTAGCATGGTTGTAAAAGCATGCCACTTATTGATCTTCATTGTAACTTCAGACCGGAGGATCCGGTCAGTTCGGTCAGTACTGAACTGGACAACATGAAAATCGAATTGCACCACTTATAAATCGAACTGTACAACCAATTGTTAGGTATATATTTCACTCTTTTATTAGATCCAATCAATTATTGATGAAATATGAATTCTTGAGTATTATTAGTATCAATAGAAGAGTAAAATTATATCCAACAATTGGTTGTGCAGTTCAATTTATGTGTAGTGCAGTTCAGTTTTCACATCATCAAGTTCAGTGGATCCGGTCCCTAACTTATTGTCTTGATAGTTTAGCATCCATTTGGGGTGCAACATAATCTAATCCAAAATAGAATGATAGGGTGGGATAAATAGTCATTGAGATAGTTATATATATATATATATGGGGATACGCACACTTTGTTTTTGTTATGAATTAGGGTATATACCGTATATGGTATTCATAGGCTATTCTAGCTTTTCTTATAATTACTATCGAAATCATGTTAGTTTATTCAAACAATAATGAAGTTTTTGTTGATTAATTGAATATAGATAAGTTGTGGATAAATAGTAAATAAAATGTGGATAATGCTTGTGTATGTGGATAATATTAGGAACACCCCATGCTCAATATTTCATTTTGTGATTTCTTCGAAGACAGTATATTTCATGTAATGAAATATGCATATTTAGAATGAAAAATTAGATTAAAATATAGACTGGTTATACTCTCTCTCTCTCTCTCTCTCTCTAATGGGATATAGGATGGGGAATTTCATCTTTGGCTCAATAAAAAGAGCACTCAATAAAAAATGCACCATGTCTCATCACTGAAAATGAATATGCACAAGCAATTATTTTATTCTACAAGTCATGAACAACCTGCCAGTCATGGCATCCAAACTATAGGAGAGTAGGTGAAGGTTACTTATAATGCACCTATGCATGCATGCTTGTGTTAATGTATTAATTGAAATCCATGCAAACCAAGTTTTGATTAATTCGTTAGCACATCCGTTATCCATGGAGGAGGTCAGTATCAAATCCCAGGGAACACTCATTTTCAAAAAGAAGAAAGAAAAAAAAGACAATATTCTTTATGTTCAATGTCATTCTTGCCTCCCTTTTTTTTTTATCGAAGCTCAAACTTCATAAAAGGGACTATGATTTCCTTTCACATAGGCGTTTGCTGAGTTTTGACAGATACAAATACATCTATTGTTGTTTACATGTTTATCTACTCTGTTTGGAAGTCATGATTGCTGCCCCCCATTTTATCTTATGCACTGTGCTCTGTAGCTGAATTTTCATGCAATAGAGGGGTCTCATAGCTGATGCAATCTTTGCCATGTTTTTCTTTTCCCTGTCCCCATATAACACCATAGAAACCAATCACTATCACAACTGCTCCAACCACACTGCACTCAAAAAGAAATTAAGTTAATAACTAGCCCCTCTAGGCTCTAACATGTAAAAGAAGATATCAAGGGACAAGATTTTTAAAACTCTAGCCATGAAAGTTATACGCAATGATATGGGTGTGTGCATATATTAGTATTCAAGGTACATTCACCCTTTATATTATTCATATGCTTTTTTATATATATATATGTAAAGATGTATACTCCAGAGTATAAAAGTGTGGCTAAAAGTACGACTAGGTCTATCTTTACTTAGAAAAGAAATAGGGATGGTTAAGAGTATGCAGATCACCTCCCAAGATTGAGGGTATCACCGAGGAAGGCAGTGCTCATGAACGCTGCAATGGCGATCCCCAAAGGCTTGAATGAGGCCACAAAGACCGGCCCTTTCTTGCGCATGCACCATGTCTCAATTCCCAGAGTGAACATTGTCCCAATGACTCCTGCATTGAAAAATATAATTTAGATGCATTCTGAGGTACTGTTTAGAACCAATTTTCAAAAGCAATAAATGCTCTATACTTTTAACACATGAAAATTAAAATCGAAATCTAAAATTTAAAAAACAACCATTTTTGGAGCCAGTTATGGGAAAACTAATACAAAAACAGAATCAATTTACAAAAGGGGGCTGCATACACACTCATGAATAATTATATGCACAAGCTCTTATGTATGGCTCACATAGATGAGGTCCACAGTGGAGGAGAAAAGATGAGTATCACATGCATGCATGAAGAAAAAAAGCATGTTTTTCTTTGTTATTTTTTTCAATTCACTTACTGAGTACAAAATTGCTATGATCTCCACATCAGGTCTAATCTTCCAAGCACTTGAACTTCTTTCTCTAAACAGACATGATTGCACATTGGAGAGAGCCAAAGAGACAACTGAATGCCACTATGGTCAGCTCTGCTGGATACCTTTTGACAGTTGCTGCCTTGAAATGAACAAATGAATATGCCGTTAGTGTATATAATATATCATATTTGAATGGCACTGTTATACAACCCCATTTACACCCTGCATGTAGTCCCACAACGAAGTATATACCTGTTAAACGGAGCATTTACTTTTTATTTCTATCCTATTTGAAAGTAGTCCATATAATTTATAAACCATGGTGCTGTAACTGGGGTTGTAAGTAATGCTATCCTATTTGAATAACGAAAAGATGAAGAAAGTATGCTTACTTGGAGATTGTTCCATATGGATATTGATAGATCAGCAGCTCCAAAAAGAGGCCTCCAAGGACCCAATTCTGAGTGAGAAGCCCATTGTTAGGATGGTGGTGATGGGGGAGATGATGCGATGGATCATAGATCGGAGGGCCCTCATAGAGTGTGACTGTTAGTGCTCCTGAAATGGACACCAATGTGCCTATGAGCTTAGCCTGGCTGCTAGAGCTCTTAATGTCAAATCTTTCCAACCTATATGAGCATTAAAAGAGCCACTGTAAATAAAACACTGTATTAGAGAACTTCTTGTACTAGTTAGTGTTCTATGCTCTTATTCTGAAGTCTAATTAGAGACAAGGGTGCAATGTGATATGGTTAAGAAGTGAAAAACAAGCTGACTTTTGTTTGGTTTGTGTTGAAGTTTTGTTGGTTCCATTTGGGTTCAATTCGAAGATCAACTAAACCACATTAATTTGGTGTGAGCTTGAGTTTTGCTGAAAATTTGGCTCAATTTTTAAGTTAAAGGAGTGATTCGCACGATCATGATCAGATCAGCTTTAGGGACGCAAAGCAGCAAAGGCGGGGGTGCTTGGGCTATTTGGAGACAAAGGAACCAAATAAATAAGATATTCGTAGTTATAAAAATAAATAACATGTTTTTGAATGATATGCATATAAAAAAAAATTTAATTTTTTTGGGAAAAATCCATATACCCCCCTGTAAACTGACTAAAATCCATATAACTCCTTGACTTTTTTTAAAATCCATATAACCTCCTGAAAACACCTAGTAAATTTAAATAACCCCGAATAAAATTTACGTTTACAAATTATGAATATTTTGTGAATATTATGTTTGGTTAACCCTAGTAAAAACGCAATAGAACAAAAAAACCCTACAATGTATTAAAAATGTAAAAAAATATTCTATAAATGACAATTTTACCTCTCCGAATAGAATTTATAATATATCGAGAGAGGGTAAAATCGTCATTTTCATAGGAATTTTCACATTTTTAACATATTGTCGTAGTTTTTTAGTATATTGTGTCTTCAATCAGGGTTAATCAAACGAAATATTCACAAAATATTCATCATCTTTAATTAAAATTTTATTCAGGGGGTCATTTGGATTTACTAGGTGTTTTCAGGGGGTTATATGGATTTTCAAAAAAGTTGGGGGTTATATGGATTTCAACCAGATTTAAGGGGGTTGTATGAATTCTCTCCTTTGATTAACCCCCTTTTTTTAAATAGAGGGGACAGAAATACAACACTTTAATTGAATTCTCTCCTTTGATAGTTTGTGTGTGTGTGTGTGTGTGTGTGTGAGGATTCAATTATTCATCACGTGAATGGTTAGACTAAGCTGTCCCCTATGAAGCTATAATTTCCAAGAAACAAAAAACTAAAAATGGTGGATGTGTGAGAAACTGAGAATATCTCCACCACTCATTTATTGGGTAAAGAACGAGACACTGCAACAATCATTTCTCTATTTGGATCCGTGTTTCAGCGGATTTTATGATTCGAAAGCCAAACGCAGATTCAAGCAACTTTTCGTGTTGTAAATCCAATCTGTGCATTTTCTTTGCTAAATTGTGATGTTTAAAATCTCTTAAAACAATGCTTTGAAAAACAGATGGAATTCTGAACTTAGACAATAAACTACCACTTTCTTCCCAACAATGTCTCTTTTAAAAAGCAAAGAAGAAACAGCACTCAAAACTAACAATCAATTTCTCACATTTTTCATATTCATAGCATCAAAATTAAGAAAACCATTGTTAGAAACACAAACCTGAAGACAACAGCAATAAAAAATGTGCAGGCAGGGACAAGATTAGCCATGGCAGACCCAAGTGTTGGAGAGCTGTAGTCAACGCCAGTAAAAACAAAGTTCTGCATCATAGCAATCCTAACAAATTATACACAAATGAGTTCTTCCATCCAAAAATCTCAAAATAAAAAAAACTCCTCCACATAAAGATTTGGGAATGCAATGACATCAATTATATATTACTCACCCAATTAAGCCCAGTAGGAAGAATCTGAAAACCAGTGAAAAGTTGAGTGGAGGAAGGTCCCTTCTGCAATGAGATATGAGGAATGCCAGCGCACTTCAGAACCAATTGTTAAACTGATTCAGCTTTTGTAAAATCAGTTTTTGATTTTACACTTTCTATGTTAAAGTCAACGAAGAAGAAAATTGGTCGCTTTGGGATGTGATTTAGTGCGTGATGCGTTCCATCAGGTGTCACCTCACATATTTTGATATATGAGGTTTTGTATTAATTTTGAATTTGTGTTAACCTTCAATTGGAGACTGATAGACACGATTTAGCACTGGATCCCATCTCGCTCAAGTGTGAGGTCAATTTACCTATGGAAAATGAAGGAACAAGGGAGGAGGACAAGCGAGGCGAGGGCATTGGAATAGAAGACGAAGATGAAGTGACTTTAGGCCGCGCGACATCGCCGCCTTGCCGAGCGTGGTGAGGCCTACGTTGAGGCATTCCACCGCCACCATTGCCACTAACGGTGCCGCATCGGATAATGAAACCATTTTTTTGGTTTCTGAGGAAGGTTTGATCAGTACTGGTGAGAGTTCATGAAATAATTGAGAGACAGTAGACTCTCAGGGAAGCAAAGAGAGTTTTTGTTGAGGGGTGGGGTACAGGAGTAATGGTTGGTTGAGAAAAAAAAAGAGGCAGATATATAGACAGGTTTATAGAGTGTTGTAACTGGAATAATTGATTTCAGTTTTGAGTACCCATCAATCATTTCATGCACTCAAATGTTTTAAGGTAATGGAATTGTGGTGATGTCTTCACTTTCTTTAGATCTTGTGGAACTGTTTCATGATCAAGTCGGGTTTTTTTTTTTATTTATTTATTTATTTATATGACGGAGGGGCTTTCCGTGACTGACTTTACGGTCAAATTGGTAAGCTACCTTCGTCTGTTTGTTCCATGATCAAGTCATTGATATATGATTGACAAAGAAGTGAGATTAACAGAGATCTCTTGACAAAAAAAAAAGTGAGATTAAAGGAAAATGTTAACATATTGTATTTTTTTCAATCCCATTTAAATGCTTTGATTTTTTTTTAAAATAAAATATTTAATGAGATATATATTTTTATAAAAATTGAAATATATAATCAAATTAATTGTATAAATCCATTTATAAATGTGTGTGAACTAAAATATCTAACAAAATATATACTTCATTAATACAAATGTATGACATTAACAAGATATATAGTATCAGTCAAAAGATCGTGTCAACAACTATTCAAGTTTTAAAGAACAAAAGAACAATGCAAGATTAAAACATTATGGTGAAATTAGAACAGTCTAGTTAGAATATTATATTTCCGCAAAAATGCCCATGAAACGAAAAAAGAAAAAATTATAGAACAGCTAGATACAGGCCAGGCATTACTCTTAAGACAATGACTAAACGTGATTGAAAATTTATTATAACTGATGTGTATTGAAAATATCTTTTCAAAACGGAATCAAACTCCTTTTCATATTCCCAGTTTTTGAAAAAAAATTGAGAAATAACTTTAGTTATAAAAAGACTTAGGAACTGTGATTCTTCAAAATTATAACTAAGTTGCATTTTAGATTTTTATATAAAATTGGGACTGTTATGGGTGTTTGGAAGAAATCCCAAAAAGATCAAAATTATTTCCAAACTCACCTTGAAGAACGTTAGAAAATGGATATGGACAACTTTTAAAGACCGTTTTTACAATAATCATACTTAATACAAAATTGTTTTCTAGGGGTGGTAAACAGACGAGCCGAGCTCCAAGGGCTCGTTTACAAATGACTGGCAAAACAGCGTTCTTCTTCATTTTAGGGTTTTTAGGGATTGAAAACTTGCCTAAATGATGAGTTTTAAAAAGCAAATTTTGTATTTATTTAATATTCATTTTATAAAGCAAGCTTTAATTAAGATAACACAAACGGGTCAAATTTGAACATAGTTGATCCACATTTTAATTTTCAGGCTCATAAAAGTGAACGAGCTCAAACCGAGCCGAGCCCGAGCGGCTTGGTTCGTTTACCAGCCCTTGTTGCAAAACAAGCTACGAATAAATATAAACATTTAATTTTCTAAAAGTTTTATTGTTGCTACGAATAAATATTCTCCAGTTTTTTAAATAGAACTTCAGTGACATCTCTCCCAAAATTACACCCCATTCAACAGAATGCATGGACTACAGAGCATGTAGAATTTACAAAAAAAACTCTGGATTCAGAAGGTACATCTACAAGTTTTTTCCTACAATTTTTTCCAACTCAAACAGATAAATATGACAAAAATTACATTGATTACAAGTTTCATAAACATGTACATATACAAAATCATGGAATATACAAAACAACATGATGCCTCCCAATAAAAAAACTGTTAAATCAGAAACTGCAAGATTAATAATCACTATGCTTTCCTCTTTCTTCTAAGTGAGGGCATGGCAGTCAGACCAGACCCAATGCCACTTTCAATCCCTGCTTTCTTGGCAACCAAATCAGTTTCCATGACGACACTCGAGCCGGGGGAGGCTTCGGTTTCTTTTGATGGATTGTCTTTACCCAAAAATTGCTCAGAAGATAGACCCTGATCATAGATGTGCTGCTGAGTCGAGTCATTACTTTTGTCGTGTTCTTCCTCCACGCAAAACCCGCCACCACTGGAAAGATAGTCTTTCGGGAGTGTATCCTCAAGAGGTGGCCCTCTAATTTCTGACTCACTGTCATGGCTGTGAACAACTTCGGTTCCACCCTTTTCACATGGAGATTCTTCCTCTTTAGCTGCTCCATTCATGTGGTTTCTATTAACATATCTTGATGGCATGCAAACATCTCTGGTGTCATCCACTGCATTGTTTTCTTGCTTTCTTGCTCGGGTTACCTGAAATTTATAGACATCATAAAGGATCGCAATTAATATCACAATATGATTTACCTTCTTATTCAAAATAATAATAATAATGATGATAATAACAGAATATGATGAAGCAGACAAGCAGAGCAGGCATACATGAACATCAAAACTATTGTCAACCTCAACATGATGTTGATGGTAGTTCATGAATCCTACCACGATGACCTCTTGCTACAAATAACCCCTATGGTCACCATGGATCTTAAACCTGTTCACCATCCATGACAGGTACAACGGATATTGGGAGGAGCAAACCACCTATTGGGATATTCTATCATTTTAACCCCTATGAAATTACTGCCGAGGTCAACTAACAGGCGCATTCTGGTCTCAAACCACCTATTGGGATATTCTATCATTTTAACCCCTATGAAATTACTGCCGAGGTCAACTAACAGGCGCATTCTGGTCTCATCCTTCCTAATGACAACTTTGCAATTCTACATTAAAATCGACATATAACTTGTTCACAAGAGTTTTTTTCCCCATAGCCTAGCATTTAGGGGATCAGGGATTTTCGGGCACAGTTTTTATAAAAAAAATATATAGCGAAGAGTTTGATAAAAGAAATTACAGACAGTTTGTATATAACACTCTGATAAAAGCAAAAAAAAAAAAAAAAAAAATACAAACTCAAGATGTGAAAGCTTACCCTGCGCGATTTGCACAGTTCTTCTGTCAAGTCAACTTGTTTCTCTCTTTCTCCATCATCACTAGAACTTTCTTCTGTTGATTCATACTCAGACTCTTCTTTCCTTTTCCCTCTTCCTCTTCCTCTCCCTGTTCCTTTTCCCCTAGTCCTATTTCCTCTCCCTCTTGAATATTCATCTAAAACATTTTCAACACGTTTTCTTACTTTCTTCTGTTCTGTATTCTTTTCATCAGATTCTGTAGCTAACCTCTTCATTCGCCTTTTCCCAGACTTCTTTGAAGCCTTGTTCTCCATCTCAGCAGACTGAACAGTATCCTCCTTTTCAACAGATAATCTCTCTGTCTCATTTTCCTCAGGAGCAGCAGAGCTTTTTCTTGTTTTCCTTTCAGAACTGGGCTCTTGTGCTTGATCCTCTATCAACTCCGAAGAAGACTTACTTGTAATTCCCTTCAAAGCTTTTTTAATTCTCTGGCTACGGATTTTGGCGAATCTCTCATTAAATGTATAGAACGCTTCCAAGCGCAATTGAGTCTGCACCAGGCAAAAGAAACATAAACATGGGTTAAAGAAACACAAACTCAGGTCTCCAAATCTTAACAGAATTTCCAATAGACAGTTTTGAGAAGCGCAGAAGGAAGAACTCAGATCTGTCAACATGAAAAATAACACAATAACACAGACTGTCAAATATCAAGTACTAATTTTGGCCCAATGTTTTCACTAAATAGATTCCTCTCAACTGACTAATTGAATCCTTGTGGCACTAAAACAACTAATAAACTTGTACAACATGCTTTCAAGTCAAACTAAACTTTCTTTTTCCTTTTCCCCACTATGGCCAGGTTTAGATGTGAAAAAACTGGAAGAGAAACTAGTTAGTAGAACCTACAAAACCTATTTCAGGGAAATGTATTCCAAAAAACTGAGTCAATAAATAGTTTCTAATGGTTTGGATGAATATTCTGAAAATGTAAGAGAAGAAATCACAACCTAAGCAAAACGGGGTGCCATGAGGTCTGGATCATTGTTGCTTGAGGTTGAGACAAGTCAAGGCAGGCCTATCTTGGTTGACGTGGGTTGGGTTGCAAAGGGTTGGGCCAGACCAAATTGGGATAGAATGGGTTGTGTTAGGCCAGATTTGATTAGTTAAGGTTGGGATGGATCGGTTGGCACCTTAGATAGGGTTCAATTTGGACAGTTGGCTTGAGTTGTGACGCATGGATCAAGTTCATGTTGAGATGAGATGGGTAAATTCAGTTTCCTCCCAGGTAACAATATCAGTTTTCTGAAAAAAAAAAAATCAATATGGATAACTTTCTTTTTCTGGGGCCTGGCTGTATTGCAATTTTCAATTTTAAGAATAATCCTGTGATTACAAAGTTCTGTTTACTGTAAACACCTGACAATTCTTCGCGGTGTTTCCTACCTTTCCAATGCTTCTAACTACACAAATAACACAATGAACCATCTCCAGCTCATCTACCAAATGTCCGTTCAACAAGATTACTGCAGAGCTTAACTTTTTTTACTAAATCATTTCTAGGAATTTTGCCTTATATGATACATCAGGATGATCATGATGATAATAATCATAACAGAAGTAACAATAGTGGTATTACTTACCAAAAAAAAAAAGACAGTGCTGGGTTTGGCCATCCTCTTTAGAGATTTGATATTAAATTTTGTGCATGGCATTTGTCCTACTTCTTTGGGAAAGGTCGTATGCTCCTAGCAATATATGATGCCCTATTATAATTTCCAAAACATCTTCCCTTGATTGGCAATAAATCTATATGGGCGATACATACCAAAACATGGAAAATCAGTATTTCCCAACAATTAAAAGTGTCTGAATATTGGATATGTGCACAAATATCCAATGGATGAAATAATTGACCCCAGTATGAATGTAAGGATGGATGAGCAAATTTAACTACAGCATTCATGACAATGCCTACCTTTCTCAAAAAAAAACTACAGCATTCATGAAGGCATTCGGGAAAGTAGAAAGTAGAATAGCATCAAATCAAATGGAGGACAATCACAACTGAACAAAGAAAAATATAGGGTGGCAATCCCTATATTTCTCTGAGTTCAACCAAAAATTCATGATTCCTATTAATTGATCTAAACAGCAATCCCCAAAATTAAATTGCCAAAAAAAAGAAAGACATAAAGACACGTCTCACCTCGTGTTTGTTGTATTCCCGTAAAACAGGCAGCAGTAATTCATCCACTTTCTGGTTATTCCACCCAAAGCTTTCCCAACACAACCTGCAGACCATTAAAAATCAAGGAAATGAACTTCATTCTACATGCAAAAGGAGCAAAATCT
>CM060874.1:6844829-7169217 GCA_030737845.1 Acorus calamus | reverse complement strand
AATGAATTTTAAAGGGTGGACTCAAATTCATTTTTAAAAGCCAATAGTCTTTCTTTAAAGGCTTAAAAGAAATAGCAAAAAACAGAAAGAAATGTCATGTGCATCTTGCTTCCCTCCTTGATCATTGAACGTTTAAACATACCTGACACCTTCTGTGTAATCACTCCCCAGAAGTAATGCCATACGGATCAATTTCTCTCGAGTTAAACCGAGCTCATTCTCTATGTCCTGGATTTAAAAAAAAAAAGAGGAATAAGAAGTACATCAACTTCTACACACAGATAAGAAGCACATGAACCTTCATATACAAGTAAGGTAATCTGGGTACAGTGTAGATTGACGGGAGAGAAGAATTTGATGTAAAAAAAAAGGAGGAGCTAGCAAGATTAAAGGACACCGTTTTTTTGAAGCAAACAGTAGGCGATTTCCCTCAAATTTTATAAATCAGAGAGAATACTAAAAGGGAATACAAATTATAAAAAGAAGAAAAAAAGTCCCAGTTCGACCCATCCAAATTAGAAGAGAACTCTACATAAGATGCCATGGAACTACCCCACTAAAAAAATGGCTACATCTGAATCACAAAACTCCCTCCCACAATATTAAGTTATTAAACGATCTCGCTCCCACGCAGAAATGTCCCATATATCCAAGGAATGCTCCCTCTAAACACAGTATTGTTCCTTGTCAACCAAATAGACCAAATGACTGCAGGAATGAAGGATTGAGACACCTATCTTTTTTGGAAAGGACATTGTTGGCTCCTTTTTTTTTTTTTTCTTTTTAGATGAAACTGCTAAGGATCCTACCACCAAATTCCATTGGTATATTTGGGGTACAATACCATGAAAAAAACAAGAAACAGAAATGAAATACAGAAGCTTTCCCGACTTACACCACCGGTTCCACCAAGTAAAGTTCTTTGTGAAACTACAATAATAAGCTTTAAATTACATATACATTTCAAATACTCTGTTGTTAGATCTTGTGAAAAGATGAAAGTTATGGAAGACCAATGCACAAATATTGGAATTCAGGTCTACGAAAAAATAAAATGGAACATAGATTATAAAGTGCATACCTTCATAAAGTATGTCTCAACGTATTTCCTGTCATCAAATATATTCTTGAAAACACTTCGAGCACCAAACAAGAACACATCAGAATCATCAGTAACAACTCCATCAACCAAATTTGCTAACTCCATATAAGCACACTGTGCTTCTGCCTCCATAGGCGCGATGATATATGGTAAGCCAAACATTTGTAGCAGTTCCTGTGAAACATAAAAAGTAGATGCTTCAAGCTTAATGCTCAACATCATCCATTACATGTACAATAGGCCGATATATGACATGCACATAACTCCAAAAGGAGAAGGAAACTGTATGACAAGAATTAAGATTTGGGTTCCTTTGATGATAAAACAGCCAGTGAAAAAAAAGAGGTTCTTTTCTTAATTTTAATAAGGTTCCCCGAGACCAGAATTCTTCCTATTTCAAGCAGTAATGGAACCTAAAAATCTCCCTTCCTCCCACCTTTTACTTCTTTTGCAGCACAATGTCAGTGTTAGAAATTCTACCTCACGTACATTATGACGTAACATTATGATTTATTTGGAACATGGCAAGTTGGCATATATCCATTTTTTGTAAATTGACAAAGTCCACCTTCACACTCCACTTGAAACAGAGAGAGGGAGGGCTAATATACTTTTATTTAGAACTGAACTAAAGTGAATATTTCTATCTCAAATTACTAGCAATGCATGATTTACATGACAACTAGACACCTAGGCACATGATATTTGATGCGTTGTGGGATTTTATATTACACCCCATGGATTGGGATACCCGTGACAGTTGATTAATATATTAGAAATCAAACTTGAACCTGACACTCGGCAAACATCTCATTGCTAACAGTTTCTGCATTCCGCTCAAGCCTTCTGTTCTCATCTCTTAGGCTTTTCTGCTCTTGTTGTAATTTTAGAATTTCCTCACCAAGGCTGGCATGTGATGCTTCAAATTGGACCTCTGCTTGCAAGGCTTCCGATGAGATCTCCATGGTGTCCTGAACTGTATTTTTTTGGATGTGAAGCTCTGTATCTGTAACGAAATCGTCATCTTTACCTATAGCAGGTTCCTGTTCTGCATCAATGTTTCCTTTCTTCCAGAAAATAAGAATTGTCATTGGTCATCACAGCAAAATGTCTTGACAAATTCATTGTAATACTTAAAGGAATAATGTCTGTTAATGGCTAAATGCAGCTGAAAATGTAAACGAACCTTAAGATCACCACTTTGGAATTCTTCAAAGCTAGATACACTTTCACCTCTGTTAATAACCAAAACCTGCTCTGGCGCAGATTTCTGAACAACCTCATGTTCAAGGGAACTGACCTCCATAGATTTCTGGGAACTGACTTCATTAGCATGTGATGGTTCCACAGGGACTGGTTTATCTGTTGGAGTTTCTTGACATTGAAGCAGAGGATCCAAAACCTGAAACCTTCCATTTGGTTCATCGAAAAAACTTGATTTTCTGTCATTGGTAACTTCTGGCACAGCAGAAAATATCAAACTTCCTTTTGGAGAATTAATCATTTGTTTATTGTCAATATCATTGACATTGTCCCTCACTGTAATGCTATCTACTGCAGAGCTTGATGCCTTATTTTGTTGGATATCACTTTTTATTGGATAACAAGGAGACCCAATCTTGATTCCAAAAGTTGGACCTTGACCTAGTTGCCCCACTATTTCTTCTGTCAATATTTTATTTGAATTTTCTAAGTTATCCTTGTCGGAAGAAAGAACTGAAGATTGCTTCACTGAAAAATCCAACAGGCTTCTCCTTATTGCTTCTTGAATGTCTGCTTCTTCCTCCACTGGTGTTCTTAAGACAGACTCCTTATATTCAGTTTGGGAAAGAGAGGCGTCACCAGGAACATGGCATGTCCCTTCTTCCCACTCCACTTCATCTTCATTATTGTTGTCATCTTCTACAGTAGACAACATACCTACCATGTCATCTCTCTTACAATCTTGGTCTTTATCTTTGATTATTTCATCATGGCATGTTTCTTCCTCCCACTCTATTTCATCTTCAGAACTGTTGTTATCTTCTACGTCAAATAGCTTACCAACTTTGTCATCATCACTCTTACAATCTTGTACTTTATCTTTGATTATGGAAGTACTAATATCTCCAGCATATAACTGCAGAGTAGAACTTCCCTCAACCAAACGTTCAAAAAAACTACCATCATCATCATCTGCTTCTTTCATCCCACTGTCATCTTCTTCAAAAGAGATTTCAATGGAACTCTTGATTCCAAGCGTTGATGGCTCAGTATAATAGTTACTGATATCAGCCATCTCAGCATCCCTGTCACCGATAGTTTTTCCATCTCCTTCAATTTCAGATGAAGCATTCGGTGGGTGAAGATAAGTCTCTTTGTAAGCAGTAGATTCTTTATTGGTGGAAATCGTTTGTATTCTCTCCTGCTCCAACTCTTTTATCAACCTCAAATTCTGCTCTAAATCCCGGGTCATACGAATTCCAAGTCCCCTAAGTCTACTAACTCTAAATCGGCCACTTTCATCACGATATGTTCCAACACTATGATCAAATTTCTCTGTAGGTTGACCATCAGTGAACCCAGATAATGACGAAAACTGACAAGCTGATTGTTTAGAATTTGAAGTGCCAGACAAAATGGGTTCTTTCGATGTTGCATGGTGCCCCCCATCTTGATCCTTCCCAAGTCTGGCTGATGTTAAAACTCTGAATAAATTAACAATGAAGTTATAATCAGAAACATGTCCAACCTGAAAAGGATGATCCAAAATGTGATATGGGGTGATGGCATAAGAGAAATTGCCACAAGCCTATGCACGCAACACACGCACACACACAAACAGAAAATGAGTGCACAACACGCGCAATATGCACACCTCAAAAAGTAACATGCATAAAAATATATTTGATGTGTTCACTGTGGCTATAAATGCCATTGTAATGATATAATACATTAATTGCTCTAACCTGGAGAATTGAGAATGGAACATGTGCTTACTGCTTATCACCAGTAAATGACGATGAGAATATAAATTCTCTGTTGGCTTCAGAAGCTATCCGTGATGGTTGCACACCACCCAACCCCTTTCCTGCAGCAGCTTTCTGAACTTCATCTATCTCACGCCGAAAAGCAACAGTTTTCAGATAAGACTGAATCTGTAACTCTGAGAACTTTTTAGGGGCCTGGAAATTGGAAAAAAATGGATGGTGATCTTGGATTGTTACTGGTGCTAAAAACTCCAGAGTCCAGGGACCTCTGTCTGAATGCTAAAAGTAACTGAAATCTGAATTTGTGCATATTAGATTCCAACACCTATGAGGTTTATAAATGATATATATATATATATATATATACATGAATTGATTTGTGAATATAAAGGGCACTAAGATGATTTTTTACTTAAAATTTATATTTCAGCATGCAATGAAGCAAAGATTACAAGAACAGTGCATATCAAAACTAAAGTGACTTCTATATCTCTTTCAAAGGAAACATATTAAAAAATCATATGATAATTAAAAAATCATTCCTATAGAACTAATTTAACATAAGAAACATTCATTTTACTACCAGTGAAACCACTATATTAGCAATTTAGCTATTTAGTAAATCTCCCATTTTTTCTCTCTTTTCCCTTCAGAAAAGTTTTGAGTACATTGAAGGGTCAAGTCATAGCAGATAGGGGCATTATCTAACTGGACAATCTTGAAGAATAGGAAACCTATTGAAACTGTGTGGCTTGGATTCATATATACCTAATAAAAAAATAAGGGTACTGTCTTGCAAATCAAATGACCAGTGGATAGGGATTGCAGTATTATATTTGTGACATGAGGAAAATGTGAAATAAAAGAAAAAAACCATGCAAAGCTTCACAAATGAAAATTTAAGATTCCAAAAAAGAAGAAGTTTGCATCCCGATATTACGAAAGAAGCCATTCACTGGCTAACTCATTGGTGAGAATAGAAAACACAAGATGAGGACTGCTATGGTATAATGAACATGGTTCATGGTCCATGATCTGACAACTAGTCTTAAAATTTACTTGTTGAACCAAGAGGCCAACATTACCCTCTACTGGTTTTTGCAACCACAAAAATAAACATCATGCTCTCAAATTCAGTAGCCTTTCTTCTATTGGTCTTACTAACTTGGTAAACAAATCTATTCGTTTTTGTTCAATGCTTTCCTGATGAAAGAAACACAGAACAAGTGTAAGAAAAATAAAAATTCATTCATCTTTGTATTATGATTTATCTAGGTTCCAAAATCATCCACAGTATCATTCACATCCATCCAATTGCAGCATTATTGAACCTAGTCTGTGCAGTTCTAAATCATGACAATATTATGTGATTACATCTTCATTTATTTCTTCTTTTTTGAAAAATAAAGGTAGCCTATACCTTATTTTTATTTTTATTTTTGTTAAGAAACCCACAAAATTTTAAGGCTGATTCATAGCCCACCTTCATCTATAAGATTCATTTATCTTAATGTGTTTCTTAACTAAAGGCATCCCCTTTTTCACCAAATATATATAACATACTTACATGTTGCTTTATACCTGCCCAACATTGTTATCCATCACAAATAAATTAAATTAAAAAAACTAACCCAGAACCATTGGTTATGTTAATGTTGATATGATGTATTAATAATAGAAAAAGATTTAGAGTTTATACCTTCTTGATCTTCTGATACTTCTGTCTGTTCTCAGCCATCAGACTCTCTCTCATCTAAAATCAACAAGTAGATATTAGAAGGAACTCAACTGACAACAGAAAAGTAAATGCAGAAAATGCCTAAACAAGAGAGTGTTTATGATGATTAAGCTTACCTGAACAAGAAGATCAAGTTGCATTGATGGAGGTAGTGCAGCAAGAACAGTTGGATCTACTTTTCCCGGTAAAATTGGCTGTAGTTATCAATTGGAACCAGAAACTCAAAGTTATTGTGTTTACAAGGAAATATTAAGCATTCCAGGTTCCTTGCATTTAGGGATGGCAGTGGGATGGGGTAAATGGGAAACCTGCCCCAACCCGACCCTATTGGGACGGGTTTGGTGGTACCCTAAATGTCGAACCCAAACCCAACCCATCCCAACCCAATGAAGATATGGGACAGGGTTTGGAATTCAGTGGAAAAACCGCCCCGCCCCGTTATACCCCGTTTAAATCACTTATATCATCAAAATTAATAGTTAACATAAGTAAAACTAACCCATCATAGATTATTATTATTATTACAATTGATAAAATACTTAAGCATGTATCAAGTAATATATATTAGATGATTATTTAGTTTATAATATAAAAAAGAATAAAAAAAATTATTTTAAAAATTGAGATTATTAATTTCACTTCCTTCTAAATGGAATGGGACAGGACAGGTTTGGGTTCTTTAAAAACCTATTGGGATGGGTTTGGGTTTTTTAAAAATTCGTTGGGATGAGTTTGAGACGGAATAATCAAACCCGTCATGGATTTAGACTGGAATTTATTAGCCGGTTTGGGATTGGGATTAACCAAACTCGTTCCAACCTGCCCCATTGCCTTCCCTACTTGCATTCACACATACAAACAATAAAAAAGTAAAAACCACCAAAGTACATATAGATTCTACACCATCTGTCTTATCAAAGAGATCATAATAACCTTTTTTTCCAACTTACATAACATAAACAAAAAAATGTGCCTGTATCATAGATTCATAGTCCAAAGCAACTGTAGCAGAAGGGGCTAATTTTTTTCCAATACATGAAGATAACATATTGACAAACCATGCAATTTCCAAGATATATATTACATAGTACATAGAGATAATACGCGTGCATGTCAAAATTGCATCACTAATTCCATCCGCACATACAGAAGAATTCACTAACCCCTGAATGTGCAGAATCCCTAGAATCTCTTGCATTTCTCTCAAAAAAACTTTTTTTTTTGTTTGAACAAAAAGGTTGGAGTAGTCTATTATAAAGAGTTGCCCCTGGAACAAGTGAAGATGAGTGATCTTTGACAAAAATAAAAAGAAAAAGAAAAAGAAAAAGAAATGAACATAAAATAAAATACAAAGGTCGCCCTTGGAGCAACTACCAGCCCAAACAACATGCACTTATCTCCTACATCGCTTTCCAATTATTTTCCGTAGTCCTTGAAGGTGTATCCTCTCCAAGAAGCACTATCACCCATGATCGAAGGTTATTCGAAACAGCCACCTCTTCACAAAAGCTCTTTTCCTTTGAAAGAAACTTGTTTTGTGCAACCCATATTTAGCAACAACCTGCATGGGGGATAAGGCCTTGAACTTGATTCTATTGCTTCAATCACTCTTTTGGCTTCTCTTTTGAAATGATCACACATGCTGGATTTGAGAAAGAGTGATAGGAGAAATGATAAGAAATTCGCAAAGTGAAAAAGAACTTATTTTGGTGGTAGGATGATCCACTCAGAGGGATCTTATAGGTTATGAAATTTGCCTCTCCATTTTTTCCTGATTTTCAAAGTTCTTGAGACTGCGATGACTGAACATGAAATTCAAGTGAAGGGTAGCCTTCCTCTTTAAATAGGGTGTTTGTGGGCGAAATTCAAAAGGAACGGACCAAAAGAGACAAAGGAATCAATTAGTCCCTCTTAGTGGATGGTTAGGGAGATGAGAAGTGGAGGATAGTTGATTATGAAACAGATCATCATAGAAAGATAATATGCGGGCTAGAGAAAGCGGTACATAATCAGAGCCATGATTTATAATTTGTCACATATCTGGGAAAGTAGATGCCCACACTAAGGAAGCTTTTCTTATCAGTATTTCATTCCCATTGCATAAAGAAATTGATGTCTTGTTTGGAAAGGGAGAATGCAAAGGAGTGACTTTATTTACTCTATTTCCCAAGTTGTAAGCTTCACAACTCATAACAAAACAGAAATGGCTGAGGTTTAACAATATATGCTCCAAAGGTGCCTCCATACTATAATTTGATCGATGATGGGGGTAAATGAAAGAGACAACAAATTTAATTTGATGATTTTTGGTGCCCACTAAGATTCAGTTCATCTGGATCGCAACAACATATCCCATTCCAACCTCAGTCTATCCAGACTGCAACAACAAAGAATTTTAGCAATCACAGTTTTACCATACTATCAGAAATCCATCTATAAAGAAGTCTGTCCAAATTGCTTAATTAAAACTTGTAATGTAAAAAATTCAAATTTCATGTCTAGGTTAAAAACTTACAAGTACCATCTCTTCATCCTCCGCATCATCATCTTGCACATCATTCATGACTGATGTTGATCCAATGTCAATGGATGTATCCTCCTCCTCTGCTGCAAGAGATGCTGCAAGCCTGCACAGCTGAAGATATATCAATAATAAATATTTGAGAAACACATGAGAGAAATTTAGAAGAAGTTACATGCTCACATTTCATCTAGACTTTCTTGACTAAAACCCCCTGTAACTGTTTCATGTTTCTGAAGACTCGGCTCTGTCATGTTATCATGACCAGCCACAACCTTTTTCCCCTTGGGGTCATCCTTCCATTTGCTGTTCTTAATTTCATCTGCAAGTTCTTCAAGCCTCCTAGCCTTGAGCTGTTAAAAAACAAAAAAGGATGAACTACTCATATGAACACACACACACACACACACACACACACCCCAAATTATTACTATTATTTGCAAATGAAAATCAAATAAGAACTTTCGGAAAGGTCCAACTATATTCTATCAAAGCTAAAACAACAGAATACAACTGATCAGATATAAAAGGTCAACAAATAACACCTTTAATTGATTATAGAAGTTGAAGTATACTATCAATTAGATAATGACATTTACAAAGATAATAACGACTGTGATGTGCATATTAACAATGCCATTGGGAGATTCGTTTGAATAGGAACCTGTGAGAGGCAAAGGTGACCATATACGCGGAGTTTTTGGCCGGGCTTCAAGAGGAGAGTATGAAGGAGGTGTAGATGATGCGGTAGTTTGGAAGCCTCAGCCAAGATCATAATTCCCAGTTCGTAGTTGTTACAAGTGGTGGGGGAGAGACAGACCGAGACTTCAGGAACTGGCGATTATATCAAAAGAGGTCTGGGGATTCAAATTCCCCTTGGAGGTAAAAACATTTACGTGGTTGTTGTTTCATAACAAATTTCACAAAGTTTTACGGAGAGAAATGGGCTCACGACGAAGACAAGACATGTAGTTTGTGTTGCGTGGCGGAGGACACCAGAGAGCATTTGTTCGTTGGTTGTCCGGTGGTTAGTTAGATATGGGCAAAAATGGCAATCGTGACTGGGTTGACGATAAACTTCAGTACATAGGACGAGATTTTGCTTGAGGGGAAGCGGTTAAGCTAGAGGGGTGACAAAAGTATGAAAGCAACAATCTCAGTTATTTATACCAGTTGTGGTGTGGTCTCTTTAAGGGAGCAACATTGTATGTGAAAAATATCTAGGAGTTGGTAATTAGATTTATAAAAGATTGGGGGAAAGCTTGTGCGAGGGCTTCTCCTGTGTTGTACTTGGGGGATCGTATTGTAATTGAGGAGTAGATTTTATATAGTTTGGGTGGTGGATCTCAGGGTCAGAGCGTCAGTAGATACCTCCTCTACCGAATTCTTTATCCGAGTGGCCCTTACGGGTCATTCTAGTGCTTTGTTTCTTGTCTTTTGTGACTGAGCTTTCACTTTTCTTCAATAAAATTAGGGTAGGATGCCTACCATTTTTCAAAAAAGGCATATTAACAATGGCATGATAAAGTTCAGATAATAGGTCCCAAACTATAAACCAAATACAAGTCTTTTTTTCTCTGACGAAAATTCAAAGCTCACCACCCGTAATTTTTTAAATGGATTTAAAACTCCAAATTCAAAGTTCAATTACACAAAAATTTCAATAAAATCAGATTTTCAAGCACCATTCAACAAGAAGTCAAGCATAGTCTTCATAGATGGCGATACAACAAGATGGTGTTGAATATGATCTTCAGCGCCATTCAAACACAAGTACACAATCCCATGCTGGAAAAAAAGTCTCCCTTCAGCTTCCTAAATAAACTACTAGCTTAGGTAGAGCATTTGAAAACGAATTTGAATGATTCTACTTTTGCATAAATCATATTTAACCCAAACGTGTTTTCAAATGTCCCCATGGATCTAGCTTCCCAAATAAGGAGCTTTTTGAAAGGCTAACAAAATATGCTTCTTGGGAATCTAATTTTCAATGGCTACTTTAGACAACTCCAATAACACCCAATCACCATCACACTTTTTTAAATCCCAAAGGGCATTCACCCATTGTTTCAACAAAGAACAATAAAATCCAATGAAACATGAGTAAATGAGGAAAATGTTACACTTAGTTATTCCTCCAGCTACTTTTGCAGACCGAACACATTTTGAATATTTTTTTGATGTTCATACTTGTCTAATGAAGTACATAATTTCACAAAAATAAATTATATACTCAAATGGATTGAATGCACATATTTTTATAGATTTCATTACAAGGCATATACTGACATAGTAGAGTATACATCCTGTTAGATATTCCATTTACTGAGTTAAATGACATAGCATCTGTAGAAGTGTCTGAACAAACGGAGGGAGAGGATTCAAAACCTGGTTGAGAAGGAGCTTCTCGGCGGTCTTGCGGATCTTGGCGCGGGCGGCGTCACGGGACCTGCGGCGGGCGGCGACGGTGCGGCGCTTGAGGGCAGGGGTACCACCGTCGAAGACGAAGACAGGGCGGGCGCGGAGGTAGAGGAGCTTACAGATGCGGCGGAAGAAGCCAAGGAGGTGGCGTTGCGGACCATCTCCCCCTTCTCGTCCCTCATCGCCTTCATGAACTGGACGATCCATATGCTCGCGTCTGCGTCCAAATCCATGTGCGTTGAATTCAAGAAATTAGGGTTAGGGTTTGTGATTGGGGGAGGGAAGAGTTGGGGTTTTACCTATGGCGAGTTTCTTGCCGGCGAGGGTTTCGACGGAGACGCGGCGGCCGACCGGGGCGAGAAGCTCCCATAGACCTTGGACGCCCATCTGTCGCCGTCGACTCTACTGCGGTGGTTGTTCCGGCGAGAGAGGATTCGAGGGTCCGTTTTTGTGTGTAATGGAGGATGTGTTGATGGGGGAGAGACGGTTCAGGTGGTTGTGAAATGGCGGGAGGCCCATAAACGACGGTTTGATCGGCCCAAGTACACATGTTCATCGAGCGCTGATACACTCCGTCCTTTTTGAGACTGTATGTGGTTTCATAATAACTATGATAGTTGTGTTATCGTAATGTATTGATTTCTATTATAGTGTGTCGCACAATAATAATTTTATTTTTTTAAAACAAAAAAATATATATTCTATTGTCGTATCAATGTATACTTAATTTAACATAACAACGTATATTTTAATGAAAAAATATGATTTTTAAAAAAATCGGTGTGTGCTGTAATTGAGGCTGGACATATCATTTTCCATATTCATCTCATTGTATAAAGGAAAGAAAAGAGTTACGCTCAGTTATATTTTCAGTCCAAAGTGCAGATCATGAGAAAGGACGTTGTGTGCGAGGTTGGATTAAAATTGATTGGGATGGAAAAATTAGGGTTGGGTTAATGTTTTTAAAATAATCTAATGTCATGTCATGAAAATCTACGTTTAATCTCAAATAGGAATCTCTCCTACACGAGCTTGGCATTGTATAGATTATGTTGTTTGTATGTTTTTCTTTTATTTTGCTTGTATCTTTTTTCCCCCTCGTTTGTATTCAAACTTTTATCATTGCGGTAATACAATATCAGGGTTGCAACTGTCTACCGGTATTCAAAAAAAAATCATGTTAACCGCTAATAATAATGATCCATAAACAAAACAAAAATAATAGTAATTACAAATTTTTTGCCCAAAAATTCCCCCAATAAATAACACCACAATACCTAATAGATCCAATGTTAATTAGCATTTCAACAACTACTCATTTTCTTTCTCACACTCCTAATTACATTAAATTAGAGAGAATCAAAACATACTTAAACCTCCTACATGCATCAACTTAAACAACCACACAACATTGTCACACTCCATACACTGGTACACATACACCCAACTGTTCATAACCCCATCAACATAGAACTTGGTCATGCACACCGCATTCAACGCCGGCGGCCTCCTCCTCCTCCTCATTCTCTGCCAATGGCCGATGATAGAGCATCGGCGCCTCATAATAGTACCCAATGGAGGCGTCAGGTGGCGTTGGAGCCGCCACCGAGGGCAGCTTAGAGAGGAGTGCTTCAAGGCTGCTCATGGATGGGGTGATGGTGAATGGGTGGCTCGTGTTGTTGTAGAATTCGATTATCGACAACGGATGGTGGACCAGCTGACTATCTGGGAAGGACACGCCGTAAGCCGAGGAGGACGGTGGGGGAGGAGGACACCAGGGATGCTCCACAGGTAGGTGAACTTCTTGCGCAATTGGACTACATAGTTAAGGTCCTCTACCACCTTGGCAAGGATAATTTGATATGCATTTAATTAAAAATTAAATATTTAAGATGGTAAGAAAGACTGTATGTATCATAACTCATATCGTAATCATGTGTGCTCTTTATTGTTTCTTATTTGTTATTTAAATTGACATAAAGAAAATTGGGCTATGTTTCAAAACATGATTAAAAATAACTAGCTTTTCAACTAGATTTTTGAAATTTGATTTGAGCCTCATTTTTTTAAAGAACCAACATTCATGTTCTGGAGAAGATGTTGTAATGTTTAATTCATAAATCTAATTGTGTTTTGATAAGTAATGTAGTTAATAGTATTTTAAATTATAGACCTATCAATAAAATATTTTGCATGATTAAGGGTACAAGTGGTGTTACAAGTTTAGTTTCAATTTTTTTAGAACAATAAACATAATTATCTATATTCTATGTAGAGGATAGAGACAGATACATACAGGTAATTTCTTGAAAGATATTCTTTCCATAGCTATCTGAACAACTTTTTTTTTTTTGCCTTCCCAATGCATTATAAACTGGAAGCTCTTTTTTTCTTGAAAAGCTAATAAAATAAATATGTACTTGGTTCAGCTTCTAGTTTCTAATTTAAAACAGTTTCATAAAATATGTGATCTCTTCAAACATGTTACAAATCGTAGCCTTAGGTTGTCCTGCCATGCCAGGTGTGTAAATATCTGATGATAATTTTGTTGTGATACATTACCTCCCACTAGAGGTGTATAACGGGACGGGCCGGCCCGGCCCGGCCCGGCACGGGCCGTGCCGTGGGCCGGCCCGTTTGAGTGCCGACACGGGCTGGGCCTGCCCCCCGGCCCGCGTGCCGTTTCCGGCATGGCCCGCTAGGCCCGCGGCATGGTTTGTGCCGCGGGCCCCACCTCCATCCAACGGCTAGTCCGACTAGTTTTATTTTTTGGAAGGTGAGTTGCAAGTGATTGATAGTTTTAATAGGTACCAACCTAGTTGGGATATATTAAAAACTATAGTGATGCAATTATCACTCACATTTTATGTTATATTAATTTTTTGTATTTATCAATGTATTTTTTAAGAATTGTATAATTCATTTTTATTCATCAATGTACTATTTGTGAATTTTTTATTCATTTTATCATTTATTTAATTAATGTTCAATTGTTCATGTACTCAAAAATTCAATATTCAATCAAATAAATACTTGTATTCTTGATTCCTTTTAGTTTTCAATTTTTATGAATAATTTATGTGTATTTCTTTTATTTTTTTAACTTAAATCAACTAGTAAATTAAACATGGAATTAAATATTGAACTTTAAAATTTTTTTAAAAAAATGAGTATATAAACGGGCCAGCCCGTTGGCCCGTCAATGGGCCCGGCCCGTTTGGCCCGCCGGGCTGACACGGCACGGCACGTTGGCCCACCGGGCTGGCACGGAGGGCCGTGCTGGGCCGGCCCCCTGTGGCCCGTGCCGTGCCGGCCCGTTAGCCCGTTGGCCCGGTTGGCTAGCGGACCGGGCCGGCACGGCCCGTTTTACACCTCAGCCTCCCACTCTAGACAAATGATTGATAAAAAAACGGATTGTCCAATGAAAAGCCCATTTGTATAACATCCATCTCTGTTACAATGTGATCATTTAAGCCTAGTTGTTTAGACAGGGTAACATCATGTTTATGTGAAAAAATCATATATGCACTACTTAACTAATTTTATATCACGTATAAAAAAAATAAAAAAAACAACTAATTTTATATCACGTATACGATATTTTCTGATTGGCCAATTTGTAAAGAGAGAAAGCTGGAGAGAGAGAGAGAGCTAGAGAGAGAGAGAGAGAGATGGCTGACCTTGTTCATGGCTCCCAACTGAAGAACACCTTCTCTCACAGCTATCAAAGCAATGGTCTGTTCATTTTTATCAAAACATCCAAAACCAGATTAAGCTTAGTTGACCATAATAAAATTATAATTATAAAAAAATAAAAAATAAAAGACTTTTTTTTAACAATGGCTAATTATAAAATTAATATCATCAGCTGATGTAATACTAATGAAACATTATATCAGCCAGTGATTTAATCATTTTTGACACAATGTAGTACCTTGATGCCAGACTGGAACTGAGCTTTCCATGTCCTTGGATGCTTAAGAAACATGGACCAATAAAATTAGAAAAAAAAACAATTATAAAAATCGAAAAATAAAAGAAAAGATCAACAAATACAATCTAACAAAAAAAAAAAGCTATAAGTTGCACAACTCACTGAGTCAGCCTGGTTATTCCATGCAGACAAGCAGCTGATCTCCTGCTCCTGCAGCTCATTGAACACCCACTTGTGACTGTGATCTGCTGCAACTTTCCCAATCAATCTGCACAAAAAGAAAGAAAAAAGATTTAAATTTTAGTTTGGCATTCATTGTCATTCTCCTTCCACTAGAACACCTGGAAAAATTATATTTTGAATCATCCATTCTTCTATTCATTCTTGGACATCCCAGACAAGTTTTCTCATTTCACAGAATCCACAAGAGTTGGATTCCAAATGAGGAATTCTTCTTCTAAACCAGAGTTACCAAACTATCATAAAGATTCAGTCTGGTAACCCTTCTCATTATCATAAATATAATTTTTTATTCATATAATTGTTCCTGGACAGTTCAAGTGAACTGTATTCCTGAAGAAGGAGAAATTTCATTCTAGACCAGAGTTATTAAATTGACCCGTACGGTGAAACAATCATTTCCATGTCACATTAATATAAGTTGCATGATATAACTCACCCTTCTCCATAGCTATAGATTTCATGAGACATCTTGAAGAACAGCTGAGGCTGAAGCCCTTTGACATGAACAGGCAATCCGGCACACGCCACTGACTCGATCTCGGCTAGTGATGAGGCAGCAAAGTTGCAGAACCCATCTTCCCATGCTAAGATCCTGTTATGCACAAAAGCTAATTCATTGATCATCCATGTGAACGATGAAAACCAAATCATCACCACAACAACAACAACAACAACAACAACAAGCATTACCAGTTCCTTCTATTCCCTCTTGACCTGTCATACAGTCCCAGTTGAAGATCCCATCTACACAACAGAATTAGAAGAGAAATAGAAAACACAAATCTTTTAATATGAAAAAACATGGATTAGTTTTGATGGGTGTTTGTGTTTTAAAGAGATTTACTTGGGTGGTGGGTAGTTTCTAGGGAGGATCCTCCAAAACACAGCATAGATCCACTGAGGGCTCTCACTTGTGCACAGTCCCCTCAGTGTGTGCTGTAGAAGATGCGTTACTACTAGTGGGTTCAAATGTTGGTCCTCCATCTCTTCTGATGATGATGAACTGATTAGTGTGTATTCATCACTATTTATATTATGTTTTTGAATTACATTATAAGAATTTTAAAAAAAATGATCTGCTGATCATGCCCCACAAGAACAAATGGTTCTCAAAACACAACCCCACCACAGTAAATTTTAAACTGTTTCTCAGGCCTTTATCCTGCTCTGTCTCAACCACTTGTCATTTATATGAAGTACTACCCTTTTTTTTTTTTTGGTGCAATACACAGCATATATCTGTCTCATAGTTTTGCAACAAAATTAAGTTTTTCAAGGCTAGAAGTGTAGTAAAATAAAATTTGGGGGGTTAAATATCGAAGTTATCTTTTTTATATTAGGTGCTGGATTTCTTATATGAATCCAATGGTAGTCATCAGACTCTAGCTCTTTAGACAAAGCGGGAAATATGTTTTTGAGTTCAGTGTGAACATTAAGAAAAAAGAAATAATGATAGAATCTATACACCAAAATAGAACACACACACAATAATGCAGTGTGCATGCACTGCTAGCTAGGGGAAATTTTGGGTGACAAAATGAACTATAAATATAAGCTCTCCATGAGGAATGGCAAATGTTTATGTTCATCAATAAATGATGACAAGCTTGACATAGCCTACAAATGTAGAACAAAATAACTTACCCAAACCCTCACAAAAACAAGAGGGGGGGGGGGGGGGGGGATGCATATATATAATCCCCCACAAACACATGAAAATTCAGATAACCCCCATACCTTTTCTCATAATCCAAATAACATCATAAAGATAACTAAAAGCAAAATCACCCCCTTGTGTTAAATAACCACTAACAGAATTAGAATATATGTGGAATATTCTGTTATCCTAATTCATGCACAATACAATAATTTAAATAACCCCTATGTAAACTAAGAAAAATACAAATAATCCCCTAATAATTGCATTATTACCCTTCTGAACAACCTAATTTAAAAACATTAAATTTCAAGAAGAAGAAGAAGAAGAAGAAGAAGAAGGGGATGTTAGGTTTTAAGTTTATTTAGGTGAAAAAAAAGAAGATACGGAAGAGGAAGAGGAAGAAGAAGAAGAAAATGTTAGATTTATGTTTGTTTATGTGAAGAAGAAGAAGAAGAAGAAGAAGAAGGGAACGTTAGGGGTCGTTTGATTTGGCGGATTACTGATTTTAAGTGTTGATTTATGAATGCAGATAATTTAAGTGGAAAACTATTTGATTCAACAAGAAAAATAAGTTATTATTTGTAATGCTTATCAAAAGGTATTTATGTCCATTTTATGAAAAAAAAATTTATTGATATTTGATTCACCACTTTTTATAAAATTGAAAGATTGGGGGCAAAATGGTCTTTCAACAATCAATAAGTAAAATAATTTTTAAATAAGAGCCAAATTGTTTACTTGTTAAAAAAAAGGTTTTTCAGTTTCCACCCCCTCCAAAATTAGTGAATTATTAAAAACCCCCTGTAAATAATGAATTTATTATTAACCCTTTACAAAGTTATTGCATCTTATTTTAAAACTCAATGTTTAGTTTCCTACCCCTTCTAAATAAATAAATTATTTAAAAACCCCTCCAAATATACATTATTATTTTAGGTCCCTTCAAATGCATATTGTCTTCATAAGATTAATCTATTACTGAAACTGTTCATATTAATTTTGTATCAATTCATTTTTTTAATGATTTCTATAATAGGAGATATAACCATACTTTTTGCAAAGACAACTATAATTTGTAGGGGTCTTAGAATAATGATATTTTTTAGGGGGATTTTTAATAATTTACTAGGAGGGGCAAAAATAAATAACCCGAAAAGGTTGGTTTTTTAATAAAAAGTAATAAGTTTACAAGGGGTTTATAATCAACTCAATTTTTTTATGGGGATTTTGATAATATGCTGGTTTTCCATGGGGGTGAAAACTAAAAAACCCTTAAAAAATATATATTTGTCAATAAATACTTATAAACACTTAAAATAAATACACAAATAAGAAATAAGTATATTTTAAGTGATAAAGCCAAATAAGTGCTTATTTTTCGTCAAACCAAACACCCCATTTAGGCTTGTTTAGGTGAGGGTGTAAATGTAAATTTACACAGTTGGGTGAAATTCAAGTAATTTATAGTTAACATAACTCACAGAAGGGGTGACTTCTAAGGGGTTACTTGGATTTTGGAAAAAGACAAAGAGATATTTGGATTTTCATATGTTTGCGAAGGGTTACATGAATTTTTATTTAAAAAAAAAGTTACAAGTGCATGAACCTGAATACAATTTGTAAAACGTGTACGTACTAGGAATCTAGGTGGTTAATTATCTACTATTTATCTTGCTTTAAAAAAACAAAACTATGTACTATTTATCATAATATCTAGAAAACTATTTCCAGTCATGTATAACCTGCCGTTATATACATGCAAATTTAATTCACCTCTCTGTCGTGATATACACTGTTACCCGTTTGAAAAACGGAATAAGCGAGTATAAGGGTAGTATAAGAGTGATATAAGAATGGATAGAAAAAATGGTTGTTTGTTTACAGAGTATAACTTGGTATTATTAAGTCAGTTTAAACGAGTATAAAAAAGTATAACAATTCTAAGTAACCACTAGGATAAGCTATACTCGGTTTATCTATTCAAATGAGCCTATATGTCAAATCAACTTTTTACATCTTATCACATCAAATCACCTATCAATACCTCTTATACATCAAAGGGTCCACATGTCAAATCAATTTTTTTTACACTTTATTTATATTTTATTCTTTATCAACCAAACAACTCAACTTTTATTCTTACGTTTTCTAATGAGAATAAAAAAAAACACAACCAAACAGAAAATCTCTTTCATGTAGATTTGTTATCTATACTAGCATAGTTATCTATCCAGAATAACTCAATTCTGCTATCTAAACAGGGACATAATTTGTCTACTTGATCAGCCAAGGTACTTCAGACTTTCGTCCCTGCTGTCTCATGGGCTCTTTGAATCTCTCAAAACCACCTGGTTTTTAGGGTACTAAGATTTATTTCAATTTGAGATATGGTTATAAGCCTCGCTATGGACTGGGGTATGCACTGTGTGGGTGCGAACAAAGTGTCTCACTCTAGGAGGAAGAATTGTATTGATGCTTAGTATAGCCTCGGTCATGACCATGTGTGCTCAATAGACACCTCTTCTATATAAAAACAAGCAGAGCATTCTAACCCCTTCTAACTGGCCATCTAGACTTAGCCAAGCTATCTATTTTGTTTCCAATATTTCACATATGTATTCTTTGAGAATTCCCTTTCTTTTAACAATAAATTAATTAACAATAAATTAAGGTTGAACGACTACCACATTTTCAAATAATAATAATAATAATATAAACAAATAAATATATAAATACAATTCGCATGCTCAATAGACCAGGATACAAGTATATAACAACAATACAAACGTGTTGTCAAACAGGACGGAGTTAGCTTAGGCCACACTGGGGCAGCTGCCCCCACTCAAAAATTTTCAACATTTCCTGCCCTGTTGTGACCTATGTTTGTAATTAAAATTAACCAATGTTATATAATATATGCCGCCACACCATCCCTCACAACTAGTCCAACTCTCTTTTATGCATGGGCCCATTAATAACATGTAATTATCTCAAATCTATTTTCTTTGTTTTTGGTTTTGGAAAAATCCATATAACCCATATGGCCTAAATCCATATAACCCACTGTAATCACACCTCTTCATAAAACCCCTTTTGTCTACCTTCCGTGCGATGAAAATTGTAGGGGGTTAAGTGGATTTAGGCCACCAGATTACAGGAGATTATATGGATTTTTACCTTTTTGGTTTTTTTTTATAAATTTTCTCTACATGTAGTTTAAAAATTGAACTGTTTAACATTTACTTTTGATTTTTTTTCAAGATACCATGCATATTTAATTTTAATCAAACAAAATAATTATTCAAATCATAAACATATACAAGATCACCCACCAATAAATAGAAGTAAAAGATATATATATATATATACTCTATCTCTTAATATTTCAAAAAAGAACCCAAAATTACTCCTGCACATATAGTTTACTCCATTATTAATGTGTCGGGGTACTGGTTATGAGAGTGAGTTTTGTTGGGGATAAACTGTATGTGGAGGAGTAGTTTTGGGTTCTTTTTTAAAATATCAAGAGATATAGTATATATATATTTTACTTCTATCTCTTTGGTGGGTAATCTTGTATGTATTTATGATTTGAATAACCTTTTTTTTTATTAAA
This sequence comes from Acorus calamus, assembly GCA_030737845.1. NCBI lineage: Eukaryota > Viridiplantae > Streptophyta > Magnoliopsida > Acorales > Acoraceae > Acorus > Acorus calamus. Next base: position 7,149,013 of record CM060874.1, on the reverse strand, counting down.
ATTAAATATGCATGGTATCTTGAAAAAAAATTCAAAAGTAAACGTTAAACACCTCAATTTTTAAACCACATATAGAGAAAATTTATAAAAAAAAACCAAAAAGGAAAAAATCCATATAACCCCTAATAATCTGGCCTAAATCCATATAACCCCCCTGCAATTTTTATCGCCGTTAACTAGATGGACGGAAGATAGACGGAGGGGGTTTTATGGATATAGAGGTGTGATTACATGAGGTTACATGGATTTATGAAAATTGTAAGGGGTTATATGGATTTAGGTTAGATTACACGGGGTTATATGGATTTTTCCTTTAAATAATGTTATTTTTTATTGATTTGTTTAATTTCTTTTTAGATATGAAAAATATGATAACATGAGTTTTTTTTTTTTTTGTATCATGATAGGTCAATAGATAATCAATCCAGATGAACTTTTTATTTATTGAGAAAAGTATAATATACATCGAATGAGTATTAGATGATGAATTTTAATGTTATATTTCCTTTAGGATGTGTAAGTATGGCATGCCATAGTGTTTATGCATGGTTATATATATATTTTTAATCTTAAGTTCTCTTTTTAAAATATAATCCCACATATTTTGTGAGAATTAAAAGAGTTGCTTTTATTTATTTTTTTACTCATTTATTTTTTTAGTTGGTTTTTGTTTCATTTTTTAACTTCAATATTTTTTCACAAATCCCTATAACAAAATTTTCTTAGAGCATTGAGACACTTCTAATTAGTCTATTTTGCAACTTCATACATTGTTACATTACAATAAGACATTGTATATTGTGCTACACTGCCTTATCGTAGTGTATAATTTTTATCATAGTGTATGGGATGTAATTTTTTTCATTTTTTTTTTAAAAAATACATCAATATATATATTTACTTTAATTTGTATAACAATATGTATTTGATCAATAGGTGAGTATATATTTTTTTTAAAAAAAACCCAATGAGAATAACACATGAAGCTGCATACAAGACCGAACATATTGATCTCCTTCTTCTTATTGTCTGCCCCCACTCAACATAAATCCTAGCTACGCCACTGTTGTCAAATGTCCAACCATTCACGACTTTTTTAAAAGCATAATATAATTTTTAGTTATAACAAGCCTATGTTTTTCTTAGATATGTAAAAGCATAATTTATTTGAAAATTTTGTTTTTCAAATTTACTTTAGATGGTGAATAGACAGTAGTCACAGTAGTGTTTGATTTGGGGCAAGAAACCACTAGTATTCTGGGAATAGGAGAGTAATTTTCACCTTACAATATTCCATGGTGAGCAGAAGTGGTCTTAAGGACCCCCCATCTTTCAATTTTTGCTGTCCCCTGACATGCCCCTTAGAAACCTTTGACCACTGAATCACTCATTGAAATCATCCATGGAAATAAAAGAAAATTAAAAAAAAATTTACAATTTACTAGAAAGAACTGTGCTTGTATTAGGATTTAGGGGCACACTACAACAAAGAGCATTTTTTGCAACCATGTATTTGCGACGGCTCACTAAAAACCGTCGCAAATGTTTATAATTTTGATGTTAATTTTTGGGGGTTAGCAAATAATTTTCAACTTTTGCGGTGGTCAAGTTGAGCCGCTGTTAAAACATGTATTTACGACAGGTATATCAAGCCGTCGCACATAATACACTAGTTGCAACTGAATGCCATCGCATATACCAAATTTTAGATCTAACTGTTCATTTTTTCACCTTTAATCACAACCATCCGATCTTCTTGAATATATATTAAAAAAAAGTAATCCCTAACTAAACCTCTCTGAAACATTGTCGTTGTCTCTGACTTCGATCGTTGTTTCCATTTCGATCAAACCGCAATCCGTCATCGATCAAATCATCATCGCCGTCCGTTTTGATCAAGCCACCGTTGCAATCTGACTTCGATCGTTGCCCCCCCCCCCCCTTGGTCTTTGATTTGGTTCCAACCATTTTTGGGTGTTTTGAATGCATGGCATAACACTGACAGGCTTACCCATTATAACTCCACCTATGATTATGTGGGTGTGGTTGTAGGTAGTATTTTAAAATCTAACCCAATCCGGACGGTTGACTGGATAAACATTCATATATTTTGAATTTCAATTTGATTTATCCTCAAATTTTGATAGTATAAAAAAACTGATAAAACTCAATCAGCTCACTAGTTGAACCAACATTTTTTGAGAATCACCTACAAATTGATTAAATCAACCGTTTCTTTATTCATAGATATTGTGATTAATTATTTGTTAAAATATGAAATCTAATATAAAAATGTAGATTTTTAATTATATAATAAAATTATGTTATGATATTAAGTAAAACTTAAAAAAGTAATAAACTTAAGACTTGATAATTATACAACGATTCTCTAAAATATTTTATTTTTTATAAATTTATTTTTTAATAATAATAATTAATAAAGTTATTATGTCATCATACTATCATGGTTTAAACATATTTAACCAATGGTTGAATTAGTGGGAATTAGTGGCCCTCAACCCGTTCATTTTTTGGTTCAATAAATGGATTGATTTTTAAAGCATTGATTAGTGTGGGTGTGAGATTTCAGTCATATGTGTAAAACCAATAAAAAAAAATAATCGAATATTTAAATATATGTACTTATTAAAAAATTATATGAATATCAAATTATCCATTTCAAAAGGTGAGACACCAAAAAGAGATATTACATGGCCTTGTAAAACAGACTGTTAGGTCATTATCTTCCAATACATATATAGCTTGCATGAAATTTTTGGAATATAATTGATTTGATACATAAATCCCAACCTATATTAACCCCTAGTGGAGGCTAGGAAACAGCATGATGTCAGGGAGCTGGATGCCATGAATATGGTCCATCAATTATAAATGTTGGTTGTGAAAAAGAAGAAACAAATGTGGAGGTGTTTGTGTGAAAATTTACTGTCAATCTGTTATTGCATAACCAATCAAGATTAAATGTCAGTTTGGTAATTCTAGTCTAAAATAAAAATTTTCAATATTAAGAATGCAGTTTTGGTAAACTTTATGAAAGAAAAAATCTTGTTTAGGAAGTCCAAAAATAAATACAAGAATATATAGGTGATTTCAAATACAATTTTCTCAGTGTTTCTGGAAAAGGAAATGATGGTGAACACCAAATTGACCCAAAAATCCTACTTGGTGTTGTGCACATAAAAAAAGATTTAGTTAATTGGTTCTTATATGTGTAAATTTAAACTTGTTAAGTGAGTCCTTTGAATTTATTTCTATGTAACAATACAGCTTTGTTTTCAGTTTCATCAACATGTCTTTATGACCCTTATAGTTATCATGAGTGTATTTTTCATAAATCATGAGTTTGAATATTACTTGATTTTTAAATTTAAATTTGGATGATCAAGAAAAGAAGAAAATAAATAAATAAATATATAGTAAGCAAGGATATATGTAATATAGTTGCCTATGTGCAAGGCCAGTGATGACGGATTTTATTGAAAATCTCATTTTTTTCATCTAAATTAAAATAAATTGTCACATAATTTTTAGGTCTATTTGGAACCTACTTCTTCTTAACATGTGACTTAATGGTTGTAAATACTTTTGTCAACTATTGAACTAATGTCCCAAACCCCATTTTTTGTTTTCTTAAATGCTCCTTGATTTTGTTTAAGAACCTTAATACATGACTTGGGCTTAAGCTTTGGACAATAATATTTTCAATACAAAAAAATACTAATTAATATAGGTTTTCATTTTTTTAAAAATAGTGGTGACCACGTAACATTATGTAGGCTCTAAAATGATTTTTTTTTTATTGAAAAAAGAAAATGATTGGTGACCACATAACATTATGTAGGCTTGGAAAAATAAAACATGGTCAAACACATCAAAACACTCACAGTCAATTCAAGTGGGTGAGAAGACTCCAAAACTGTCACGTGAAGGGCCTCTTTTGCTGTCCCCTATCACAATCTTTGGTCTCCAAAAAGGCTTCATGCACCTGGAGGGGTGAAAATCAGCTTATCGGATTTGAGTAGTCCAATCCGTCCACTCTCACTTTCTTTCGCTCCACTGGTGGTAACTGTCGCCGATTTCCATTCCTTCTTGAATGTTGAAGACAAAGGGAGGTGAGAAGACCATTCCACGCGTAATGGTGGCTAAACTAGAGTTTTTGAAAAAATAATTTCACATATTGCAATACAGAAAATTAGTGATGGATCTCTTACCCATCCAAATGATTAGGAAGAGATATCTGATATAAGGGATCAGTTATTTGAATATTTCATGAGATTTTTATAATCATCCCTGATTTGACATTCAAACATTGTTGAGATTTGGTCCAACAATGAGTGATATGGTTTAATCCCCAAAATTCTGCATTGATTTGATAATCAGATAATGATAGCTTCAAATTTAGGATATATTGGTTGGGATTTACAAAATGGTGATCCCTTAATTGAGCGGATAAATATGAGATATTAACTTAATGTCTTGCTGCTGATGGGTCCAAGCGGGCCGATGGGCAGGGTTCAAGAGTCGCGGGTCTCCTGGATTTAATTAAACGTGAATTTTTTTTTTTTTGCTTGGTTTTAAACATGAATGTTTTATCCAACACCATATTTTAACTCATTATCTCATCCTAAACCATATATAATTTTAAATTATTAAACGCATATGATATCATATATTTTTATTTAAAATGCATATGCTGGCCGGAAGAGAATAAACTAAAAGAAAAGGATTTTACTGTATCAACACTCTTTATTTTTAGGGGAAAAAAAACTCAAAATTCACAAGTACACACACCAAACCAACTCAGAACCGTCCAATCAAAATTCACAAGTAGAGCCAAAAAACATAAAAATTGCAATTGATCAATAATGTCTAACTACTACACCTTGTTAAAAAAAGGGCTTTAACTTGATTTGATCTGTGTCAACTCAAGCCAACCTATAGCACCCCCAGATCTTCATCACCTTCTTTACAGAAGGATATATAGGCACATGGGTTATGACCCAGTAGTGGTTGAAACCATATATTATCACCCAATAGGATATTATAAGCTGTGACATTTGTTTTTTTCAGGAAAAAAGAATAGGTCTGGTTGTCCATGGATTACTAGCTTAAAAAGTATTCTAGAAACATGGATGAGTTCTTTAGATAGCAGTCTTGGCCAGGTTGTCCACCTTTTGGATCATTTGTAACTTTTAAATGTTATAAAATGGATAATCTTTGGCTTAAAAATAAGTACAAGGAGATTTTCTTTTTAACTTTTGAATTAAGCTTAGATAGCATTTAAGAACACGTTTGAAAAATAAGATTTTAAATAAAATAGCTTAAATGATTTTTATTTCTTGGAAAACTCATTTTCTACACTTTTTAAAAAATAATATTTTTACACTACAAGTGGTAAATAACTTTTTAATTAAACATGTTTTCTGAAATACGTTTGGTAACATATTTATGTTTTTAGCTTAATTAAAAAGTAAAATCATTTTATTAAGTGTTTTCAAACGCTCCCTTAGTGTAATATAATAATTTTATTTGCATAAATCATTTTCCTTAACCTAATATGGGTGTGTGTGTACTTGTTTATCTTAATATATATATATTTTTTTAAAAAAGGTGCAGTAATTTCATTCAAGAATATATATCGATATATATTTGTCTTCAAAATAAATAAATGGATCGTGAACAAAACTCCAAGGACCATACCCAGGGCACCAATTAATCTTAATAAATAAATAAATAAATAAAAAGAAAGAGAAATTTGACTATCCATTATATATTTGAAATAAGTGAAAGATGAGTGGGTCTTAAAAATTATTTTTTAATAATAGTAAATATCATTTAGTAATATATATATATATATATGGGGGCCGATTACCTACGGCGAACGGCAGGTGCGGCGTCGATCGTGGGCCGTCGATCACGGGTCCATCGCATCGGACGGTCGGGTGCGATTCACGTCGACCGTTGGATGTGATGGACCCGCGATCGAACGGCCCACGTCGCCGCCGCACCTGCCGCACGCCGCACCTAATCGCCCCCGTATATATATATATATATATATATATATATATATATATATATATATATATATATATATATATATATAGGGAGCCGATTAGGTGCGGTTTACGGTCGGTGCGGTGCGCGATCACGGGCCGTCGATCACGGGTCCATCGCATCGGACGGTCGGGTGCGATTCACGTCGACCGTTGGATGCGATGGACCCGCGATCGGATGGCCCACGTCGTAAACCGCACCGACCGCATACCGCACGTAATCGCGACTATATATATATATATATATATATATATATATATATATATATATATATATATATATATATATATATATAGGGAGCCGATTAGGTGCGGTTTACGGTCGGTGCGGTGCGCGATCACGGGCCGTCGATCACGGGTCCATCGCATCGGACGGTCGGGTGCGATTCACGTCGACCGTTGGATGCGATGGACCCGCGATCGGATGGTCCACGTCGTAAACCGCACCGACCGCATACCGCACGTAATCGCGACCATATATATATATATATATATATATATATATATATATATATATATATATATATTTAATGAAAAATATATATCTTTACATAATGAATTGAATGAATTCATTTTTAATAAATATAAAAAAATTAATGAAGTATATATCTCACGTAGATAGTTGTTATATACATGTTTTTTTTACAAACTGATAGTTATATACCATGTTGAATGAGTGAAGATACAACAGATATTGTCTGTGAGGACTGTGGTGTGTAACAGCACTCTAAAATTCTTGTAAAAAAAAGCCTGAGTAATTGATATAGAATCCAAGAACTGATTTGTAAGGGGGTCAGAATGGAAACCAGTGGAGCTTAATTTGTTTCATTGTCACATCCAAACAGGTGCAATGACAATTTCTAAGGACAAGTGCTATGAGAATGTCTTTTGATTTCAGTCACAGTGGTCATATAAATTATTGCCTGGGGAATACAAATCCATTGACGATTGCCACACAAATTAAAGCAGGATTTTTTAGGGGACATGGAATTTTCAAATGTCTAGGCTATATATTTGGGCAGGGATACACGTACCTCTCTTTTTATTGGGTGCACCACTTTATAAGTCCATCACCTCTTATTTTATTAAATACTAAGTCCACCATTTTATAAAACTCCCTTCTCATGTAAGTCAACCTCATCACCTTTCGCATATCATAACCTATTCTCTTTCTTCTCTTTGCTACTCCTCTCATTCACTTCTCTCGTTCTCTCCCACTATGAGGATGCCGACGATAAGCCATCATGAAGTCGTTCCCCCACCCCCGTGAGGTCCCCGTGTCACTCTTGAGGCCATGGACTCATCTCTCTTGAAATAGATTAATATATCTATTTTTTAAAATATCTTTATACTCAATTGTTAATTGTGATCTAATAACTATTATTATTCTTCTTGTAGATAAGTTAGGGTTTTGAAAGAAAAGGTCAAGGCTTTGAAAGAGAGCTTGGGTTTTTAGATATATAAAGCAAGGTCTATTTTTATTTTTGTTTTTGTTTATTTCATAATGAAGTGTGTTGGTTAGATTTCAATACATTAGTCAAAGCTAGGGATGTGTATGCATTTTGGTTTAATTTTCATTAATTTGTATGTTGGTGGCATTGGTTGGAAAAAAAAATTCCTTAGAGAAGATTATTGTTGACACGTTGAACATACTCATGAGATGAATTAGTATATTTACATTGATATGAAATTGTAAAATGGTTCAATACATATTATTGAGAACTACATTTAAAAATGCTGTAAAACTAATTTATTCATACTCCAATCAATCTAGTAAAAATAATTTAGAGAAAGTTAGGGTTTTTTTAGAGAAATGAAGTGTGTTGGATGAATTTGACTGGTTTAAGATTGAAAGGTAGCGTTGTGAATGCATTTTAGTAATTCATTGAATTAAATACGACGTATTATTCAAATTTTCATTGTTTGTATGTCGGTGGCATTGATGAATCTCTTTTTTTTTCCTTAGAGAAAGTATTGTTGGCATGGCGAACCAGTACATACATCTTGAGAGATAGTTTCGGGTACATGGCATGGTTTCAGATGATGAACCACAGTTCAAAACAGGGGATAACTATCAAGGCTACGCAGAGAGTAATTCGACACAAGATACATTATTTGTAAGATGGAACACCACTTCATGACCCAACATCTGTGCGATGTATGTCAAAGCAAATGCACAATCGACATAGATGAATTAGTTGGTCCATGTTAGAATAAACATTTCAATTTTTATGTGTTATAGATTTCAGTGCCCACAACAATTGGTGTTGAATCATCTTTTATGTGTTTTGTGGTTTTAACTTGTATTATGTATATCGAAACGGAAGTTTAAATGAAGTTGTTTAGGTTTCAACACATGATTATATTATGATTTGATTGTGTTTGGTAGAACCTCACAATATTTTAGGGGTGAATATGTTAATTAATGTGAATGTGTTTTATAAACTGTTTAAAAATACACATATACTCGACACATGATGTGTCAACCTTTCTGAAAAAATATTAAAACTTTCATACATTTATGTATTCGACGGTAACCGTCTCCAATTACTATAATCATTGACAATGGTGTAGTTAAACACACAGCTATAACTCATTCTAGAACCTACATGGTTTTTTCTGTTTCCATCGACATGGATATTGTATAGAAAATATAATTATGTAGACACTCCATATGTCTAACTCATTAAAAAACCTACAAGTTTTTTTTCCTTCTATTTCCATTGATAGAGTCACAATCTAGGAAATATAATTATGTAAACATCTCATGTGTCTAACACATTCCACAATCTACGGGATTTTTTTTGTGTCCATCGACATAGGAATTGTCTAAGAAGTATAATCATGTAGACACCTTATGCCCCCATTTGGATACAAAATATCATTTTTTTTTGTATTTATTTATCCGAGCATAAGTGAGTATAAGTAAGGATAAAGTGATTTTGTGTTTGGTTGTGTTTTAAATTATTATCGTTGGAAATCGTAAGAATAATGTTTTATTGTTTGGGTAAAATGTGAATAAAGTATGGATAATGATTTATAAAAGATAAAAAAGTAATGATAGTTAATTTGACAGGTGATTTATAAGAGGTGATGACAATTGATTTAACAATGGGCCCACTTATTCTTTGAGTGGAATAACCTAGGATAAATTTTATTTTAGGGGTTGATTGGAATTCATATATCACTTTATACCAGTTTATTCTGGCACACTTTATCTGGGTTTATCCAGGCTTTCCAAACGGCTTTAAAATTTTATCCGGGGTTATCCAGAGTTTATCCGGCATCCAAACAGGGGGGGGGGGGGGGGGGGCTATGTGTCTAACTTATTCCGGAACTTACAGTTTTTTTTTCTGTTTTCATCGATAAAGCTATTGTCTAGAAAATATAATTATGTAAACATCTCATGTGTCTAACGCATTCCAGAACCTACAAGATTTTTTTATATTTCCATCGACATAGGAATTGTCTAAGAAATATAATTATGTAGACACCCTATGTGTCTAACTCATTCCAAAACCTATGGGTTTTTTTTCTGTTTTATCGACATGGTCATTGTCTAGGAAATATAATTATGTAAACATCTCATATGTGTCTAACTTATGACAATTACTTGGTGGTGAGAAGGGGAGGGTGGTGCCCTTCATGCATTTTTGGGAGTTATGCAAGGATGTCAATATTGTAAGGGTGTTGTTACACCCAAATCCATTTTCAGCTCCAATTCCAACCTTATATGCGATAGATTTCTATCGACGCATATGCTCACGTTAACAAGACATATGTTTCGAAAGAATATTTTTACATCCATAAATGCATCCATGCAATTCATTTGAACATATGTTTCATTTTTTATAAAAGCATGTACCTCATTAGATGAGGTATACTATTTTAAAAAAAATCGAAATATATGTAAACTGGAATTGAGGCTGGAAATGGAGCTGGATGTAACATTATCCATATTGTAAATAAAGGGTGGTGCTTAACATAAACAGGGTGGTGGGAATATCCGCTCCCATAAAGTTTTAGCTTAAATGATTTATGATAATGTCCTAACTACTATCCATTTTATCCCCATTTATCAGGTAGAAAACTTTTACAAATATATATATGTATGATTTCAAATGCAGATCCTATGCAACATTCAAGAAACCCATTTATATGATTTGGAAGAAGCAGTTTAGGTTGTTTAGGGCCACCAATATAACACCCAAAAAAAATGTGTTCGAAATCATTGATTCATTTTTTAACATCCTAGACAAAATTTCTTTCATATAATCTAGAAAAAGATGAAATTCTCCTTCACAGAGTTACTAAGCTAATCCTTAATCATAATAAAATGATGTTATGATTTTTTGCCCTCAATGTGATTGTTTTTCTTTTTTTAATTGCTACCTTTGTTCTTGCTACCCAAAATAAACTAGACAAACCTTCTTGTAAACCCAAAAAATAAAAATAAGGAAAAAGATACATACAGCCTCAATTGCAGTTTATCCCATTTTTTTAAAATAAATCATACACTCACCCTTTGAAGTGCATATTGTTATATGAAATAAAGTATATACTGAGATACATTAGTGTATTTTTTTCATGATGAAAAAATAAAAAAATAATTGAATCATATACTATGATGAAACCCATAGTTTTTGCCCTCAATGTGATTGTTTTTCTTTTTTTAATTGCTACCTTTGTTCTTGCTACCCAAAATAAACTAGACAAACCTTCTTGTAAACCCAAAAAATAAAAATAAGGAAAAAGATACACGCAGCCTCAATTGCAGTTTATCCCATTTTTTTTAAATAAATCATACACTCACCCTTTGAAGTGCATATTATTATATGAAATAAAGTATATACTGAATACATTAGTGTATTTTTTTCATGATGAAAAAATAAAAAAATAATTGAATCATATACTATGATGAAACCCCATACACTATGATATTTAATATATACTACGTTATCATAGCATATGTGACTGCAAAACGCGCTGCAAAATGACTGCGTGTATCAACACTCTAAAAATAAATAACCAATTCAAAGCAGTTAATTTCGAGATCCAAGATTCCATTCCCCCCATTTACTTATCAAAAAAAAAATAGGGGTTGTACATTCCATCACACTTCTTTCACAATTCCAGAATCAATTCAACCACATTTATAATGGTCCTCAGCTTTATGAGCTATTGGAAAAAATACATTTGATAGATATGAGAAGCCTGGAAATTTCAGTACTCTTAATAAAGATAATCTATCATTTAACAAGCAGGACATGCAGTCCCTTACAGATATAAGATCCTTATACTTGAATACATGGACACAAATAATTCTGAGCAATGCTTCCATCAAATATTACAAATGAAGATACCAGAAAAAAATACTGCTGGAAAATTAATTCATCACCAAAACAACCACCACCTCAAGCGTGGGAAGAACCTGATTTGGTTTCCACGTAATCAGAAACTCGTTAGTCGATGAATGGTAACTTTAACAAAAAAATTTAAACCTCTGTAATATCTTCTCTGGGCTATCCTTGCAACTTCCAACAGTGTTTCATGTTGCTAGCTTCATAGACTTCAAATGCCCACTTTCATTTCTCATATCAAAATTACTGAAATGGCCGGCTTTGAAAATGATTAGTGAAAGAATGGGGCATAAAAAACACTCATCACTTGTTCTCTATAGAATCCGTGCTATGATCTTCAACGGCATTGGCTTCTGAAATTGTCTGGATTTCTAAAAGCTTTTGCTGCTCCTCATCGCCTGTCTGGGACTTGTTTTCAGACTGAATGGGTTTAGCTTCATCGTAGACTGCTGATAGAGCACACCACCAAGCATGCATATCAACAGCCCAACTGTACCAACAAAGGTGGAATGCTTATCCCAGATTATGAGATTTATCACGACTGTCAAAAGTTTATTGACTATGCCAAGCACTGTAAACCCTGTTGCCGAGATAGCACGCCTGCAAGAGAACCCAAAGAATGATATGGCCAGACCAAATAAGCAAGATAGACCGACAGGCAGCACCACGGCTAGAGAGTACCAACTTGTCTCATCAGAGATGTCGTGCTTGATCTTCTTAAGCTCTCCCATTATAAGCAGCTCTAGCGGGAACAAGAGCAACGCCTCAAGATTGTTGTAGAGCACCAGGCCCCAAGTGTTGAGCCCTATAGTCATCACCACGTGCTTTATGTACACAAAATCAATGGACATGCTAATCAGATAAGCCAGAGCCCAGGTGTATGCTGCAAGAGTGAACTGGTAGTCGGTCAGAACATAAAGGACGCTTCCACCGAATATGGTCGCAAGAGACATCCATGTCTTGATCGACGGCCATGGCTGCTTAAGATAGAGAGTCTCTCCAATCGCGACAAATATGGGGACAGCTGACCTGAAGACGATGAAAGTGTCCACATTGGCATGCAGGAGGAGCTCACTGTTTGTAAATAGGGAGAGGTAGAATATGATGGCTGCTGGTAAGAATTTCCACATTGTCTGTAAATCTAGTCGGTCATGCTCAACAAACTTCAACCACCCGCACACCAAGACACCAAATGCACTTGTGAAATACTGCAGAGCGGTTAGGGCCCCTGGATAGGGGAATTTCATGACTGCCCATTTGTTGATTATCGATAATAGTGATGCAGAGAGACAGTATCCAGCAGCTATTCCATAAACAGATGCTTGTTGAGCCAGGCTCACGAGAGTTTCATTCCATGTCAATTTAGTCCCTGAGGTTGATAAATTGTTCACGGTCTGGCTTGCCCCACCCTTTTCATTATCAATGACATTGGACATCTATCAGAAGAGAAAGTTAGATATTAACGTCATTGGACATCTACAATAAGAGAAACGTTGGACACCTATAAGAAGAGAAAGTTAGATACTAACATATTCCATCACAATGAACATGGCTGCATATCTTTTTGTAGCGCGCACACATGAAGAAACATGGAAAGATGTTACTAACATTATGTGACACATGGAAATTGAATATGATATGCAATATGCGAGTGGGGCCCTTCACTCTAGGCAGTGTTAAAACTTGAATGCAAAGCCTTAAAATTCAAATCCCATCTTAATTGTAATCATCATCATTGAGAGCAGCATGGATTTAAAGAAGCACATCTAACCAAACACATCTACATGAACATTAAGTGCGAGCAAGTCTTTTTCTGAACATTAACCAAACACATCTCAATTGTAATCATCATCATTGAGAGCAGCATGGATTTAAAGAAGCACATCTAACCAAACACATCTACATGAACATTAAGTGCGAGCAAGTCTTTTTCTGGAAATGCCAATGTTTTACTCGCATAAAAACCTGCGATTACATGTGGCCACTATTTAAGGAGATTCCAAATTTTTAACAGCATAGTTGGACATATAAAACCCACACATAAATAATAAGGTTGCCTTTGTTTGAAATCACAATAGTGACTAAAAAGCCTGATTTTGATCTTTAGGAGACCTAAGAATTTTGGTCTATCAAGGTCAGGATATCATCAAACAACCTTAAGTTATAACTTGATGCAATAACTTTTCCATACAATTAGAACCTGACGAAAAATTTGATATTTAAAGATTGACATAATAAAGATTGAACATTAATGAAAAGGTCAAATAACTGGATATTGTGTTTACAATTTATAAACTAATACCAAACAAATGGATGCCTGATATACATTTTCATGGAATTTATGTACACAGAATCCGATAACAATAAGGGTTGAAATCAGCAACCTGAGGATAACTTATCAGAAGCATAATTCCAAGTGGCATATCTCTCCATTGAAAATATTGTTTTTTTTTTAAATTATATATATATATATATATATATATATATATATATATATATAAAAGAGACTAAGGCTGCGTTTGGTTTGGCTGAATGCTGAATTTAAGTGCAGAATTTTATTCAGTGCTGAAGTGTTGAATGTTTTATGCAGTTCAGTTTAAAATTATATTTTGTTCAACGAAAAATATAAGCACTTATTCAGATAAGTGTGTTTGGTTCACCACTTAACAATAATGCTTATTAAAAAGGTATTTTGATCTATTTAAAATTATTCAGTTTAAAATTATATTTTGTTCAACTGAATATTATTTTGATGTTTGGTTGAATATTTTAAAAACGTACTTAATTTCAAAAAACATGTATTTGTTCCCCGAAATTTATGTCCCACTTTAGAGAGTGAATATTTGACAAACTTAAATATTTAAAAAACATGCTTATTTTTAAACTATTTCAACAATATGAATTTGTTCCCCGAAATATATGTCCCACTTCACAAACTTAAACCCAACAGTAATCATATAGCTGCAAATCATTTCATTCTACAATTTAAGCATTGATCATTTTTTTCCCTATCGATAAACATTGAAATACACTTCACCATATTATATCCAAACATTAATAAAAATTCAACCAATATAATGAAAACATGAATTTTTTAAACCTATCAATGAATTTGATATCCTAAATCATAAATCTCCCAATTGTAACAAAACAATAGTGTCTCCAATAACAGTAGCATGTTATCATCATTTCTGATGTTCAAGAGTTGCATTAACATAAGAGAACTAAATATTTAAAAAAATTCCAGATAATTCGTTACATCAAATATATCTTAAATATGAAATTGCTAGAAATCATTCAGTATATACAAAATATCACCGGGCTAGAAAATATGAACTTGTGGAAAACTAGAAAACAATTAAATTCAAATGGTGCAGTAGTGATGGATCATATAATATGTCATACACTCATACAGCAAGTACAAACACCAGGCTGCTTGTCCACTATCAATCTGGGAAAAGAAACAACAATAAACATTTCATATAATTCCAATTCCCACTCACAGAGAACACTCTCCAATATGAAGCATTGAGAATCAATTCAATTTTGTGGAACTGTAAAATCCATGTTATCTAAGAACAATGTTTCAATTCGAAGATATAGAATTACTACTACCCAATTAAAATC
The DNA here is from genome assembly GCA_030737845.1 of Acorus calamus. Classification (NCBI taxonomy): domain Eukaryota; kingdom Viridiplantae; phylum Streptophyta; class Magnoliopsida; order Acorales; family Acoraceae; genus Acorus; species Acorus calamus. The sequence goes on along the minus strand of CM060874.1, from coordinate 7,133,952 downwards.
TACAAACAGATGATAGCAGAGTTTCATACAAGTGTGTAGGAGAAAAAAAAAATGAATCCTTCTTGAAAGATATTGCAAAGGAATAATTTCCTGCTTACCTAATCAGGGGAATGCTTAATGTCATCATATGATAATTGCATCTCCTTTCATGCCTTTCCCAACCATCTATATTTTCAGAAATAGATGGCTAATATTTTGTCTGACTTATAGTTTTTATTAAAGATACAGGAAATGTTATACTTGGTAGGTTGTGCATAGAAGTAGACATTATCGGTGGAGCCCTTTTATAAAACTGCAGAAGCACACATTCTTAGCTTCCACTTATCCCCTTTATATTAGAAGTGGCCAACTATGAAAAACCATTGAAAAGCTAGTGTCCTATCTCAGGGTTCAAATCCATATATTTTTCAAGCCTTCATGGTCCCAGATCACTCTTGCAAAATCTATATTATCACCAACAATGTGTCTAATGGTTTGCCTCAGATACATGGAGTTGTTAGTTGTTGATGATTTTCGTAAGTAAATTTTATTGATGTCTATACAAAGAATTAATTAGCAAATCTAACGAACTGCATACTCTAATACTACCTAATATTACAAATGACAACCTATTCGAATGGATTCGTTAACAGACATAGCAATCATGATTCTTGAGACCTTCTCTATATCTGCTAACTCTGTTGATGACTTTATTAAAAAGTGTAATCAAAATTGAATTAAATTAAGGAAAACATGAATGAAAAGTGCAACAAGTTTCAAAAGCTACACATTCACCCTCATGAAAAGGAAATCTCTTGAGAAGCACAATGAGAAAAGTCTGAGCCATTCACACAGTTCATTTCTGAATCCAGACTTCACATGTCTCTAATGCTCAAATGGTTAAAAATTGCAACGTGATAACTAAAACAAGCTGTCAGATCAAAAGAAACTGGGAGATATATGGAAACTTGACACAAGTTCCATGTGTGTATCTGTTACATCTCACAAAGATGAGGGTCAGGAAGGAAACATGTGCAAATCCTTTATGCAACAACTCCAACCATACAAATAATTGACTAAATGAATGAAATGAAAAAAATTTATAGGTGGATAGTAATAGTCGTTCAGAGCATTAAAAAAAAACTGCTTACAATAATGCACCTAGATATACATTTCTAACAGAAAAGGCCTATCATATAGCTTTATTATAGAGAATTACAAACACATATTGATATATAACATTCAAAATAATCTAAAATCCAAGTGGAAGTAGACAATAGAGTTGATTTCCCAACATTTTATTATTCCATTGGTTCAAAAATTCCTGAGAGTTAAAAATGTGGAGGCATAGGAACATTTTTAATCAAACAAGCATAAATGTTATTTTTGTAGCAGAACACAGAGATCCAACATGAGAATAACAAAAGCTGCACACCCACAAACTAGAAATTCATACTACAATAATAGCCCCCCTTCTATGTATAATCAAGTTCATATCAGTATTGTCAAAAGATTATTCCATAACATTCTAATCTTCACTGTATTCTTTGACCAAATCAGTCCTCACAAAGGCTGCACACCTAATACATATAGACCCACCATGAAAAGGGGATTTCACAAAGAATGGAAGCATATGAAACTCCTGGTTTTACCTTCTGGTCGGAGATCGAAGGTCGAAACAGAAAAGGTCGGAGGGGCTGGTCCGCAACAGGGGGGGCGCCGATTAGGGTTTCAGGGTGTTTGTTTGGCGTCGGGAGGAGGTGCCGTGAAGGTGGAGGGTCCGGTCCGCGATCGAGGAGGGGCTGTTCCGCGACCGAGGAGGAGATCCGCCGATTAGGGTTCGAGAGGGGTTTTTCGCTTCGAAGAGGAGAAAAAAGTGTCCGAGAGAGAGAGAGAGAGAGAGGGCTGAAAATGTGATTATATACCACTTGTAAATATATCAAAGTAGCGGGGGTAGGATAGTCTTTCATGTCGGGACGATAATGCATACTGCGGAGGCGGAAAAATAAAGTGACGTTGAATAGCCTGAAAATTTTGGGTTTATATGCGAAAAGAGGATAAATTTCAGCAGTTAATTGGGCCTCAATCAAACAGACTAGCAACACAAAGTGCTAAAAAATTTCGGTTTCAATTCAATAAATGCTGAATTTCAGCTGAACCAAACGCCCCTAACTATAAGTAACATCTTTTCTCTAATTCATTAAAAGCTAAAAAACTTAATTCTCATTTGTGTCTATTTATTCACAAGATACCTAAATTTTTAACTTGTTAATTCATGAAAAACCATTAACTCCTACTAATCTCAAACTACACATTGTAATCAAGATAATTCATACATTAGAAAGAAAAAAAGTAGTATTTAATCATACTGGAGCAAGGGACTTTGAATAAATTGATAAAAAAAATTTAATTCATCTATCTTATACAAATCTTATCATGGCTCAATTAGCTCAGAAACTTGAGGTCACTTCTGCGAGCAGGAACACCGACTTCAGTGAACTAATCTCACTCGATATCAGAATTCCTAATCTCATCTCCAATATTGAAATGAAGTTGAACTATGTTATTTAAAAACATTTTAATTAAATTGGCATGCGGCATTGACATAGTGGTGTAGATTCCTTCTATTCTTCAATTTATTATGAAACTTCTAAATGGCATTACGCATTAATCTCACTTTCAATGTAATGCACCATGTATACCAGAGACAATGCCATGTATGAAATCCATGACACAGAATTTTAAGCTTAAATTGCATAAACTTGTTCCGCTATTGTAAAATGTCGTGCACACATGTATTGTATGTCGTAGCACAGGCATTGATTTTCATATAAAAAAGGTCTCAAATTAAATGAATTCACTGTTAAACAACTTAAACAACAATGTTCAATCAAAACCTCTTCCAATTCCTTGGTGGTCTATATTGATTAAAAAAAAAAAAACAAAACAAAAATTCTTTTTGAAGACGGAAAAGGTTGGCCAAGCATGTTTGGGTTCCCTCCTATCAAGAACTTTTTGGAAAAAGTTTGGAACATTCGTAGATAAAGATGATGCTCTTCTAACAGAGGAGTTGAAGAAAGTCGATACGGATATTCCTTTATATAGAGGATCCATGATTGTGACTATATTATTGGTTGTGCATGTAAATGGATTTAAAAGATTAACAAAAAAAAAAGATGAATAGTCAGCCTAAATTCAATCAACTACAATACTAGTAAAATCAAAGCAAAAAAACACCTATGTTCTATGAACAAAAGAGTATCCATAGACCTATGGATTAATTGAAACATGAGACAACAAAAAAATCAAGTTGATGGAGTGGGGCATCATCCAAGGAACTAAGAAAAAATGGAGTGGAAAATTTGCTTGAGGTGAATGAGATAATATCGGAAAATTGACTTCTTCTATGAAGGGAGATAGTAATGACTTTGGGCTCCCAAATATCCCCCAGTCGCACCCACTTCAAATCATTGAATTTTCCTCGAGAGTCCTTAAATTTTCCCGAGGAGTGGGGCAAGTTTGTTTTTGTTTCTTTTGGTAGACCCTTCCTCTATTTTTTGTTTATTACTTGGGGCATGCGCTCTTAATTTTGAAAAAAATTGAGGCTCATGCCTACCATTCTAAAACGAAAATAGATTTTTTTTTTACATAAGAGGTCCCTAGTGCTGATTGAGAGACATAATGTTCTGCAAAAGACAAAGCATACACTTTGCCACCTCAATTAAGGAGTTCATTCCAAATAGATAATGCGTTAGGTCTAAGTGACACTAGAGGTTTTACAACATGCTTCTTGAGCATCATCGGTTTACTCAACTTACTTCCATTAGCTGGTACTTAACGATCATCTCCTCATAGAGAAATGGTATTCTTGAAACTAAACCTCTTCTACATCCTTGTTGCATCCATAAAGGCTATAAATTCCCTTCCTCTACTCAATGTTATTGACCCCAAATCTACATTCAATGTATCATCACTATGTGCTGGTTTTAAAATTCTAGGTTGCTTTTTTCTTGTTAATGTTATTTTGAGCATGGACAATAGTGTTATTTTATTATAAAATAATTAATTAAATTTTATAAAGTGCTCATAATATGTGAATGTAATGCATTGTGCATCATATCATTTTTCTAAATTTTAACCTAACTCAATCATTTCTTTCAAACCAAGCTTTTATGAGCTGCACACCAGACCTCAAAAAAGGCAAGGGGATTTATCAATATTCAGTCTAAGTGATACAACCCTTATCACTGTCTTTTTCGAGATAGTTGGGACCACCACCTATTATATATAGTCAGAGCTCTTGAAAAGGAGAAGTGTTAAAACCATACTTCCAAAATGAGAATATAAAGATATAATGAACTACAAGGAGATGAGAAATCTCTAAAACAAAACATAAATCAATCAATCAATCCCCCCAAATAAAATCTCATTTAAGTGATCACCCAATTCATTCCTTAGTCAATGTGAACCAATCAACCAACAAGAACAACAAAATCAAACCCTTTTATCCTAAAGTCAAGGTGAACCCAATCTGCCCCAAAAGTATGCTTACCTATGGAATAACACATTGATCTACCATATATTCTCCGAGTACACCATTTGTTCCTCGAAAATCTTTGCATTCCTTTTTAATTAAATAACCCAACTGAAAACATAAGAAAAGAATATAGTGAATTTCATTTATCCACTTTTGTCAGCCTTTTTCCACCTCCTAAATTACTCTCTCATTCATTGTGGGTAGTCAAAGGTGCACATTTTTCCCATGTAAACCAACCCTTCCATGATTCTCTGCTAAACTTGTATGAGAAAATAAGACTCAACCCTTCATCACAAAGCTCACAAAGAATGTTTCTCAAGCTTTTATCATTGTTGAAAATAATTTTAATAACATAAGACAAAATATAGCAGCTTAAAATAATTTAATTTGTTCATGGGAGGTATATTAAACCACAAATGGAATACAGATAATTACTTGTTTACTAGTTGTAATCCTGATGTGCACATGAACAATGCGTCAATGCCCTCATAGACACAAGAGGGTCACATTGTGGGCACCCCCATAGTCTTTTACTAAAGGCACCCCCCAACCCCTCTGGGTTTTTTAATGCGCGGTGAGGATTTAATTAATATGAAGTTTGTACGAATGCCACTAAATTAGAATGCTTAGAGAAACTGGATTTATAAGTGAACCTAAGCTCTCTGCGGTAGAAATTTCCTTTTTGGGGTCAATTTTGTGGTAGAATAGTTGAATGCGTCAATAAAAGTGAAGCACCATGAGAAATAATTCTAAGATACATGATGAAATGATATTATAGTGACTTTCAAAGAAATTCAAGGTTCTGTAATACATGTGACAATTAGACTCTAGACTATTCAGCTAAATTAATACCACCCGAGATCTCAAAGGGTGAAGATAGCATTATCTCATTATTATGATCCCTACTTCCCCATGGTTCCTTGGATAAAGTCTCAATCAACTATACTTTTTCAGCCTCCACATCTCGACCACTCGAGATCTGAAAAGGGTGAAGATAGCATTATCTCAATATCATGATCCCCACTTCCCCATGGTTCCTTGGATAAAGTCTCAATTAACTATACTTTTTCAGCCTCCACATCTCGATTCCTCCATTGGTACGTAAATAATCCTTTGTATAAAATTGATCTATTTAATAGTAGTTATGATTTTCTATTGTTGATATTGCTAATCGAATTTAGTTTGCATATTGATGTTGAGGTTGCTTAATAATAAATTGATTAGAACAGTGAGACCTTTTTCCATATAAAAGTCGGTGCCAAGGTCACAATATTCATTATGGAAGAGGCACTAGTTAATGCATTGGATTGTAGTTTACAAGATAGCCAAGTTTTTTGTTACCTACCTGGATTAATATACAAGCCTGGTCAGATGGAAATTCCAATGCCAAATTTTTCTTGTAAAACAAATTCAGGAACTTGATCAAATCCTAAATACACAAAGTAGTTGAATCTAATATTTATTAATTTTTTGTTGGACAATATGTTTGTTGTTGATGATATTTTCCCTCTGAATAGATAAGCGGTCATGAGAAAACTCACCTAGCATTAGCATTGAGTGTGAGATGCATGTTTTGATCAGCATAAGCGGACGTCACAAATGAAATTTAAGCATTGTTCCATCAACATATGATGCAGAATTTTTTCATTTAAAAAAACATATAATGCAGAATTTAATCACCTCAAAATACATGACAGCATACACGCTCAGCTCATCAAATGATTGTGTTCAATTCATCCAATAGCATGGCAAAAATACACCAAACGAAGTCTTGATAGTTCAACCATCCTGTTATTTTACTGGTAATTCCATTTGTTAAATAGTTGATTTTCAATAAGCAATCCCAAAATTGGGTGCAGGAAAAAATTTCAATTTGATTATATGAGCAAATCATTTTGCATCTCAATATATGCCCCTTTCACCCACTTCCAGCTATTCCATGACCTGGTCATTTTTCAATCTCCATATCATCATTTTGGGAGAGAGAGAGAGAATAAATGGAGGACTAACATTCAACAGATATAGTCTCCAAAATGTGGTGTCTAGAATATTGTTGTCCTTCCATGGAGCCCCAAGGTGTATCACCACAACCAATAAGGGCTCAATCATTGATGTTTCAGAGAGACAAAAAAAGGATTTTTAGTTTTAAGTCCCATAAACTATCGAATTTAGTGATCGATCCCTCACTTCTTCATATTTTAGTTTTAGTCCCTATATTTAAATGATAATTTAGGAATCGGTCCCTCTCAGGGACTAAAAAATAAACTTAATAATTTAGGAATAAGTCCCTCCCAATGACTTATTCCTAAATTATCATTTAAATGTAGGGAGTAAAACCAAAATATGAAGAAGTGAGGAATCGATCGCTAAATTCGATAGTTTACGAGGACTTAAAACTAAAAATCTCAAAAAAAAATCAAGATCACAATATCCAAGCAAACAAATTCATAATACATCACAAAGATCTCCCAGGAAAACCTAAAACCCTTATTCCAAAACCCTAACCAATCAGAACTCCACAACTGCACACTCACTACCAGTACTTATTTGCTAAAGGACGTGTGCAGCGTAGAAAACAAAACCCACAAATCAAATGTTGGAGCCCAAACAGACAAAGCATTTTTACACATCCAATTAATAGCGCCGGTGACAGAAATCAAAGACATAACACAATGAGAAAATCATTCGGAGGAGAAGAGCGAACCTTTCACATAATGGAAGAGTGATGGACAGATCCATGATCGTCGGTCATTCTTGATCTGATGTTCGAAGATCGGCGTTTCAGAAGGGATTGTCAATTTCACTTTTCAGACAACCATTGAGTAGGGGTGGTAAACGAGTTGAACGAGCCGGCTTTGACATGTTTAAGCTCGGCTCATTTATAAACGAGTCAAGCCGAGTCGAGCCTGTCGGTGTCGAAAAATCCGCGTGTGTGGGGGTTCTTCGGGGATTCGGATCGGATGCGTGCCCTGGCGGGCTCGGTCGGATCGTCTTCTCGGAAGGGGTGAGGGTGTCGTTCCTGGTTGAGGCGCCCGACAGCGGCTCAAGAGGATTCAAGGGGGTTTTGTGATCGCCACCTGCTTTTTCTAAAAACAGGAAAGGGTTTGGGTCGGATTTGATCGCCTACGTGGGGAGTTTGTGGGGTCTCCGCTCTGAGACACGGATATACCGTACACAGAGATGAAAAACAGGTAATCCTATTCTGCTTCCGGGCTTGACTAAAGGAGTTATGGGTCAAAGGGATGTTGACATGGGGTGTGGATAGGGGGGCGGCTAGTTGTGTTTAGCCGTCGGCCAGGGGGCGGCTATCTAGGGTTAGCCGTCCAGGGTCTGGGGGAATTTGGGCAGGGCTTTGGTAGGAAAAAGGGGGGGGGGGCTCTTGGGCAGAGGCTAAGCTACGTTTAGCCTGGGTTTATGGAGGGTGGGATGAGAGGGTATTTTATGTAGGGAATGGGTGTTTCTCTCATAAAAGGGGTTCTCTCTCTCTCTCTCTCTCTCTCTTGGGATTTCTAGTGGTGGAAGGGTTTTGAACAAGTGGGGATGGTGGGTTGATGATGAAGATGAATTGGTGATTTTGTGGATGTTGTTGAAGGCTTGGGACCTCCTCTATTTATAGTAAAAGAGAGGCAGGGGGTAATGGAGTGGGTTGGCTTCGATTGGACCTCTCATTAATGCTCTGGTTCTTCTGTCAGAGACCAGGTGAAGGGCGGCTAGTGCTAACTAGCCGCCCGGGATGGAGCGGCTACTTCCTGGTAGCCGCCCCTATCATGACCTGCCAAACGTCCCATCTCTGACAAGCGGTGGCTTGGGTCGGCTATTTGGTTTGATCCGGCCAAGAGAGGGCGGCTAAAGGTCATGACCCGCCGCAATGATCAGCATTTAATATTGCTTTATGTCCCATCCAGGGAACTGGTCCAAAGTCGGCCAGGGGGCGGTTAAAGGGGCGGCTAGTGTAAACTAGCCGCCCAGTGAGGGGCGGCTAGTTAGGGATAGCCCCCCTTTCCAGGGACTTTAGGTTTTTAGGGTTTTGGTTTTTAGGGTAGGTTTTAGGTTTAGGTCTGGGTTAGGATTTGGCTTAGGTTTAGGGTTTGGGCTAGGGTTTGGGGTTAGGTCAAGGTTTAGGGTTTGGGCTAGGGTTTGGGGTTAGGTCAAGGTTTAGGGTTTCCGGTTTAGGTTTAGGTCAAGGCTGGGATTAGGGTTTAGGGCTAGGGTTTGGGGTTAGGTCAAGGTTTAGGGTTTCCGGTTTAGGTTTAGGTCAAGGCTGGGATTAGGGTTTAGGGCTAGGTCAAGGCTGGGGTTAGGGTTTAGGGCTAGGTCAAGGTTCTAGGGTTTCCGGTTTAGGTTTAGGTCACGGCTAGGGTTAGGGTTTCCGGTTTACCGAACCTTTGGTTCTCTATTGGTGTCCACTTGTGGGATATTTCCGTGTGTTACTTGAAGTATTTCTGTCTCTCTGGACGGTCAAAATTGGGGTATCTACAGAGCCGAGTTCACGAGCCTCAACGAGCTTAGCGTTTTTCTTCATTTTAGGGTTTTTAAAGATAGAAAACAAAATTTTAGCTTAAATAAGACAAGTTTATGAGCTGAAACGAATATAACTTTGTATTAATATAATGTTTTGATTTTATAAAGGAGTTTAGTCAAGCTTCAACTAAGTTTTTTATAACACAAACGAGTCGAGTTTAAACCCAAAATGAAGCTCGATCCAGTTCCCGAACCTAACCAAGCTTTAAAAATTGTTCAAGCTTGTTCATTTGTTTAATTGAACGAGCCTGAACGAGCTCAAACCGAGCTGAGCCCGAGCGGCTTAGTTCGTTTACCAGTCCTACCATTGAGATGAAGGATCAATGTTACTGCATTTGAATTAGCACATCCATTTCTCGGCACAATAAAAATAGAGGGGATGTAAAGAAGAAAGCAAGAAGAAGATATACCTTACAAATTTAACATTAATAAGAGAGCGAGCTACTGAAATAACTGATGATGATTTGAAACTTGGGAGGTTGATCGTGGTCGAGGAGGTGTTCCTGTTGATATCATTTTGTCGGAGAGCATGTCATACCAGGAAGAATACGGCGGCGGTCCGGCGGCAAATTGGGTATCGGTCGGGTTAGGGCGGGGTGTGCTTGGAGGAAAGTACGGATACAACCAATCAAGAGAGAGAGGGGGGGGGTTATGTGATTGTTAGGTTAGAAAAAGGTTAGAATAGTTATTTCACAATGTTAACTTGGGTTGAGTTGGGTTGGGTTGGTTAACCTTCATGTATGTGTCTTTTGAGTTTCATGTAGGGCAGAGATACTCCCACCACCCAAATTATAGGTCCCACCACCCTTTTAAATCCCCCACCTCTCATTTTGATTTTCACTACACTCACCTCCAAATAAATACCAACTTAATAGATCACCAACCCCACCGCCTACCCTAAATGCACACAGCAATCTCTCTCTTCTTCCCCTTCTCTTCTCTGTTTTCTACTTTCCCTTCCAATCGAGGGCTTCTTCCCTAGGCACCGTGAGCCCTCCGTTAGGCCGCCATGACCCCACCTTAAGCGCGCATCGCTGTTTTCATTGGCCCCTACCACAACCCTCCCCATCGTCACCTCGTGACCTCTTAAAGTAAAAGAAACGGGTATTTGATTTTTCATGTCTCCTTTACATGAGTGGCATTGGTCATTCATGAGTTGTATTCATTGATTTTTTACTATTGTATAATTATTGGAATTTTTTAAAAAAAAGTTAGGGTTTTGATAGGAAGTTAAGGTATTTAAAGAGAAATGCATGGTTTAAGCTTTTTTAATTCAAATGTGTGGTTGTGATTGAATTTTCATTTATTTGATTTAAACTGTATATTATTAAGTATGAGATTTTTTGATATAAAGTTAGGATTATGATAGTATGTTAGGGTATTTTTGGGGAAATATATGATTTAGAGTCATTTTATTTTTTATTTCCGATTCAAAGATATGATCGGATTTTTTAGTTATTCAGAGGGATTTGTGGCGTGGGTAATATGATTTTATAATGCCTTTAGTCGTCAATCTATCATTTGTTTGTGTTAATGGATGCGTACATGAATCATCTTTTGTGATTTTTTTGGTATTATTTGTTAATTGTTACTGTGGGTTGATGTGATTTGTGTATTCTTTAAATGGTTGATTGAAATGATAATATGATTTCAAAGGGAATTCTTATATTAATGCATATGTTAGGCAGAGTCTTCTTCTATTGCATTGTCTGGTTGATCTACTATGTGGATGGTTATTTGCTATAATTATATTAATAGCCTAGAACTTGTTTGTTAGTGTTCCAAATACCCATAGTGAGGGTTTATTTATTTTATTTTATTGATGATGAATCCATTAGAATGTGCATGGCTGTCTCTGTCTTGTAGTCTAATTCTTTATCAATTTTTCTCATTAATGTTGGCCTTAACAATTAATTTAGGGGGGCTAGGGAAGAGTCAATATTGTGGGGGTGCCAATGAGTTGTATATTTGATAGATTGTAAATTTTATGTTTATTATTTTTATATTTTTATATATTATTTGAATCAATAGTTCACAGGATGCCTATGAAGCCATGTGTTCCACACACTACTTCAAATCAGAGACGCCAATCTAAAAGATTAACTAAAAATGTCCCTTCAACGTTACTCATCTCATACAATCAAGAAGTGGCATTAAGTTCTCGAAATGTTGAGTTCGAACCACCAGAAAAAAAATGAGAGGGAAGAAGTAGAGGTAGAAGCTAGCAGATTCAGATATTGATGAAGGTAGTATGAAGGGTACTTTTCCTTGTGGTCCAGAAAATAATGAGTTTCTCATTGACTATCGACATCATGTGGCATATCGTATCTACAATGGCAAGGTATATATTATATCCATAAATGTATAATGATTTTGTATTTTCCATATTAATGTATATTGATTTTGTTTTTCTAAAATTTGAAGTTGATCTATTGTAGCATGTTGTAGAACTTTATTACATTTGCTTGTTTATGATAAATAGAATTTCATGTAATTTTGAATATATTTTTGCATAGGAGCGTTCTATGTTGAAATGTCGACAGCCTGTTACTCAATTGGATAGTTGGAATTTGGATGATGAGTCCATTGAATTCATGAATAGAATCAGGGGGAGTGGTCTCCTACCATTGGTTTAATGGAGCTTCAAAACACTAAATTGTCATCAAATTTCTACAATGGTAGAAATTTTTTTAGGTCTAGTGGCAATTTGGGTTCGACCACACCACAAGATGATTAGGTAAGTATGATTGTCATTTATAAATAAATGATAAAATCTAATAGTTTTTATAAACACATCAATGTTTCATTATTTTGTAGCGTACCCATATATCACAATATTTACAGCCACTCACACAAGGTCGACATACAGCGAACATTTGGCAAAGGCACATGCAAAATGTATTGGATTATTGTCAAGATAACGTACCACTTCCGTCGTCGTCAGATCCCCCAAAGTCACTGACTAGAGATCGTCGTTGTAAAAGGTTGAACGACAAATTGATATGTAAATGGAGCTTATAGATTCAACAAATCATTTTGTTTTTCATCGATTTGTTGAAATGGATGTTTATTTAAGTAACAACAATTGTTCGATCAGTTGTGTATTATATGGTTTTTGTAGGATCACTAGTTCAAAGTGAACAACTATCTTACTTTAAACAATGTGGATGTTTATTTGAATGGTGGTAGATGGTTTTGAATGCATGTCATTGATTTTTCTGTTTCCATCGACTTGAGTATTGTCTAGGAAATTTAAAAATTTAGATAATGAATATGTCTAACCCATTCCAGAGAGTATGTCATTGATTTTTCTATTTCCATCAATTTGAGTATTGTCTAGAAAATTTAAAAACTTAGACACTGAATATGTCTAACCTATTCCAGAACCTATGGATTATTTTTCTGTTTCCATAGATAGAAGCATTGTCTAGCAAATTTGTAAACTTAGACATTGCATATGTCTAACCCATTCCAGAACCTATGGATTATTTTTCTGTTTCTACAGACATAAATATTGTCTAAAATATTTAAAAACATAGACAGTGCATATGTCTAACCCATTCCAGAACCTATGGGTTAATTTTTTTGTTTAGGATATTTAAACATTTAGACATTGAATATGTCTAACCCATTCCAGAATCAATAGATTGATTTTTCTGTTTTCATAGACAGAAGTATTGTCTAGCATATTTAAAAATATAGACAATTCATGTCTAACCCATTCGAGAATATATGAGTTGATTTTTTTGTTTCCATAGACATAAGTATTGTCTAGTATATTTAAAAACTTAAACAACGTATATGTCTAACTTATTCTAAAACCTATAGATTTTATTTTTTTGTTTCCATAGACGGCAGTATTGTCTAGAATATTTAACAACTTAGACACTGCGTGTGTCTAACCCATTCCAGAACCTACGGGTTTTTCATACTGTTCCCATCGACAGAATTAGTGCCTAGAGTTTGTTAATTCATAGATATCTGGTGTGTTTAACCCATTCCAGAACATATAGATTGATTCTTCTGTTTCTCTCGACATAAGGACTGTCTAGGAAATATAATCAGTGTAGACAATCGGTGTGTCTACACGTCCAGAAATGTAGGTTTGTGTGTCTGTAGAGTCAACTTTTTCTTTCATTAATGCAATGGAGTCAATGTCAAATCCCACCATGATATAACATCCAACACCAATTCCCAAACTTTCTACTATAAGATATTTAGAACCGTGATTAAATGGGCAGACATTACCCACCTATTATATACAAAATGAACACTTTTTAATTTGGAGCTAACCTACTTATTACATACAAAATAAATAATTGTTGTCATATACAAAAGATGTAAAACTCCACAATAGAAACACAAACATCTCTATGTAAGACTCAACAAAAAATACGGTCCTACACAAAGTGTGATGGTTTTTTGTAGCTAAACAAGATCCACGACATCGACCAAAGCAACATCGATAACAACTAGACTTCTATTCCATTCGACTGATGTACGGTGTCACCCAAGAGCTTGCGCTGTCCGAATGGAATCTTTCCCAAGTTGTTGTAACTGGAGGTAAAGGAGCATCCAGAGTTAACTCTAAATCTTGAAAATGACAGCCTCCAACATAACCAATACATAGGATCCAGTGTGAAGATGCAGGAGGTGGAGGATCTCTTATTGAAAAAACTATGATGCTATCAAATTGAATAGAATACATAGTAATTTATGCTAATAAAAACAACAATGATGAAAATCAAACAAATATATACTTAAAAAAACAAACGATCACCACCATACCCCAAATCATCATCAACAATACATACCACAACTAACCCTAGAACAACCCACAACCATGTTCATCACCACAAAGTCATAATTCTCACCAAACAACAAGCACACTTTGTATCACAACGATAAACAAAAATAAATTTTAAAAGAATCACCATTATGAACAATAAACCCTAAGCCCCCGTTTAGATACAGAATATGATTTATTCTTGGGTATTTATTTATCCGAGTATAAGTGAGTATAAATAAGGATAAAGTGATTTTGTGTTTGGTTGTGTTTTGAATTATTCTCGTTGGGAATCGTAAGAATAAATGTTTTGTTGTTTGGTGTAAAATAGATGAAATAAAAGGTAGTAATGATAAGAATTTATAAGAATGGTTAACAAAAGTAATGATAGTTGATTTGACATGTGATTTATAAGAGGTGATGACAGTTGATTTGATAGTGGGGCCACTTATTCTTTGGGTGGAATAACCTAGGATAACTTTTATTCTAGGGGTTGATTAGAATCCATATACCACTTTATACCAGTTTATTCTAGCACACTTTATCCGGGGTTATCTGGGATTTCCAAACGGGGCTCAAATTTTATCTGGGGTTTATCCGGCATCCAAACGGGGGCTAAATGTGCCAACACTACATCAATCAATACAATAACCATGATCAATGCCACCTGACAAACATAAGAAAAACAAAGCAAAGATTCAAAAGAAGAATGGATTATCACCTTTTTGGAAATGAAATCTTTTCTTATGTGAGAAATACAAAAAATCAGAATGTAAAAGTTAGAGTTTACGTTATTATGTGAGAAACAAAAAATCATAATGTAAAAGTCAGAGTCTACGTTATTATGTGAGAAATACAAAAAATCTATGTGCGGGCTATGAAAAGTAAATATCAAATAAGTGAACAAAAATTTACTTTACTCAAGTATATTTTTTTTACTTGGGTTGGATTGTATGTGACATCAACTCGAACTCAACCCGGATTTTTTACCAATCCGAACTCATCAACCTGAATCCGATCGGTCGAACCTGAATCTATTTTTTTTCACCCAACCTGTCAAAAGTAGGGTTCAAGCTGGCAGATTTGGGTTGAACTTAACCCAAGTTGCAGCCCCAAGAAAAATATTATCATTTGCTAAAACATAATTTTCGATGTATATACATGTACATGTTCAAGGCTGTGCCTTTTCTTTTCTGCTCCACTTGAGTTGGGATCATCTGTCGTGTACAATGATGGGTTTTCTATTACAATCAATGAAAATAATGGAACACATGATAATAAGATCTTTTGTCTAAGCAACACAAAGAATAGCTAGAATTATTTGTAGGATAAACCAAGGGATATTATGGTTGAAGCTCTATATGTAAGAGAGACAACAAATAAGGAACCCTAGTTCAGTATAATTTTATATGAAAAACACGTTTTGAAAAAGGGAAAACATCATTTTAATCACAACACATCAAAGTCAAAACACCATGAGATGAACCATTAACTAAATAATATAGTTAGGGGTTGTCTGATATGCAATCCACGTGCAGTTACACATGTTTTGATTTTTTTTTAAGATTTTATAATGCATGCATGTCACATTGTATTGTATGTTTATAAAAATGAAATATACAAATTTATTCTAATAAATTGTATGGACTAACTTACAAAATGAGTGAAAATTAATATGTTTCAACTAATCAATCATATACTCTGTTGCAGCGGCGGCACCATGTTATTATGGGTGGCCATCAAAAATTTTAAAAAAAACAGAGAACAAGACATATGACACTAATATATGTGAAATGATCAATTAATTTAGAGAAAAAAAAATTCTTCTCATTTTGTCTCTCTTTGGAAGAGACACAAAGATAGAAGGGGTGGCAAATATGAGAAGTTGTTGCACGGCATAGCCCCAATCTAATCAATTTGGAATTACATAGTTGTTCATTTTATTTTGAGAAAAGACTACCAATAATGATCCCAAATTACAATATATCTGGTTTGTATTCTTAAAATCACAGGTCTATCATTTTCAATAGGTAAAATAATCAACATAGTTGAAAAAATTTGTCAAACCAATGTTCAAGGTGGTGGGGTCATTCATGAGGCCGATATATACAACCATATCAAGAGGCCCATTAATACAACCAAACCCCATCCAATTTTTTATCTTAGAAAATGATATATTCGGCCCTGTGCAATCTCAATTGCAATTTACATTAGTTTTTTTTTATTTAAAAAAAATCATATATTTTCCCATTGAAATACATGTAGTTTTATGAAATAAAGTATATATTGAGATGCATTAATGTATTTTTTTCATGCTGAAAAAATAATAAATTTTTAATTCACACACTATGATAGAATCTCATACACTATAATAACGAATATATATTATATTATCATAATATTTGAGCTGTAAAACGGGTGCAAAATGGACTGAGCGTATCAGAACTCTTTTTTATCACAGGATCCATTAAAAACCATATTGTGGGACTGGGACCCTTATTTTCCATCGCCAACTCGTCAATCACCTACACACAAACAGGATGCAATGATCACATACGAATGGATTGGATGCGCCTGAATAAATATGGGTATTGGCTGCAAAATATTGCGCAGCAAAAGGTCTTCCTCAACGAAAGGATTTCACAATAATTTTTCGTAGCAATTACCTTGTCTGGGATAACTTTTTGCTCCGATTCAAGATTTCGCAGCAAAAGGTGGTCTGTTGCGACAAAATAATGTGCGTCGCCAAATATATAAGTTTCGCTGCAAATGCTCACCTTTTGCAACGCATAAAATTTCACAGCAAACGGTCCCCTTTGGTGACGAAATGAGTGTCGCAGCAATAAGGTACATTTTACTACGAATTTTATTTCGTAGTAAAATATGATCTTTTGCGACGAACAAAGGAGACGAAATATTGTCGCAACTAAACGTATATAGCTTCAATTAATAATCAAATACTGACCCTTTCCCTGCAACATTTTTTCGCAGTAAAAGGTACGCTTTGCAACAAAATTGTAATTTCCGTAGCAAAAGGTGACCTTTTGCAATGAAAGTAATTCGTAGTTAAAGGTAAATACATTTAATTGAAAATAAAATACAAACCCTTTCCCTACGAAATACTTGTGCAGCAAAAGGTAAATTTTGCAACAAAACTGTAATTCCTAGCAAAATGTGAGTTTTTGCAATTAAAGAATTTCTCAGCTAAAGGTAAAATACATTTAATTAAAAATAAAATATATACTTATCTCTACGAAATATTTTGTAGAAAAAGGTTACATTTTTGTAGAAAAAGACTTTTTGGCATTTTTAAATATTTTATATTATTTCTAAACTATTGGCTACGAATTAAATTTTCACCGATAAAAGTCACATTTGGCTACGAAATTCGCTTTCGCAGATAAAAGTTTGTAGCTAATAATCGAGTCTGTTGTGAGATAATGTAGATAATGAAATTATCATATAACAATTTCAAATATGAAATCTCGTCGAGAACAATTATAAACTTTTATATATTGAAAATCTTTTACCTCATTTCATTGATGATTTATTTTTTGTTAATGTAAGTTGTTCTATTTTAGAAAAAAAAGACAATTTATGTTTTTTTATAAATATATGATAAGAATAGATTTAAAATAAAAATTATGAAATTTATGTTTTTAATGATCCCATTTATGAAAATTCCTGGAGCCGCTATTGCTTTGTTGGGTTTGTGGGACTCTATGGTGGCTGCATATAAGGACTGTATTATATTATAAGGAGCATCTCATCATCTACTAAAACATATATCTACTAATTTGCTATCATTAACTAGGCCAACTTAACAAATCGATGGATAATTTAGTAAAAGAATACACACTAGATAATTAACAACCTTACTCGTAATTAAGGCTTACAATTAATCAAACAACAATAATGCTAGCTAAATTAGCAATACAACATCAGATAACCTACCGTGCACACACACACATATCAATTAAAAGCATATATAAATATGGAATGAAATGCAACAACACACAATGAAACAGAATCATATGATAGAATGGCATGTAACAATAAAGCAAAAGCAAAGTGCCAGAACTCTTAACACCATTACACCAATCAAGGCCCAAGACAGGCTGGTATATAGCTCTCATGACCTAATTACAATCAGTTGGTGAGTTCAATTTTTTCTCTGATAATCTATTGGGTACCACTAATCTTCAAAAAAAAAAAAAAAATCTGATTTTTGAGAGTGCATCCCATCAAATTACATATATCAATCTCAACGACACATTGAATGAAAATATCATAAATGTCGTATATTAAACATGTGAAATGACATCATATATATTAAACATGTCGAATGACATAATTAGTCTCTTATTAGGGGTTAATAAGACCTGATGAATCAAACCCCTTATTTAGGAACTAGGGACCCATGTGATGTTATTTGATCTTATCCTTTCAAAACACAACTACAATATTTGATATATATCAAGATTTGAAATTAACCATGATAAAAAGCTTTAAATCACGGTTTAAAACCATGATATTTGTTAGTGTGATCTTTATATACATATATAACTGTTAAAGAATAATTATTAAGAGAATATTATGTCTTTATTATAATTATTATGTTATTATTAGTTTCCTAGTTTTTCTAGTTTCCTATTCTGAGATTTTAGGGTTTCCTTTGTGTATCTATAAATAGAGTCTTTGACTCCTCTAATACAAGAAGAAGAATTCATTTTTTTCCTTTATTCTAACAATAAGATTTTTATCACGGTTTACAACCGTAATTATAATTCAAAACTGTAATTAAATCTTAAACTAATGTGTGTAATTTGTAAAGGAATGATCACAATTTTAGAATAAGATGTAATCATTGTAGAAGGAAAACTAACCATTCATAGATACACAACTATTTTATGACAAAATAGAATAAAAACTGGAAGTTTCGAGGCACGTAAACATTTTCATTCAAGCGATGTATATATATTTGTCCCTACATAAAATACCAGCCGAGTTCACTTTCATAATATAACAAAAATAGAAATCTACACAACAATTCTGAAGATCCTACAACTCTTTGCAAAACTGTTGAAAAAACTGATAGAAGATATATATAATATGAATGGAATTTTATGGGGCATACAGGGCAATTTTTTGAATGCCGAGCCTTTTTGAATAGTTGCATCTCTATAACAAAAATAGTTGCATCTCTATAACAAAAACTGAGAAGATATATATAATATGAATGCCGAGCCTTTTTGAATAGTTGCATCTCTATCATTTTGAATTTGCAATTTTTTAAGAATTGCAATTTTTCAAAACAAAAAAGTAAAGATGTAAATTCTGAAGAGCGTCAATCTTTGAGAAGAGACTGTTGGCCTACCATTATATTATTCAAAATTTAAAATGAAATTTAGTATAAAAAAATCATATTTTTTTTTTTTATTATTACATGCACACGCGTAAAGTGTTGAATGCATCTTAAGCGTTGTAAGTGTGAGACCACTTCCTCATTTTTATCTTTTCATGACCCAACTCAATAAGTGAGCCATAGTATAAAGTGATAAAATCTTTTGTATTACAATCCTTCAATGATAGTACATGCCTCAAATGTCATTTTGGAAAACTCAATGTGGCCAAAAGGTTGGTCCAAAGTCCTGGTCTTCTTCCAGTCATGGTGCAATTAAAAATGTAGGTCCCAATCTTTGTATGAATGTATGTTGGGTTGGTGCAATTACAAACCCACCTTATAAGCTAAAGATTGGAAAAACAAATGGCTTTCCCTTTGTGAAGGGCAATGGAAGCATGTGCTTCCATGTGCTCCTCAAACAAACAAAAAAAGAGAGAGAAAGAAACACAGCTAAGAAGCTATACATCCCAACAAACAAACAGACCAATCTTATACACTCCCTATACATCCTCCCTCATATATTGAACTTTTCTACCACTGCTTCATCAGTGGCAGCTGGCATCTGCTCCTCCATCCCTCTCATAACCAATTTCTCATGCATAGATTGGTTAGGGTTAGCTATTTCAATAATAATGTGTACGTATATATATCGGATGAGTGTGACATGTCAAGGTTTCATTTGCATGCATGCATGGAGGGGACCCCCCAACCCCACTTAATTATGACTGTGATATGATGTCGATCTTGGACGTATCCGAGATCACACGTGGGGCAATCATGTGGTAGGGCCCATTTGAAAAGATTTCTCAAGACGAAGTTCGTGTATGGTAAATAAACTATTTTTCAGATAATTTAAACATCAGCATGTAATAATTAATAAATTTCATATGTATTATGTTCAGTGTGGTGCATTTTATATGAAAGATGTTTAATCAAAGAATTTTAACGAATATTCAGATAAATACAAAATATTTTACTACTGTGTATGAGAGCTGAACTTTACACTCAATTGTTTCTTACTTTCTCTTTTGTTGATGTCAATCTAACATATTATATAATCCACTGTGTTTAAGGGACCATTTGGAGCTACTGTGCAAACACCTATAATCTGAAAAATTAATTTAGGATTGAAATTTTGCGTTAGAAGCTTGTTTTAAGATTGGAGCTTTTAAAATGCTATCAATTTTATAAATAAAACCCGTCTGTAACGCCCAATGCATAAATACGTTTGGACCTGCAATGATGTTTTGCTGCATTTTTTATCATGAAATTTGATCCACGATATATGTAAACAGTCTTAAATATACTTTACTAGGACAAATGTAAGAATATATGTTTGGTCAAACATGTACTTCAATATATATCAAAACTCTTGTGGCCTGAAAAAATTACCCCAAAATACTAAGAGTGTAGCATTTATTAATTGTGTTTACAGTGCATTTTGGATCACATTATGAGATACTTATTATAATCACTCTTATTTCTTTGTTTTTTTGTGGTGTTTCTTGTACATTAGACAGATAATAATGTATCAAGAACATTTTTTTCATGTAGCAGTACGTGGCTGCATAAGTTTGGCTTAAATAATTAAGATATGATAAACCCTGCAGTCATCGATTCATTTGAAGAGTCAGCAATGTCTGGGATAGTAGCATTATTTGTTTGGTCAAAGTCAGTCACTCATGATATATATAAAAAATAAATAAAAATAAAAAATCCAAATAACCCCTGTAAATTGTCTGAAATCCATATAACCCCATTTCTTTTCCTAAAATTCATGTAACCCTCTGAAAACACCTATGTATATCTAAATAAAACTTTGAGCTAAACTTCTGTTGATATGAGAAATATTCTACAAATATTCCTTCTTTTTTAACCCTGATTGAAAACAGAACATAAGAAAAACCTCTTATAATTTGTTAAAAATACAAAAGAACTTCTATACATGATAATTTTACTCCTCTTGATATATTATAAAACCCTATACAGAGGGATAAAATCATCATTTAAAGAGGATTTTTTTACATTTTAACATATTGTACTGTGTTTTTAGTATACAATGTTTTCTATCAGGGTTAATCATTTAAAGAGGATTTTTTTACATTTTAACATATTTGTCAATAAAAATTTAATTCAGCGGACTATTGAGATTTACATAAATGTTTTTCAGATCGGGCATATGGATTTTAGAAAAAGTTAATGGGTTATATGAATTTCAAGAAGTTTACGGGGGTTAATTGGATATTTTCCTATAAAAAAATGATTACATGGGTGGAACAAAAACAAATGGCTCCATGTGACAAGACAGAAACACAAAGAGACGTATATAATAAGGCGTTTTATTATGTATCAAGGGATCATTATCCAAAAACAACAACTTAGCACTAAATTATTTGCTGACGTGTTGCTTTTCTATTGGGAAGGTATTTGGAGAGATATCCTCTTTGAATTGTTTCAAATATTTTTTTTGTTCCATGTTCACAAGAAACACTTTTATGAATATCTCAAGAAAATGTTAAAACTCATCAGTCTTCAAACTGTGTGTAGGGTCACCTGACTCTCTCTCAAACATGTTATGGAATTCTGATCTTAACTCACGAGATAATATATATGGCTTGAATGCATTACCACAATACCTTGACACACAACATAGAAATTACATAACTATAATTATATAAGAGGGGACCTATACCCCATTCACCCTAACTATTTATTAGTCACATGTCTGTACGTACTCTTGTTTTCATTTATAATGACAAATAATATTTCAAACTTAGGAACACGTCCTTCAATACATTTCTTTCTTGGCATAGAAAAATAGATTGCAAGACATAACCCCAACTTATGTTACCATGATTGAGGAGGTATTTACCTATTGAGTGCTTGTAAGTACATGTAAAACATCAAACCCCCATTTGGTTGGAGCCGATAACTATTCCAACATAAATAATTATATCAATAGAATAAGTTATTTTCTATTTAATTATATTTTTAGTTATTTTCATTTAAAAAATGTAATAATGAAGATTTTATCATTGGTTGACCAAGAATAAGGCATTGATAAAGTATGAATATGATGTGAATAAGAATTTATAAAAGATACAAAAATTGATTTGATACGTAGACTCTCTAATTTATAAAAGATAACGACGAGGGATGAGCATGTGGGTCATTATTATATCAGTGAAATATATTAGGTGGAATAACTTAGTTTCAGAGGAAGACTGGAATATCAAAATTAACTTATTCATATCCATTCTAACATAGGCATTCTACTCTATAACATGCAAACAAATACATATACACTCAAAGTCTCATATTAGGAAGCAGTAAGATTTGAACACAAGTCGATCTTATCACTAAAGAGTGAGTATCTCTACCATCCTATTAAGAGGAGACCCTTAATCCAACAATCTATTCAAATGTTTGAAGACTATCAAAAATATCATCATAATATTTTATTCTTCTTATTATAACTTATTTATTTTTATATCGGATGAACATTTCGTAACTGACCTTACAGACAAGCTAAAAATGTTTTTTTTTTTGAGCAAAGGTAGATGTTCTACACGGTTTCATTGATAAAGTTGTCGCAGTACAAGTCTGAAATGAAGAGTAAAATAAAATACATATGAGAAAGATAAAACAGAGCAACTAGACAAAGGTTGTTATGAAGGAGTAGCAGAAGAGTTATCTGCCCTCTCCACGGAGCACATCAATCACCCTATGTCCCGTACAGGCTCCGGCCGCTACGGAGCTCAACTTGGACTTCACCAACCAGTCCGCGTCCCCATTCCTTTATGAGGTGCTCAATCTCCTCCCAAGTGGTCGCGGCGTGCACCCTCTGCCCTCTAAATAGCACCGCGTTCCGGGTGCGCCAAATGACCCATGCCGCCACCGGCACCACAATCTCAGCCACTGCCTTGGATAAACCTAACGTTCCCCTGGATGGGTTCCGAGCCAAGGAGCGTCCTGCCTCCCACAGCTCGCCCACGGTGTTGAAGTCGCGTTGCAGTCCCGTTATGTGCGCAAGGTTCTCCCATAGAGTTCAAGAGAACCCACAAGTGCACAACAGGTGATTTGTGGTCTCCCTTTCTGAGACAAGCTGGAAATGTTAACTCCACATATTTGTCTCAGTGCATGTTTAGAAACACAGTTTAAAATCAGCTTTTAGCTTTTGCAGCTTTATGCACATCTTTTGAGGATGTAATGATGATGATTTGATGGTGTAATAATGATAGCTGCTTTATAAAACACAGATTTCGAGGTGCAGTTTAAAGATAAAATTTAGTAATGATGATGTATTTAAGTTGACATATTTGGTAACAGCTTTTAGCTTTTAAATGATGATGAGATTTGATTTGATGTGACCTTAAAAGTTAAAAGTTGTTTTTGAGATTGTTGCCAAACATACACTCAGGCTCCGTTTGGTTGCGCGGTTTGGGACAATTCCGCTTTTTGAAAAGCTAAAATCCCAAAATCGTGCAACCAAACGGGGCGGATTCCTGCGGAATCAAAATTTTGGATTCATTTTAAGTTTTCTCTTCGAAATCCGTGTTTAAAAAGCTCAAAACTGCGATTTTCGATCGGAATCGATTTTTTGAATTAAAAAAGCAATTTTTTCTACCAAACATTAAACTCCATTTCAAATATTGATTCCTGAATTAAAAAAATCATCCTAAAAAAGTCAAAATCTAAAATCATCTTAAAAAACAGGTTTATTCCAAAAGCTATTTTCAATCTGTGTTTTCAAACAGACTCTCACTCTTACAAAAAAAATTTCTTTTAAATTTTTCAATCAACATACAAATCAATGCCAAAACTCTTGAATGATACTCCTAGAATTTGATCAACTAACATTTTTCAGAGCGATGGAAGACGCTTACCGACTGAACAAAAGTTAGGTTTGCATTTCAATTTAATATTTTAAGATCCACAATGGGAAGGTTCGGGTACTACTACTAGGACAAAAGACAGAGAAGCCATGACCAATGATGAACAAAAACACAAACAAATCGCTGTCAGTCAGCACGTGTGGGTCAGTCCCCAGCCTTATTGATTAATTTTTTAAAATAATAATAATGCTATGCACAATGTATTTTTTTAACTCATTTTTAATCTATAAGCATTTTAAATTTTTAAAAAATAATACATTTTATCTAATAAGATATTTTATAAAAATACTAATCATATATTTCAATGACTTCCAAGAATTCATATAATAAAAAAATTTTGAGTATTTTTTAAAATAAAGATAGATATTTATTATCTGATTTTATTATTGAATATCATAAAAGGAGAGAGAAAAAAAAAATGAAGAAAAGATATAAAATGGAATTGAAAATGAGATCGAGAAAAAAAAACCGTGTAACATTACTCTTTTTTTTTTAAAAAAGTGACAAATGTGCACGAGCTGTCACAGACGTTCCCCACCTCGCAAAAAGCTACCTATAAATAGTGGTAGCCCTCTCATGAAAATCTCTCACTCTCAATTTCTCAAAAGAAGTGATAGAAATAGAAGAAGAGATGAAGAAGAATCAAAACCAGGAGATGTCGTCGGTGAAGTCGAAGAGGGTGGTGTCATGTGGTAGTAGCAGAGGTCGAGCGACATCGAGAAGGAGAGGTGGCCCGATTTTGCGGGGCGGGCTTGAGGAGGAGCTCCGGATGCTCGTCCCGGGCGGCCGGACTTTGAGATCCGAAAAGCTTCTCCTCTCGCGCACCGTCGATTACGTCGCCTTTTTGAGGTTGAAATTGGAGGTTTTAAAGGCCATTTCAGACATTTATATGCCTTGATTGATTTTATTTTGTTTGTTGTTCCCATGTATCACTTATATATATATATGTATTGGGTTGCCTTTTTTTTATTTTTATGTTGATTTTTTGTTTCTAATTGTAACCATAGTATGTTGTGTCTTGTGTTGTGATTTTATATATGTAATCTGCTATATATGCATGTTCATTGTAGTGAATTAATGTTTTTTTTTTTTTTTTTTTTGCATTCCATCTTGGGAACTTGCGAGGCCTGATTTTGTTTGAATTTCATTGTTGGTTGATTCACACAAACAAAAAAGATATTAAAAAATGAAACAGCAACTGTAGATTTATTTATTTATTTATTTTTACCAACTCATTCTAAAGATTGGTTTGAGAAACAAATTATCAAAAGCAACATATATTATAGAATTTCTATAAGTAACAAAAACTATTTTTGAACATCAACCAATAGGTATGAAGCACATGCACCAAGACCCGGCCTAGCAGATGCCTAGGACCCCAACCTAAAGACCCCTAGATCCTAATTTTTTTCTTTTATGTGGATACTTATCGAAAAGAAATTCTGTGTATATGTACTTTTTTGTTTAGTCTCGGTCACATTTTCAAATCTAAATGCAATCCATACATTTTTTGTTTTTATAAAACGGTATATCTCATCAATGAATTTTATGATTTCATTTATAAAATATATAAAAAAATAATAAAGAAATATCTTTTCAAAACGAGCGTATGTGGTTCACAAGATACATAAAATTGTAAATGAGACTATAAAATGAGCTAAAATTCATATGAAGCCGCGCGCACAACAAACTTACTTATACTCAGGAGCCAAAGTACATGCCAAGCATTAGCTACTCCAACACATTCCCTATGCATCAGTTTGTTAATTAGGTTGACTGAGAGGGTGTGTATCTAAAAGGGAAGCTGATATTTGCAGTCACCAGATATCACTGATCAATATTTGAAATATGTCAATGAATGCAGTGTATACTCCGAATGTCAAATATATATTCTCTATTATAATAACATATAAATATGTTCATTATGATATATAATCATTTCATTATAGATAAAGAATAAGTAGTTTTTCTTTTATTATGTTTTTAGTTATTCACGTTGAAAAATGTAATAATAAAATTTTTGTTATTTAATTGATTATGAATAAATTGTAGATAAAAATAAATATTGCGTGGGCCACCTAAAATGATTTTCTATTTGATTGTGATACTGTTTGGTGCATGTTTAAGAGATCCAACATGTAATATGGCACTGTGCTTTGTTATAGTCTTATGTACAGTCCAATGTGTCCTTTTTGCTTTAAAGATCTAACATGTAATTTTTGGTTTTTATGTAAAAATATATACAAATTATTGGAACACATATGTATCGATTTTACAAAATTATATACTTTATTATCTGAAATGTATGTATCTTAAAAAATAAAAATCCGTGTATACCTCGTTAAAAATAAAGTTTGTAAACAAATTATTGCAAAATGATGGTTTTATATATATTATGAAGGAATATGCCTACCATATCATAAAAACAAAATTATGATTATCCCTAATATTTTTCTGCCATTCATATTTAATATTATAGTAGGTCCTCCCAGTAACAACCAATACATTATTATCAAATATAAACTCTTATCGGTAAGAGACTAACTCTTCCATGAGGGTCAGTGGAGAAGTAAGACTCTTAATACGTGACGACAATTAAACATATCAATTATTTGAAAGAAAATTTTGAATCTGTATCCAAAAAATTAGATATACCCAATACGTGCAGATATGATATCAGTATATCCAATCCAAAAAATATAGGTATCTCACATATGATATAAAAATATATATATTTGTATTATATATTGTTCATATTTATTATCTTATATGATTAATCACAATCATAATATATTATATTACTATTAAATTTTTAATATATGATATCTGAAAAAGAAAATAAGCTTAAACCCACATCAAAGTGAAGTATAGTACTTAATTTCATTTTGTTTAATTTAAAAAATCTCAATTTAATTTTCATCTCTCTAATGCATCACTTAATTATTTAAATTAATGTTAATATTTAAATATATCAATTATCTGAAAATATCTGTATCCAATCAATATCCAAAGATAAATCCAAAAATTAATATCCGTATATGAATGATTAGGATAAGATATGGATATTAACGTATCCGATCTGTATCCGTTGACATGCTTAGCGACAATGTATTGCTACACGAAGAAGCCTTTAGTGTGCTACAGATGATCTTTGAAGCCACCTGACA
Source organism: Acorus calamus (assembly GCA_030737845.1). NCBI lineage: Eukaryota > Viridiplantae > Streptophyta > Magnoliopsida > Acorales > Acoraceae > Acorus > Acorus calamus. Next base: position 7,106,663 of record CM060874.1, on the reverse strand, counting down.
CATTTTGAATGTTTTTGAAAATGTATATTTGTCTAATGAAATACATACATTTTCAAATACATACACGCACTCTTTTATGTAAAACCCAACCCAATCAAGGGACAGTTAAAGCTTAAAAAAATTTAGGTCAAAAAGGGAAATTGCCCACCATATTACAGTTCATTGTAGATCAAATAATAGTATGCTTATTCTAATCTCCCTGACATTCAAATGCACTTATGTTTGACATACTAAATAATGGTAGTATTTCATGTATATTAGACAGATCTAATGTGTGTCAGCCTTGCCTTAAGAATATCAGTGGAAAGAATAATTAATTATCATGAAGAAGCAGCAGCAGCAGAAGTTATTCACCTTAATTGAGATAAACTCTAGAATGTATTAAACAAAAAAAGAACAAATGACCATGTGACAAGGAAACAAAAATACAAAGGAACATATATATTTTAAGATATGCTATCCATATATTAAGGGATCATTATCCAAAGCAACCACCTGAGCATCTTATATAAACTTTTATTAGTTTCAGGCCATGTTACATGCATATGAATATAATTAATGTCACTAAACTATTTGTTGACATGTTGCTTTTCCATCAGTTAGGTGTTTTGAAAAGTCCTCTTTATATTTATTTCAAATTTTTTTGTTCCTTTATGGGTATGAGCATGAGCTGTGTATTTGTTTTATTTTTTTCCATCAATTTTTTTTTTATCAAAGAATTAGATGTAGGGTACATTGAAAATAACCCTTACCAACCCAAAAAAAAAAAATTGTGAAACTAAGTAGAGAAAAAGGAAAAAAAAACACTTAATAGTCATAAGAGAGTAGGCTTAGATAAAGAATTGCCTATGTCAAGGAGAAGGAATAAATAATTATTCACTATTTTTCTGGAATGCAGACTACAAGGGCTCCAGACCTAATATTGACTGGGAGCGGTTATATTAACCCCATATTATGAAAACCCCACCCCGTTAATAAACCCACCGTCTCATATTTTGTCAAAAACCAAACCCACCCCTCTATATATATCACATTTCAGCAACTGCTAACCCACCCCTCTATATATATCACATTTCAGCAACTGCTAACCCACCCCCACAGTTTTTTCTCCTTCCCTCTTCTCCGTCTTTCTTCCCTTCTCTCCCTCCGTCCCCTTCTCCCTCCCAACGTCCGACAGTGCCATTTACGACTCCCTCCCCTCAGCTGTCTCTGCCTCCTCTCTTGTTCGACCTCCACATCTAGCAACTTCCCGGTGATCCTTCGTAGGGCCTCACGTCGGACCCCTGCTGTGCGCTTGAAGTCGTCAAGCAATTTGGATTCGAGCATATAAGACGGGAGGGACCCATTGAGGACTGACTTGACAAGGTCCTTGTTGGAGGCAGAGACGTTGAGATCGGGCTGGGTGGGGGGGGGGGGGGGGGAGATCTAGGGATTGGGGGCACGAACAGACGAATGGGTGATTGGATTTGATGGATTGTTGTTGTTGTGGACCTGTGGTGGTTCTTCTTCTTCTTTGATGATGTCGGAGAGAGAGACGATGTGGAGGGGAGAGGAGCGGATCTTCTCGCGTCGGACGCACATGAGGTGGATGGCGGTGGCGAAGAAGATGATGCGTGGGGGCGGGTTTGGGCGGCGACAAGGGGATGACGTGGAGGTCGGAGGATGGTCTAGGATGGTGGGTTTCTTTGAGGGGGGAGTCGAAGATGCAGCGGAGGTTGGGGAGGTCAGCGTAGGAGGAGATGAAGCGGGAGAGGGAGTCACCTAAGGGGGCGCAGAGGGTGCCGGAGACGGTGAGAGGGCATGGAGGGTAGGTTGTGAGGGGTGGGTTTGATTACTTTAAAGAACTCAAAAAAACATTTTTAAATTATTTTGTATGGGGTGGGGTGAAGATCTCATGGGGTGGTATTAAGCCTCCCCAATATTGACTCATATATAGTCATATAGTTATCACTCGACATTATAAAGTCATCTCCAGCCCTTACTCAAACCTATAGTCAAATTTCACTTAAAATTTGAGTAAAAGCTTGATTTGATATGATATGTCTCCATTATCATTTTGTGTTTTACTCAAATCTTTTAAAAAATTCACATCTTCTTCTAATTCTTTCCTATAAACATTTTCAAAGTTCTTTTCCCAAACAACTCAATTTTTTTTTCCTTCAAGATATTTAAATTTAAAAATCATTATCATCCAATTTTTTTTAAAAAAAGGCAAAAATAATATATTTTTTATTGAAGTAAAAATAAGAAGTTAAAAAACAAAAATGAAGATTTAAGAAAAAAGACCACTTTTTTAGGAGGTTTAATTTTAAGAGATCGTGAAAATTTTGAAGGGTGGAAAGACATTTAATATAATTCAACTAAAGACATTTAAAAGAAAATGTGAAGATAAAGGAAAAAAGGTATGTTAAAAATTTGGGTAAATATTTTAATCTCCCTTGATTTGGTAAATGTTTGAGTAAAAGTTTGATTTGATATGGTATGGGTAAATGATTAGAGATGATTTTAGGTGGCTGTTACTTAAATTTGAATTTTGGTAAGAGTTTGAGTATAGGATTGGAGATTCTCTAAGTAACCATAACTCATAAAGGAGTATAAATAGTTTATATACATTATTACCACAGTGCCCCGCTTGGCCGCTTCAACTATGAAGAGGTCTAAAAGATTTTCTCCCTTGTTATTTGGATATATATATATATATATAGGGAAGTGATTCAGTGCGGGAATGCGGGAATGCGGGAAACGACGTCGGTCGTTCGATCGTGATCGCTTCCCGCATTCCCGCACTGAATCACTCGACTATATATATATATATATATATATATATATATATATATATATATATATAGGGAGCCGATTACGTGCGGTTTACGGTCGGTGCGGTGCGCGATCACGGGCCATCGATCACGGGTCCATCGCATCGGACGGTCGAGTGCGATTCACGTCGACCGTTGGATGCGATGGACCCGCGATCGAACGGCCCACGTCGTAAACCGCACCGACCGCACACCGCACGTAATCGCGACCATATATATATATATATATGAAGGTTCCCCCCCCCCCTCCCCGGCAGTATGGTGTGGAACATAAGGCAAGAATAAAGAAGAATACATGAGAATAGCCGAAAAAAACTGTTTGTTTTGATAGAATAAACCCCGACAATTATGTCTGGATAAGCTAGAATAAAGCTTGATAACTATTATAAAAAAATGTTGAAATTACTTATCAGAACTTATCTATGCCAATGGATAAAAATATTCTTCTCTGTCATTTTAAAAAATTCATCTCACTTAAACAGCCTCATAAAGATTCCAAAAACTGTCACATCTATCAAAACAGTCATAATTCTCTCACACTATTCACATGGGTATAGTTGTCATTTAAAAAACTCATAAACTTTTATCCATCTTTTATCAACTACTTATCAACACTTTATTTAAGGTGAACCAAACAACAAAAAATCATTTTTACGTTTCCAATTGAAAATAACAGAAAATGCAACTAAACAAAAATTTGTTTATTCAACCTGAATTATTATTTATCACAGTATAATTATCAGGAGCAAATAATCCAATATCATACATTGGAAGGTTCAGGGACTAAGTACTAGGAAAGGGAGACTGAGAAGCCATGACCAATTATAAATTATAAATATTAAAAGAAAAATGAATAAAATTTTCATGTTGGAAGATGGCCAGTAGTGTGTCTTCCCAAACTGGGAAGGGACTAGAATCTGGAGACTCACTGAATGGAACTCAACCTGTCATAAAAAAATTCTATCCGAAACCCTCTATGTGGGTTCAGTGGCTTCATAGAAAATGTCAAGGGCAAATCAAATTGAGAACTACCTACTCAAGCTAATTCTTTCTTGGACATGGAAGAAAATGTTAAAATGAGATAGATAGCAATGGTGATTCTGGGTGGGTATAACGAGTTCACTATGATTATTTCATAATGAACTCATTGTTTAATTGGCAATGGTGAGAAGAAATCTGGTCTGACTGGTGGCTACCACAGCAGACAAACAACAAATTGATACATGCAGATTATGACAAACAAGTAAGGGAACTATGAAGTAATAAGTGAACTGCATAGGCCTCAATTATCTCCTGTAGATTGGCAATTACTGCAAGAGACACACTAACAAGATTAAGTTAGGTAGAGTTTGAAAACATGATTGGATGATTTTACTTTAGCAGAAATCATATTTAACTCAAACGTGTTTCCGAACGCCCCAAGTTGTCTCAACTTTTTAAGAAAGCAAAAAAAAAAAAAAAAAAACAGTTTTTATGTGTGTGGGTGCACGCGCGCAGGACATAAAACTCAACAAGGTTAAGCACAAATGCAGTTGTTGCAAGGATTTCAATAAAAACCTACCACCCCCCCCCCCCCCCTATGGCGTGGAACATAAGGTAAGAATAAGGAAGAATACATGAGATAGCCCAAAAAAACTAATTGTTTTGCTAGAATAAACCTCGATAATTATATCTGGATAAGCTAAGATAAGGCTTGATAACAATTCTAAGGAAATATTGGAATTACTTATCAAGGTTTATCTACACCAATGAATAAAAATATTTTTATGTCATTTTAAAAAATTTATCTCACCTAACAGTCCCATAGAGATTCCAAAAACTGTTACATCTATCAAATCAGTCATATTTCTCTCACATTATTCTCAAGGGGTATAGTTGTCATTTAAAAAGTCATAAATTCTTAATCATCCCTTATCAACTACTTATCATCACTTTATTCAAGGAGAATCAAACAACAAAAAAGTCATTTTTACGTTTCCAATGAAACTAACAGAAATGCAACTAAACAAAAATTTGTTTATTCAACATGAATTGTTATCTATCCCAGTATAGCTATCAGGAGCGAATAACCTAATATCACACGTTGGAAGGTTCGGGGACTATGTACTAAGACAGGGAGACTGAGAAGCCATGACTAATTATAAATATTAAAAGAAAAATGAATAAAATTTTCATGTTGGAAGATGGCCAGTAGTGTGTCTGCCCAAACTGGGAGTGGACTAGAATCTGGAGACTCACTGAATGGAACTCAACCTGTTTTAAAAAATTTCTATCTGAAAACCTCTATGTGGGTTCAGTGGCTTCATAGAAAATGTCAAGGGCAAATAAAATTGAGAACTACCTACTCAAGCTAATTCTTACTTGGACATGGAAGAAAATGTTAAAATGAGATAGATAGAAATGGTGACACTGGGTGGGTATAACTAGTTCACTATGATTCTTTCATTATGAACTCGTTATTTAATTGGCAATGGTGAGAAGACTGAAATCTGGTCTGACTGGTGGCTACCACAGCAGACAGACAACAAAGTGATACATGCATGTTATGACAAACAAGTAAGGGATATTCTCATATTCAATAAGACTCATTTTCATGGAGTTAGTGTGAACTAGGAACAAGTAAAGTCAATATAAATGATGCATCATGAAGAAACTGAATACATACTAGTGGCATGTTATGATTGTAATCCCATTCGACAAACCTCATCTCGAAAGAGTTATTGTGGATGAGCAGAATCAACTAATGTCACTTTGAAACTATGAAGTAATAAGTGAACTGCATAGGCCCCAATTATCTCCTGTAGATTGGCAATTACTGCAAGAGACACACTAACAAGATTATGTTAGGTAGAGTTTGGAAACATGATTGGATGATTTTACTTTGGCAGGAATCATATTTAACTCAAACATGTTTCCGAACGCCCTAAGCAGTCCCAACTTTTTAAGCAAGCAGAAAAAATAAAAAATAAAACAGTTTTTATTCATGAACAATGAAAAAAGAAGAGCTTTTAAAAAAAAAACTAACGAAAGTACAATTCCTGGAATTTAATTTCAAAAGCATCTTTAAGTGAAATGCTCCTTTACAAACGCTCCTTGAGTTAACTATAGTGATTAGTCCTCATTTCATAAAGCTATTGGACTACAATTGATGAGAATCTTCAAGAATTAAACCATATTATTATGAGTTTAACAAATTCATATGTAGTTTGTTTTGATGGAAGATGTCTCAGTAAAAAGAAAAAAAGAAGACCAAAGCAAAGGTAAGCGAACTATGTAATAGTTTGCCTAATAAGCTCACCTGCTTAAGCTAAAAGTATTATATACACAATTCACACAACATAAGGAAACAGTCACCTCATAAAATTGTTTCAGTGACACTAAAACAATATCTTATCAACAATTTCATAATGCAATAACCTCTTACCCAACCAGTAATTCACCAGAAATCACCACAAGAACAAGCTCCATTCCGGAAATGGTGGAAACGATTTGTGTCCCTCATAACAATCAGCCTCCTCGTAACCTTCGAAACAACCTTCATCACATTGTGACAGTCGTCGCAAACCCGAAGATTCTTCATGATCCTAATAGGAATCCCATCTCCACTGTTGACAAGCCCAAACACAACTGCAATCCTCTCACTATGCCCGCACACCCACTCCGCCTTGGTCCCTTCATCCACATCATGAAGAACAACATCCGTGTCCGGCACATACCCTTCCCTCTCCATAGCCTCCACCAACTCCTCCCAAACCTTCTTATACTCCGAAGAGCTTCGAAAGCTCACACCGCCACCCGCAACGAAAGAGTGGATTCTACTCCCAACTTGAACCCAACTACGCCCAACCTCCTTCTTTAACCCTTTCTCTTCCATCGCCACCCTCACCTTCTCTGCCTCCTCCCACATTCTCTCTCTCGCGAACATGTTCGAGAACAAGACATAGTTTCCCGCGTTGTTGGGCTCAATCTCAAAAAGCCTCATCGCGGCTATCTCCCCCAACTTGACATCTCCATGAAGCCTACACGAGTTAAGCAAAGATCCCCAAACGCTACCGCCCGGTCTCATAGGCATCTTCTCAGCAACTTCAAACGCTTCATCAATCAACCCCGCCCGGCCCAACAAATCCACCAAGCAAGCAAAATGTTCCACTTTTTTTCGAACCCCAAATTCAACATCCATTCTATCAAACAATCTCCGCCCCTCATCCACAAATCCCGCGTGAGCGCAACTCGAAAGCAAGGCAACAAACGTAACCCCGTCGGGCTTAACCCCCACTCCTCTTCCAACCATCTCATCAAAAAGCTCCAACGCATCGCGGGCACAACCATTAATCGCATAACACGTGAGCATTGTATTCCACGATGTCAAATCATGACCGCCCATCCCACGAAACACCCTCTCACAATACTCCACAACACCACACTTAGCGTACATGTCCATGAGCGAGTTCAAGACCACGATATCAGGTTCCTCTCTCGACTTAACCATCTGTGCATGTACTTCCCTGCCATTATAAAGAGCTGTAATTTGCGAGCACGCTGAGAGAACCGTCGTGAGAGTGACCCAACTGAAACCCACCGAGCTTTCGATCTGCATTCGCCTAAACAAGTCCAAACACTCAATGAAAAAGCCCCTATCAACGAACCCAGACAACAACGAATTCCAAGACACGACATTTCGCTGAGGCATACCATCGAACGCCTTCAACGCCTCATCGAGAGTCCCGCACTTCACGTACAACCTAACTAGCGCGTTGAGCACCACCTGATCGGGCTCTCGCGCGGACTTGAGCACGCGCGCGTGGACGGCCCGGCCGAGGCGGACCGCGGAGAGGACCGAACACGACTTGAGAACGGCGGAGTCGGCGAAATCGGACCTCCACGACGCATTCCCCGCGTAGAGCGAGAGGGAGTCCTCGTGGAGGCCGTTCTTGGAGAAGGCGACAACCATGGCGGTCCACGACGGCTCGTCGTCGTCGTCTTCATCGAATACGAGACGGGCGGATTCGATGCGGGCGCAGACGGAGTAGAGGGTGATGAGCTTGGATTTGATGAGGGGGTGGCGGAGGAGGGAGGGGGTTGAATGGAGGAGGTGGCGGTGGAGGAGCTCGCCGTGACGGAGGGACTTGTGGGTGATGAAGGAGTGGAGGAGGTGGGAGTACGCCTCGAGATTCGTGGTGGGAGGGATGGGCGGATGGGATTTGAGGAGGAGAGAGAGGGCCTCGTCGAGGTGGCCGGATTTGGAGAGGGAGTGGAGGAGGAGGGGTTTGGGTTTCAGGGGTTTTTTGGGAGGGAGTGGTGGGTTTGGAGGGAAGGCGTTGAGAGTCCACATACTTTCTTTATTTTAAGGGCTTCTTTTTTGTTTTTAAATATATATAGATTGTCTCTGTTATGGATGGGCGCGGATATCCGCACCCGAGTTTTTAGTAACCCATCATTTTTATAAAAAAAAAAATTTATGTATTGTAGCAGTAAACGGAAAACCCACCCCGAGGTCCGCAATCCATCTGGCGATGGTGGTGAATTATGGTCACCAGAAGTTCCGGCGAGTGTACCAACCCAGATCAGCATGTCATTTAACGACGGTGGTGAAGTGTGGTCGCCTAAAGGTCCAGCGAGTTAAAGTAAGAGAGAATAAATTCACATTTTTACAAGTTTCAAACCAAATAGACAAATTTATCATAGCAGCATTTAAAACACATTAAAATATGATGTTAGCATTTATAACACATCAAAATACGATTTTAGCATTACATAACGAATCATCTCTAGAAAACAAAATACATGTTCAAATTTTTTTTATATTTATTTTATTTTTTGAAAAAAAAGAGTAATTATTTTTATTGGATATGTTATTTATTTTTATATATGAAAAAATCAATATAGTCACATGAATGGTTGTAGAATTTGAACATGTATTTTGTTATGTAGTCACGTGAATGATTGGTTATGGAATGCGAATGTCATATTTTGATGTGTTTTAAATGTTGTTATGAATGTCTGTTATATGTGTTTAAATGTGAAATTTGTCTATTTGATTTGAAACTTGTAAAAATGTGAATTTAGCTCGACGGGCCTTCGGGCGATCACAATTCACCACCGTCGCCAGAAAACATGTCGACCTGGGTTGGTACACTCGCCGGAACCTCTGGCGACCATAATTCATCACCATTGCCAAAGGGATTGCCGACCTCGGAGTGGGTTTACTCCTACTGCTACAGTGCACAAATTTTTTTTTGATTTTTTTAAGGGGTGGGTTTCTTGCTATGTGGGGTGTCGATATCCGCGCCCGTTATGAATAGGCATGTCGGGTCATGACCCGACCTGTTTGATTGTCGGTCTTTTGAGCCCGATTCACATCAGGTTTCAAATCGAGTCAAACGGATCTAGGTTAAATCAAGAGAGGTCAGAGAACATCTTAGAAGTCTACAATGGTTTCATTTTTTTTATATAGAGTCTAATATATTATAAATAGTTCTTCAGTATTTTGAATTTTTAATGTTTTATGAGGGAACATTTAGATTACGGTTTGAATTATTATGCTTCTATATGAAGTCAAAAGGTTATAAAAATATTTAAAATACTTAAAATTTTAAGTGATTATTCAGTATTTAGTATTACATGTTGAGTTGGATCATTGGTGTTAGGTTAGATCATAAATAAATAAAAATTTACATAATATTTGGGCTGGGTCAATCTGGTCAAATGGGTCCATAGGATCGGGTCGAGGTAGACTCAGACCCGACCAGTTTTGATTGTCAGGTCCTTCAGATCGGATATTTAAGGCTTTTATAGGGTTAGGTTCGGATCGATCCGCGACCCATTGACAGGCTTACTACTTACCACCCAAAGTTCCTGACCATTTCTAAATAACAAGATGGCGTGTGAATAAAGACATAGATGATTGTATAATTTATTACCATTTTGGAAATAGAAAATTATAGCAGTTGAAAGAGTAATTTTTTTAGGGTTTTTTATTTTTAAGTCCTCATAAACCATAGGATTTAGTGATCTATCCTTCACTTCTTCATATTTTGATTTTAGTCACCAGATTTAAAGGATACGTTCCTTATTAGTCCTTGGGAGGGACTTATACCAAAATTATTTGATTTTCTTTTTAGTCCTTGGGAGGGACTAAAAAGGAACATTTCTTTAAATCTAAGGACTAAAACTAAAATATGAAGAAGTGAGGTATTGATCACTAAATCCTATAGTTTATGGGGACTTAAAAAAAAATATTTAATTGCGTTTTTATTTATTTTTGTTAGAAAATATAATAATAATTTTATTATTATTTGGTTGACCATGGATGCATTGTAGATAAAATGTGAATAATGATTTGACATATGAGTCTCTTAATATATTAGGTGGATTAACACAACTATAGAAAGGCCTGGAATACAAATATCATATTATTCCTATCTATTTTGGCATAGCTATATCCATCTGTTCTGTCCACCCAAACAGGGTTTTAGGCTTACCCCTACTCCCTCCTATTCTCCCCCTAGGCAAGTTCACTCTCAATGTATAACTTTATGCTTTGAACACCTAATATTTTGATTAGGTGAAAATTTGGGTGGATTGAACCCAACCCAACCCTACTTTTGGGGGGGTTCAGGTTAGAATTTTAAGTCATCAAGTTTAAAACGAGCTGAATCCGAGTTAATTCGAGTCTAATTCAGGTTGAATTTGGATTGAGGGATTAAATTACTTTGATTTAATCTAAATCCGAACTAGTTTTAAATAGAAAGAATTGAAGTACAGACTCTTTGACTAGTAAACCCTTTCTCTTAGATGATGGTATTTAACTATGTACACACTATTAAAACATAAAAATTAGATTAACATTTAGAAATATCCATCAAATCTAAGCCATTGAATCGATAAGGTTAAATCTGATCCATCAATTAAATTGACAACCCTAAAATATACCCAACATTGACTCTTTTCTTTCTCTCCATCTCTTCCGCCTGGAGGTGCAAATTGGGCATGTTGATCCTGATCCAACTGAACTTAAAGGAGTTTAGGTTGAGGATTTGGTCAACGGGTTCAACCCAATCCAAACCCGATGCAATTCAAATTCAATTCGGGTTGGGTTCAAGGTGGTGGGTTAGGTTTCTCGGGTTCAATTATCTATCTCAAAATAATTTATGTGACTATCTAAGTGAGGTTGACTATTGTGGGTTGTAAAAAATGTTTCTACACCCAGCCCTAAAAGTTGTCCCAAAAATCATCTCTAGGTAATATGCAATTATTTGGTGGCCATATGTACTTATAAATTACAAAAAAAAAAACATATAAATGTCTACTTGCCAATTGTACGTGAACCTAAATGTACAAAATGTTACTATAATATTGATATGTATAACACAATATAGATAAAATGCTTATTAGATAATTGAACAATTTAATTTTTTTATATAATTTACTTAAATATGATTTTAAAATCTTATAATATATTTATGATTTTATCTAAATGTGATTTAAAATCTTAAATTTTGAATAAGTAGATATGAGTTATCACTAAATTTATTAAAAAGGTAACAACGAAAATGAAAATAAGGTCCCTTTCCCATAATAAGTAATATAGATGACCTCACACTATTTTTAAAAAAATATACAATACGAATTGAAATACACGCTGAGTTACTAGAATTGTTTCTTTAAAAAAGGGAAAAAATATTGTTCCATATACTATGACTATACTAACGCAGTGTAAAGGGCAACATATAGGTTGTAAAATGGACTGAGTGTATCAGTGCTCATAAAAAACAATTATACATAGTCAATTTCAAAGAGTTACGATTACGTGCGGTGTGCGGTCGGTGCGGTGCGCGATCACGGGCCGTCGATCACGGGTCCATCGCATCGGACGGTCGGGTGCGATTCACGTCGACCGTTGGATGTGATGGACCCGCGATCGGACGGCCCACGTCGCACACCGCCCCGACCACACACCGCACCTAATCGTCGGCACAATTTCAAAAATCAAAATGCAAATTGCACATGTTTTTAATTTTTAAAAAATTATATTATATCATTTAATGAAGGGAAAAATCCATATAACCCCCTACAAATTTCCCAAAATCCACATAACCTCATACATAACACCTTGAAAAACACTTATGTAAATTTCAATAGCCCCTTGAGTTAAAATTCTGTTGACATATGAGGAATATTCTGTTTGGTTAATCTTGACCAAAAATACAATATACTAAAAAATCCCTATAATATGTTAAAATGTGAAAAATCCCTTGTAAATAATGATTTTACCTCAGGTAAAATCTTATTTGGAAGGGTAAAATCGTCATTTATATGAACTTTCTGCATTTTTAACATATTGTAGTAGTTTTTTTGTATACTATATGTTGAGCCAGGGTTAACCAAATGGAATATTCGCGTGATATTTCTCATCTGTTAGCAAAAATTTAACTTAGAAGGCTATTATGATTTATATAAGTGTTTTAAGGGGTTATGTGGACTTTAGGAAATGTGAGGGGGTTATTTGAATTTTTTTCATTATGATTTATATAGGTGTTTTAAGGGGTTATGTGGACTTTAGGAAATGTGAGGGGGTTATTTGAATTTTTTCTTTTAAGGGAAATTTTTACAAATAACCCACTAAAATATTTTAATTGCACTTTTAACCCCGCCCTGATTTTAATTGCAGAAACTAACCCTGGACCCGATTAGCGCTGCCACGTCAGCGCTAACTGGGTTTTTTTATTTTTCGGATTTTTATGGAAACACGCCTCCCATTTTAAAACAGCCATTGCTGTTTTTTCAAAATTAAATCAAAGGGTGGCGTGTTATATAACACGCCTCATTAAAAAATATGGTGGCGTGTTATATATAAAACGCCTCTACTGATAAATGCCACATATTATATTGTTTATATGGGAGGTGTTTTATATATAACACGCCTCCTTTGTAAACACAGAGGCGCGTTATATATAAAACGCCTCCTTTACTAATCCAATTAACTTTGGTTTGATATTTTTTTCTGTTTATTTTTATATACTATTCTATATTCCAACATGCAAAAATATAAAAATTGATAAACACATACCCATATAACATTCCAGCAAACACATACCCATTTTACATCCCAATAAACACATACTTATGTTACATTTCAGTAAAAACACTTTAAACATTTTCATAAATTATATTGGAGGCGTGTTATATATAACACGCCTCCATAAAATTCAATTTTTATTAAAGAGGCGTATTATAACACGCCTCCATAAAAATCTGAAAAATAAAAAAACCCAGTCAGCACTGACGTGGTAGCGCTGACCGGGTCCAGGGTTAGTTTCTGCGATTAAAATCAGGGCGGGGTTAAAAGTGCAATTAAAATATTTCAGGGGGTTATTTATAAAAATTTCCCTTCTTTTAATAAAGGGGAAATTACTTAGGGGTCATGTGGTCATCCATCTATTATTTTTAGGTCCCTTGAGTTTTTCAAGTTTTTTTAGATCCTTAAGGTGGTGAAAAATTATTTTTAGGTCTCTTTATCCAGATGTTGTTTAAAAATACAAAAAATGACATCCGTCCAATTATTTTAATACACTGTTAACACTTCTCATACATTGTTAAGTATCTTCTGTACAGTATTAACACTCTCTAGTATATTATTAACTTTCACATAAAATGTCCCCTTTCAGTTATTTCAATACAATATAAACACTCCCTAGTACATTGTCAAGTATTTTCAGTACACTTTAAATACACCCCAATATATTGTTAACCTTTGCATGATTGTGCGAGAACATATTCGATATTTTTTAATAACATCCGGCTGGAGGGACCTAAATGGGCCTAAGAAAAACTTAAAAATTTTCAGAGACCTAAATTAATAAACGGGTGACAACAGAGCCACATGGACCCTAATTAAATTCCCCTTTAATAAAAGGGCAAATTGTAAAATTAGCACCGTTTAAACGAAAATTAGCAAATATGGCACTGGTCGGGAAATATTTGTAAAAAAATAGCACTGGTCAACATTGACCATTTTATTTTATTTTTACACTGGAGGTGCCATACATATATAGCGTCTTCAGTGTTTTTCCATTTTAAAGGGAGATGCCATATATATATGACGCATACTTTGAAAAAACCTAAAGGCACCGATACAAAGGAGTCGCCGTATATATATGGCGCCTCCTTTATAACAACTCTACCCGAGAACCCATCCACCCCATCTATCTCTCACATCTATCTCTCATCTACCCGAAAATCACCCCCCCTTCTTACTCTCTCTCTCACCTATTTCCCCACAAAAATGAAACCCTCCCCCAACTCCAACCATTAACAAACATCTCTCAAGCGCATTCAATCTAAAAAGGTAATCAATCCCTCCCCATTCCTCCTTTTTTTTATATATTTGATTGATGTGAATTTTGATTTAATGTTGCATTTTTTCTTAAAAAAAAGTTCAATGTTGTTTTGTTTTCTTGACATTTTAATTGATGTAGATTTTGACCTAATATTTTTTTTTTGTTGAATATTGTTTGTGAAAAATGTGTTGTATAATTATATCACAATGTGTTTTGAATTATTGAATGTCATGAGATTTTCTTAAATGAGAAAGAAATCTGAAGTCCCGTTGATCTATTCTTTTAACGGGAGAATCGTAAAACATAGAGAAACTTCATTATATGAAGGTGGTTCTAGGAAAGGCATTGTCATACATAAAAAGATTTCGTATGTTGATTTGCTACAAATGATGTATCAACTAATGGAAACTGATCCAAGCCGTTATACATTATGTATGAGTGTGATGCATCCCACACGTCCTGGAATGAGTTGTGGTCTCCCTATCGAGGATGATATAGGTGTGAAAATGATGATGAACTTGTATCCAAAGCACGTACACGGCATTGAGTTATGGTTGGAGAAGAAAGAGATCATACAAAGAGGTTGTTGTGCAAGGCCCTATAATGGGAATGAGGTTGTTCGTGATCCATATCAACCTTCATCGTCATGATTTGTACCAAATACTCAAAAAGATATATTTGGTATGACACCGACAAATGTGCATGAGAGTGCACATGGCAGACCATTGTAAGTATTGTGTGTATATTAAATACTGTATTTTTCATTACAAGGTGACAATTGCACACGATATCAATAATGAGGCACTTGCACGGGGCACAATATTATATCATGTTTCTAACGAGTGGGGGCGCATAGCAATGGTGACACGTGACCTTGAGGAGGCGATGGTGGAGGATAGGGAACAATCACAGTATCAGAGCTCCTACGTTGCATCGATGTATAATCGCCTCGACGATGACGTGACAGGGGCTGATTTCGGTGAGTTTGAGCCCATGTTCACCATTGAGGAGCTATTCAGTGATTTGAAACACCTTGATGAGGATGTACATGAGTAGCCAAACCAGCCAGCTCCAATTGCACAACACATTCAAGATGTACCACACAGTTCATCGACGTCCACGAGACCTTTGCAGACATTTGTACGTGGACCACGCAGAGTATTTGGAATTATTGATACTTCACGTCAACCCGAAGAGTTTATCACACCAACTCAACCAGCGATACCACCATGTTGACCCACTAATGCACCTTCTTCTTCAGCACCTCTAGCTCCTAGCAAAACTAAAACTAAACAAAATGTATGGAAAAAAGTGTTTGGATGAATGTTAAAAAAATTATTATATATTGGTTGCAAACTCTTTTTCGTACTGTTAGTTTGTATGTTGATAAATGCAAACTATTTTTCTGTACAGGTTTATCCATTGTACAAACAAAACTTGGTAATTTATGTATGCTTTTTATGCAGTTGTAACACTGAAGGCACCATAAATATATGACATCTCCTTTGTATAGGTGACCCTAGTTACTGGACAGAAAAATGCTTGAAGGCGCCATATATATACAGTGCCTCGAGTGTTTTTCTGTTTCAAATGGAGGTGCCATATATATGTGGTGCCTCCTTTGCAAATGCGCTACACTCCTGGATAGACAAATGCGTGGAGGCGCCACATATATATGGCACCTTCTTTGCCAAGGCGCCCCACTCCTGGGGCAGAAAAATTAAAGGAGGCGCTGTATATATATCCCTTAGAAAGGGAAAAACACTGGAGGTGCCTTATATATATGACACCTCCAGTGTAAAAATTTTAAAAAAAAGTCAAAGCTGACTGGTGCTATTTTGTGCAAATATTCCCCAACCAGTGCTATTTGGTAATTTTTGTTTAAATGGTGCCATTTATGGTAATTGTCCTTAATAAAATATGTATTGTTATAAAAAATAAAATATATAATTTAATGATATTATTTATAAAAAATAAAAAAAAAATTATACATATGAGTGAGAGGAGGTGACTAATGGGGGTAGTCGATATGAACTTTGATAGATTTCTGTGGACATTATTTAAGTGATGAACTTTTGTAGACTTTGTAGACTATCAGAGATAGACTTTCAAATATTGACTCTCATGGCCTTTCACAGACTTTTGCAAATTGACTTGTGGACTTTCATAAACTTTTACAAACTTTCATAGACTTTTTCAGACTTTCTCAAATTGACTTTCACAGACTTTCAAAAACTTTTGCAGACTTTCACAGATTGACTCTCATGGACTTTCATAGACTGTTACAGACTTTTATAGACTTTCATATATTAACTCTCATAGAATTTTTTTTATAGATTTTCACAGGTGGATTCTATTGATTCTTGTATACTTGTTTTTAGATTTTTAAAATAACAAATAAAAAACTCAAATATTCAAATTTAACATGAATTATTCATACCCAATATAAAATATAATTTAATATAATAAATATTGATCTTCATATATCTAATATGCATATTGCTAGAATCCCATGATAAAAACACTCATTTTCAAATGTAGTGTTTGGTCATATATTTGGATGATTATGCTTTTATAGGAATCATATATAATCTAAATATGTTTTTAAATGCCCAAACAATCCTGAATTTTATAAGCAAAAAAAAAATAGTTTTTGTTTATAAACAAGAAAATTTGAGCTTTTCCTAAATATAACAAACGTATACTTCTTGATAATATAATTTTAAGAATAGCTTTAAGTGAAAAGCTACTTTTCAAACCTGTTTCCAAATACCTTATTGATGAATGCATTGTAATTGGGATCTAATAAATAATCTTGTTGGTGGAATGTTATCGACATATGACCGATTTGTTATTTTTGTATGACATATATGGGTGATCTAAAGTTGAGAGTGATTGTGAATGAATTATTATAATGTTGTAGTTCATGATAAAGTAAAAATTATTATATAATTGTAGCATATGTTATGAAAATTTTATCAGTTGCAAGAATTTTAATATTTGAGTGTTATTTGTGTAAAGTTAGATTTTAAAAGGATGGTACTTGATTTTAGCTAAAGACTGATACGAGAATAAAAATATGAAAGACATGAGATAACCAACATCCATAAAAGAAATGAGTTCTGTTAAAAGAAAAAAAAATATATATCCACAATGCTAGAATAAAATTCTATGAGAATCCCACCCATTTGAGTGGGATTTTGAAATAATTTTTTCCTTTATATTTCTCTATTTAAAGTCTACAAAAATCCACAAAAATCCATGACTTGTGAAAATCTTTATAAATTCTAATTATATTGAATAACACATGATAAAATATCTACTATTAGAGTCTCAATCAAATAACACTGAATTTTTTGTCCATAAAATGATGTCTTAATTAAATAACATTGAACTTTATATCCATGAACCAATGTCCTAATTGAATAACAAATGAGACTTGGGAAGATCTTTTCTAAAAATCCAGAGACGAGAGAGGCGTGAACGTTGTATGTGGTCTGTCCAATTTGAGAGAGAGCCCAATTTTCGTCGCAAAGTTGGGTGGTTCGTTTCTCACACACACTCTCTCTCATTGAATTTTCCTATTTGGGTAAAAATACGGTTACCCTCTCTTTCCACGAATTCTACATCACGCGAAGAGGGTTGCACTTCAGAATAACAAACACAGGCTTTGCTTGGAAGAAGGTTCTGTTTCTTTTTTTATATCCGCTTTTTAATTCTCTACAATACATCTGTGATTTTGGGGTTTTTTTTTATAATTATTTTGGGTTTGTTTTATTTTCTTTGTTCTAGTCTTTATGTCTGAGATTGTGAATTGGCATTGAACAAATTCTTGAAATTTATTTTTTTTGAAGAAAAAAAGAAAGAGATATGAATGGTTAATTTTGTCCAGATTTGGCATGTTATTTCAAGAGATGAAAATATGCACCTAAATTTGGGTGGGTTGGGTTTTTATATAATAAGGTGGTTTTCTTTTTTAATGGGTTTGTTTATTTTGTTTGTATTAATCTTTATGTCTAAATTGTTTTTTTTTTGGTCGATAAGCCAAGATTTGTATTTCTCACAAATGAAACAAATGTACAAGATATGTAGGGATACAAAAATGAACAATTTCTGAAATAACCAATGGAGTAGGGGGTGTTGTGAGGGAACAACGTCTGTGAACAAACTCTGTGCATCCACCTCACCTCTCTATCCATGATTTCAGAATTGATAAAAATTCCCTAGCTTTCTATAGATGTAGTTCAACATGCTAAATCTTGAATGGAGACCGCCCCATCTATTTTAATTTTTCTCTTAAAAAAGGAGAGCCACTAATGTCTCTATCCAGGAGAGCTTGTAGCTCATGCCAAATCTGGGGCTGTTGGAAGCAAGATTCACCAAGGGAGGATCTCCAACTGGCGAGTAAATCCGCCGGAGCATTTCCTTCACGATAAATGTGAGAAAATTGAATACTTGGGAAGAGGTTGCAGTCGCGCCTGATGGTCCTGTGTAATCTGCGAATCCTCCATGGTACGAGGGAGCTTGTGGTAATCCAGTGAATAGCAAATTTGGAGTCGCTTTCCACCCATCATCGTTCCACCCCAAGGGACAACGCTCTACGGATGCTCAGACCAATAGCAAGGAATTCCAAATAGTTGATGGAATGGCCTTCTGTGCAAGCCGCCACCGCGAAGAGCAAATGATTAAGATGGTCTCTTAGTAGGTAGCCAAAGCCAGCTCTGTCATCAGACCTGGAACCATCTGTGTTCGCTTTGATCCAACCGGTAGTGGGAGCAGATCAGATCACTTCTTGAGTGTGAACAAGTAGTTCAGAGATGCCTAACTGAAGACCATCCCTCATACCAATGATGTCTGGAGACATAATGGATTTAAGAGGAGTTTTTGTCAATCTCATCTTTACGTCCCAAAGGACATTGGAAATGAGTGAGGTGCAGGGTTGGCTTTTTCCATGGAAGATTCTATTATTCTTTTCTTTCCATATATGCCACACAGAAGTTGATAGAAGAACTTGCATAATCTTCTTAGGCACTTTTGTTCTAAACTTTGATGCCAACCAAATTATCACCCCTAAGATGGAAGTAGAACCCCCTGGCTGGACCCCTGCTTTAAGAAGAATAGAGTGCCATAGTTGTAAGGAGTAGGGGCATTGGAACAGTAGGTGGTGACATGTTTCAGGCCTTGAGTTGCATAGCTTACAAGTAGGATCAACAATAAGATTTTTTCGGTAGAGTTTGTTCAGGGTAGGGAGTTTGTCAAGACATGCAAGCCATAAAGTAAAGGAATGCTTGGGTACCTGTGGGTTTTGCCAAACCCAATCAGCCCAATCCGGGGCCTCTACCCGGTGTCTGACCTCCTGCCATGCATCCTTCAATTTGAGAATGCCATATCTGTTTGGGTCCAGATGAGTTCATCTTTGCCTGGCCCCCCAATATCAATTTTGGATATGGATTCCCATAGGGGTATAAGATCTGGAGGCCATCTCCTTGGCTTGACCCACTTACCTTGACTGATCATGCGACTAACTTTGGTCCAAAGAGTAAAGAGAACCTGTCCCCCAAATGTGCCTTGAGACCTTGCTCTTCGAGCCATGGGTCAGAGCTTAAGTTAATATTCTCTCCATCATAGATGATGTAGGAGGCCTTTGGTTGGATCCATGAGCGAGATTCAAGAATTTTCCGCCAGATAGATAACAGAGCTTGAGGATCTTGATTCAACTTCCCATTATTGACTTGGCTTTGAGGTATCGACCATGAATCCATTTGACCCAAAGACTTTCTTTGTTTGAAGCAATATCCCAGAAGTGAACACCAATTGCAGCTTTATTCCAATCAGAAATTCTTTTGAGACCAAGACCTCCCTCTTCAACTGGAGTGCAAACTGTAGACCAATTAACATGATGCATTGACCTTTTCTGAGGGGTGTCTCGCCACAAGAAATCACGGATCAATCTTTCAACCTCCTTCACAGTCTCTTTTGGAAGAGAGTAAGCCCCTGTCCAATATAGATGCATGCCATTGAGTACAGTACGAGCCAGTTCAAGGCATCCAGCAGTGGAGAGCAGAAGTGCTTGCCAAGAATGAAGCTTCTTTCTCATTTTAGCTATAAGGGGCTGACAATGCAAATGTTTGAGAGTTACATTCAGCATTGGGAGGCCCAGATATCTGACAGGAATTGTGCCTTCCGGGATACCAAGAGTGTTGAGAAAACTCTCTCTATTTGGGTCCTTTGGGCTGATGAAAATTTGGCTATTTGAGAGATTGACATGGAGGCCAGAGTCCGCGGCAAAATCTGTGAGGAATTGTTGTAGATTTGTAGACTACTAAATTGTGCATTGGCATTGAACAAATGATTAAACGGTTTTCTTGGGAAAAAGGAAAAGAAAAGAGATGAATGGTTAATAGTGGTCCAGACTTTGGCTTGTTATTTTTAAGGGATGAAAAAAATTTCACCTAAATTTGGGTAATTCTTGAAATCGGTTCCAAGAGGAGGTTGGATTTTCCCGTAATAAGGTGATTTTTTTTATGGTTTTATTTATTTTGTTTGTGTTAATCTTTATTCACATTTTTTTAATGTGCAATGGCATTGAATAAAATTTTAAAGGGTTTTCTTGGGAAAAAAAACAGAGAGAGAGAGAGAGGAATAGCTGAATGTGGTCCAGATTTGGCTTGTTGTTTCAAGAGATGAAATTTTTTTCATATATATATAGGTAATTCTTGGAGTATAGTTTCCTGGATCTTCCCATCATCAATTTTTTTTTCTGGAAAATTGTGTTGGGAGATGAAACTTTGCACTTAAATTGGGATCAGGATCGTTAGTGACGGGCTGCAGGGGAAACTATACTCCATGTGGCCTGCTTGGTGGTGTGTCACGTAGGTAGATACGCCTCCATTCTTTGTGCTGCTGAAACCACTTAGTAGTGGTGTACCCACCTACATGATACACCAATCAGCAGGCCCTGAAATTTGGGTGATTCTTGGAACCGGTTTCAGAAAGATGGATTTTCCTAGAATCAGATTTTGATAAATCTAACTTTTTAAAGCTTTTCCGAAAGGTTGCGATGAAGCTCCTATTAAAATGAAAAGCTAAATATATGATTTTGACTGTTTGGAACAGTTTTTTTTTAAATTGAATTTTTGGCAAAATCTGATTTCTATATGATGTCTAAAATGTTGCATCAAACTTTGAATGAACGGGGCATCAAGATGTGACTAGTCTAATTAGATTTTTGAATGAGGGAATGATTAAATAATAAATGAGAACAATAATAAATCTTTAGTCTGGTTTGGTTAGATAATAATCATATCACTATGGCTTGTCGAAATCACTATTGATAATTGATCACTAATAAATTTTGTTGCACTGGTTTTATTTTATCACCAAGTGGAAGATCTTAGATTTTGTGATTCCTTGTTGCTTTATATGGAAAAGTTGTTTATCCTTGATCTCTTTAGTTTTTCAATTTGGATGATGAGTCAATGAATATGTATAATGTGATTGTTAAATGCACACAATCAAGCATCACTATGTCAAAATAATGCACATCCTTTGTCAAATTAGTATATTGTTAATGTTGGAATTGTATTTGCACAGTTTCTCCAAGCACTTTTTTGGGTGTACCTTGTGCATTTGATGCTGGAACTGTCCTTTTGATGGAAATTTTAAGTCATTGCACATAATTTCACAGAAGTCGTGTATAACTAACTGTATGTGTTGGATCGTATTTGTATATATGTATGAGTTGTGTGACACTTTTTTTTTTAATCTCCAAAGTTAGATTTTATAAAAGCTCTTGCTCTTGTTTCACTTCTTAAGTTAATAAAATTATGACCTTTGGTTTAATGGGTCTTGATGGTTCAGATATAGAGCCCTGATTTGAGACAAGGAAGATGTCTTCTCCGAGCAGGAGGCGGGAGATGGATATGATGAATTTGTGTGTATATGCACGCATTTTTTCTTCCTTATTCTCATTACTTTGATCGCATTACTACTGCTAGTCATTTTTCCATTTATATCAGAAGAAAACAGGAATGTTGTTTTGCATGGTAAGACTTGTAACACCATATTGTGGGTGGCCATAAAACTGTTCTTTCTATTTTTCTTTCCACCTGCTTAATGTTCATGTTCCTCCTAAAATAGCAGTGGGCCCGGTCTACACCATAAACACGAAATTAGATTAGTTATCATGAAAATTTCAGAATAGAGCCATATCTGATTATGGATTTTTTTTAAATTATTTTTTCCTAGTTTGGTGGTCTTCCATGATAGTTTGTAGTCCTGTCTGGACAAAAGATGAATTATTAATAAAAGGCCGAAGAACTGTGCATTGCTAGTTTGCTAAGGGATCAGCTTCTCCTTGGTTCCTCGTCAGATGTGAATTATTTCTCATTTTCTAAAGCTTAATAACTGTTCAACAAACAATGCTTCAGATAATAATGGGCATTGGTATTCCCCTTTGATGCATTTATCTCGTTTCATGGCCTCAATCCAAGTTTTCTAATATCTAGGATCCTCGTAGATTGATGTCTCCTGATATAGCCTTTAACTCAGTAAGTATGTTTTGGAATGTTTCGTCAATTCTAAATAAATTTTTCCCATGGGAGAGCAAGGTTACGTCGCTTAACAGAATTCACTGTTTTTATTATTGTGAGGAAATCATTTATAATGTTAATCTGGTGGTTTGCATTTTCAATTTGCTTGAAAAAACAAAATCCTATTTGTTTGACCAATTTTTTCTTTAAGGAAGCATTGAGCAAGCTGCCAGGAAACACTATACATTGTTACTAAATAATAGATCAACTTTAATGGATTTGTTACTGCTGTTTCTCCCAAAAGATTGAATAAACTTGCCTTCGAGATCCACTTGTTGATAATAAATCTATATAATGTCCATCTTGACGTTTTGTAGGATGTTTGAGAGGACGTGGTCCTTGATTTTTTGATGGGGTGCCGGACATCTAAGGCCTTACACGTGGCCTGGGCATCTCAGAAAAGTTTGGAGAGTTAAACTAGTTCAAAATTATTTCTTTGAAATCCAATTTTTTTGAAGAACCAAGTTGAAAAACTACTAGATCAGGGAACTGACAATAACTCATTTGAAGAATTCTAGTGATTCATCCTAAATTCAATTTCACTCTTTCCAAACTTTCAATAAATGAAAATTTCCTGAATTGTTCTTTTTTGTGAAAAGATATGGCATCTTTTCAACAAGATGAGGAATCTCCTTATTGAATTGATCTCAATAAAATATAATGAACCAATCAAATTCAAGAATGAAGGGAAAATCATTTTTTGATTTTTTAAAAAATATTGATGAATAAAACATCTTTTTTAACATTTTTGTTTTATGAAAAGAAAAACTTAAGAAAATTAAGCAACAAAATACATATGTTACACTCCAAATCATTCGACACATAAAAATACATGAATATTCATGACAAGGATAGAAAAGAGAAACTAGATGTTGCTAGAATTACATAGTCCATCATAAAGGTATGATAGTGAAACAAATGATAGGGTTATTGAATAAGAGAGCTGTGATCATAAAAGGCATATTTACATCAGGATTGGTAGGAATAGAAAAGCCATATGTACTTAGAAGAAGAATAATATTGGATAAATATCGTGGAATGTAAATTGGCATTTAACAAAATAGAAAACCTTGTTGGTCTCTGTATGAATTCCAATAATGCAATTTTGAAATTTCCCAGTTTGTTTCCTAACTATATTAAATCAACTTATTGTTCCTATTCTATAACTTATTCCATTTTCCCATTTTAGATGTCAAATCACATTGTAATGATATTAATGTTTCACCTCTTTGGTTTTTTTTGTCTGTATGCAATTTTTCTTATTTTGAATATCGTGGTCATATTATACAGGTGTTACCAGTGGCTGACTTCTTTTATGCTTTTAATACTTGCGTAGGATGATGAGTGACTATAAACTGGAGATGACTAGTGATGAAATTGGTGAATTCATTGTTGAATTTCATGGACCTAAAGATAGTAAGTCTTTTTTCTTTTGCCACTGATTAACTTGAGTTGTGGGTTATAGCTGTTTAAATAGCGTTCCTTTAATGTAGATAATTACTTTTGGCCTTAATTATCATATGATATTAAAAAGAGGAACTTTGCCTATGTATTCTAGATCATGGTGCTATGTGGATTTTGCGGGTTTCTAAAAATCACGGATTTTGTGTTATTGGTATTGCATAACAGGATCCTTACTCGATAGAAATGATGGAGTCGGCATTGAGATGTGCATTTTGTTGCCCACCCCATAGAAACAACTAAGCACCTACGCATTCATTGCACGGGCTTCTCTAATTTGGAGGAAACTATGGATCTGGTGGAAAAACATTGAGAAAAGGAAAATGTTAAGCTCAGTCCTTTTTGCAGTCACTTTTGTACACCACATTAGTTTTTTTATTTGTTTCTTGAAGAATATACTTGGCCAATAAAGTGTATTCTTGTACAAAAAATGTAGACATACTTGTCTCAATTAAGTGCGAATATTTTACGTTTTCGGAAGAGTATATATTTATCAGGTGGGATATATTGTGCATTAGGCGATTTTATATATTGTGTTAGTGATGTGACATCAACATGAAAAGGACTGAGCATATGAATGCCCTTGAGAAAATGCCTAGTGACACTGATGATATTAAGTTTCTCAGTAGGGATGATTTTGAGGCATTTTGGTTATTTTATATTTTTTTGGATTTATTGGTGTGTTTGAGGATTTTGTTTGCTTTTTTTCAGGTATATTTGCCCTTTTCTTTTTCTCTGTGTGTTGGGGGGGGGGGGGGGGGTGAGAATCTTTGGGTTTGCCAATGATCATTCAAATGGTTACATTGTGATTTCACCAAAAAAAAATGAGCTAAATGAACTGAGATCCCACATTAAACAGGACCACAATATGTGACCGGCCATATTTGCAGCTGTATATGCAACAAATCATGATCACTAAGGGTCTAAGGAGTTTCATTTTGTTCTTGTGGCTGCAATACAATTATAGTTGGTGAGCTCCCAACTTTTCTCAATAATATTAAAAATAAATAAATAAATAATCAAAGGTTTTTTTTTTATCAAATGAATTTTTTTATCCAGCAGTCCCTGTTGAGGTAGTCTCCCTGCCCAGGGTCACTGAAAACCACAAAGATAATCACATAAGTAAATTGATGACTCCCTAGCATTAGGGCTATATAAAATCAAGATGTTGGTAGAGGAAGAACTGAATCATTTATTGAACTGAAAATTCATTTTTATTGAGAAGTAACCTGGAGCGCCTTATTAATAAAGAAGCCCCCAAACATGATGGAGGCATACCCCACTTTGGTGTCCTTAACCCTTAATCCTTAAGGATCACCTTCAAAACCAAGAGTCTCGTGATGCTGGAAGGAGGATCCACACTGAACCATGATTTGAGTGAAGAATTTGCCACCCAAGTATATTGAATGTAGATAATCTTTTATTGAAAGATGTGCTCGTTTCGAGTGATCCAAATACACCAACACACCGCGTATGGGATGAGCCTTTGGAAATTAGAAAGGCTATTCTGGTCACCTGTCTTCTGTCGCTACTGGAACCATTGCCACATATCCTTGAGCTCACTAAAGGAACAAGGGGATCTGAGGGTCGAGCCCACATTTTCCCAAATCTGTGCACTAAAGGAACACCCAAAGAATAGGTGATCCCTTGTTTCTTCCTCCAAAATGCAGAGTCCACATCTGGCATTTCCATCATTCATCCATTTCAATATATTTACCTTGGTTTAGACCTTGTCTAATGTGAGTAACCACACGAAGCAGTGGATTTCAAGGGCACGAGAACACCCTGATAAGGCACTTTAAGCGAGCGGAAGAAATGCCAACCAAGGGGTTTTTTTATAGCTTTTTATATAAGATCTTCACCTATTAACCGGAATGAGTTATGTACTTCTTGTACATGTTATATTTGATTTTACATGTACACATTTTTAAATGTTTATCTTCTAGCAATATTACAATTGTCACATAATTAATTTGCTTTCAGTCATTAATGGTGCTGAATACAGGCCCTTATGAAGGTGGAATATGGAAAGTTCATGTTGAGCTTCCAGATTCTTATCCGTACAGGTCACCATCTATTGGTTTCATGACAAAAATATTCCATCCAAATATTGATGAGCTGTAAGTATAGACTCTTGCATGCACTTGTATGAATGAATACTCAGTTGAGCAGAATTTTCTTACTGTTTCTATGGACAATGCTACATGCAATTTAACTCTCAGCATTGCTAAGACCGATGTAATTTAAGGTTCTATAGTCCATATAAGCTAATTATGGCTCAGTGGTTGTCAAAGATTTCTGCAACAATGTTTTGTGTTGAAGTCCAACTTACCCTCTAAGAAAAAAAAATCTCCATGTCCATCTCCATTAATGACATTGCATGTTATTGTCATTATGTAGATTTTTAATGAATAAAAAGTAAAAGTCCTGTTGAAGCAAATTTATTCTGACATTAGAAGTGTTTAGTTTGCAATTAAAAATGAAATTCAGAAACAAAAGAAAGTGAATGAGCAAGTGTTTAATGAAATTTTGATATAAATATATATATACACACTTTTATAGTTTTGGACAACTAATGATTAGGATCTGTTTGACATGCTTTAAACAAGGCTATTAAGAATATGTAGTCTGACAGCCAAGAATGTAGATAATATAAGTTGTTAGGTCAAAATGAGTCAGGAAGCTGTAATATTAGGTTCTACATCTGCTATGGGTAAGGCTTGTCTTGCCCATGACCATTATGTGTCAGGCTATAGTGTTAACTTTTATTAATTGTTGGTGACTTTTAAAATTGGTCACTGCAGAGCAGCCTCTGCAAATTTGGTTAACGAAGAATGGTTGTTGCACTTCTTTTCATTCTATCAGTGCTTTTCTTACCCAAGTTTAAATTGTTTTTCGTCATTAATCCTGGTTGCATCTTTAGTTATTAATGTAATAGTGTCATAATTCGGTCTCATCCCCTTATTACTCTTCATGATTTTTAAAACTTGCAGGTCTGGTTCCATCTGTGTAGATGTTTTAAACCAAACCTGGAGTCAAGCGTCTGGTATGACAAAAAACCTTTCTTAATAATAAGCTTATATTTCCTTCAAAAAATAATAAGCTTATATTGCATGTGAATTAGCACTTGCACATGTCAGCTATCTATCATTTATCTTACTTTGGTTGCTCTGGGTTTTTAGATCTTCGGAATGTATTTGATAGCTACCTTCCTCAGCTATTACTTGACCCAAATCCCGAAGATCCATTGAATGGTGATGCAGCGTCACTTTTGTTGAAGGACAAAGAGCAATATGAACAAAAAGTGAGAGGTAAGTGTTCATTGAGCTATAAGTTATAATTCCTATGTTTTCCCTTATCCAATTACCATATTTCTTGAACACTTTTTATGTGATCCAGTTAATATGGTTTTACTAACTTCAATCTGAACCGAAACCATGCTGACAAAGATTAAATCAAAACATTAAAGAAAGTTGGTTTGGTTCAGTTTATTTTATTGAATCAAACCAAGTTGTACCTTAGTTGGAAATTGTTATAGATGCTATAAAAAATTGGCCATTGAAAATATAAGTAAATTAGAAGGGGAAAAGTATATGACTACATTTGTCTTCTCTCTTCCCTAATCTCTTAGAAGAGTTATGCCCCTTTTAGCACCAAGGGGTGCATTTGGACTTCAAAGAAGAAATCCCAGTGCCTTGGAAGATGACAACCCAAGTAGGATTTTCTGATGTCATTTTATAGGAGGCTAAATTTGGGCTCCTCTTGTGATATCTCCTTTGCCCGGTTTATATCCTCATTTAAAATCTGATGCTTCATGGGGCTTATAGTGCAAGAATATGGAACAAGGTTGTCCTTATTTTTCATGACAAAATCTTTACAGAGGTCAATCAGATGAAGTGAGAGAATGGTGAGAATATTTTTTTGTGAACTGTGGTGGGAACAAAAGACTAGAGATTATTGGAGTCATTGTATAGGCCTGTTGTTGGGCCTATTCCCGGAGGCCCGGGGGTTGGGGGGCAACGCCCCCCAAGGGCCGTAGGCCCCCCCCCCCCCCCCCCCCCCCGGGCCAGAGGATCGCCAAATTTTTGTCAGGGCATTTTGGTCATTTTCCTATTCTAAGGCTTGTACATCTTGTAACTATAAAGGGACCCTTTCGGTCACCATTACATAATACAATATTATTCCATCTATTTCTTCTGAGATGACCTCATCTATGCTTGTTCTTATAGCGCAAGAATATGGGAGAAGGTTGTCATGGCACTTGGACTTCAATAGTTTTGAAGATATGTGGGAATGATTTGGAGAAAATGGAAAATGAGTTAAAGAAGTAATGGAGAGAAACTTCAGGTTGTAGAATTAATGCAGTTGAAAGTCCCAATGCATGTATTTAGGCGAAGCTGAATCAAAGTCAATAATTCTAATATCTCAACTTTATATAGGATAGGTGAAAAGGCCTTAATGTAGAGGGGTCTACCATCTAAACTTTTGAAAAAAAAGAATTTCTCGAGTTTCAGTATTAAAATCAGCCTTTTTTCCATTACGAATGACATGTATTGGTATTGGAAATACCCATACATATGTGTACCTCCATATATAGATTCTGACACCCATATCAATGGAAAATTGTGCAGAATACACAGAGCGTTACGCGAAGCCAGATCCTCCTGCCGATGTTAGCAGTGAGAGTGATGTAAGCGACATTTTCAGCAGGGGTTCCTCAGATGATGTTGATGATGATGAGGTTGTCGGACCGGCTGACCTCTGAAGTTCTCATGAATACAGATTGCCTTACTAGCTTGTTCGATTCTGGTTGTGGCCATCAGAAACAAAATATATTTCAATATCGGTTAATATATAAACTTTCAACTATCATCGATATCTTTAAGTTATTGTAGACAGTGATTGTTAAATTGTTGGAGATGCTTGCATGCTTGCAATCCAACTGACCAACTGTTTATTATGAAAGAATTAGAGTGAAGAAATGGTAGGGAATGTTTTGTTTCTCAAATGATTCATCTATTACAGCATTGTATGGTGTGGCAGAAAACATTCATATTTTTCCTATCCGGGCATGTAACTTTGACCACTACATATGTATAGATAACGTTATTGACAGCCCCCTCTTGCACGTGCCCTTTTTTTTTTTTTAATTGTATTCTTCTTGTATCAAAGCATGTGCATTCATTTTAAAAAAATGTAGTATGTAGTCTAATGAATTATATACTCTGTTGTGCAAAATATAGAATATCTCTTTCTTCATTTAACAAACCTTTATTATTATTATTATTATTATTATTGAAATGGGATTGGGATAGGTTGAAATGATTATTCATGTTTTTTTTTTTTTTTTTGGGTGAAGGCACAATTCATTGGATTACATATTTCATGTTTAATAAGAATACATGTTTTTACATGAATTAAAAAATTGTAAGGACTTCACGAGAGGCATATGAATATTGTGTATAAGCATTAGGTTTTGCAAGTGCGGATCCTTAGTTCTTTACTGTTATAAGCGCTTATAAACAATCAGAATGAGAAATGAACCTAATTTTCAATTATTCAAAAAATATTTGTATCTATGTTGAAAATTTATTTAAAAAAAACCCAACAATAATATGATATTCAAATACCCAGAATGAAAGTGGATATGAATGTTGAGGTCTTGTTTTCAACAGAAAAAAATGAATTTGATATGTTATAAAAATTATATAATGTTGAAAATGAATAATAATCCATAAAATTTGAGTAGCTTGTAATTCTTTTAAATTATATGAAAAAAATGAGAAACCTTGAAGTCTCAATTTCATCCTCAAATTTTTGGTACATTTGATTTTATGATGTCCTCATATACCGTTTGATCGTCCAACTAACATTTTTCTGAAAAATATCAATATCCTTTTTTTAATTCAAATATTAATATGATATCCAAAATATTTATTTAATCTGAGCCCGGTTGAGAGTTGATAAAAGTGACAACGTGACATATGTGACTCCAACCTAACAGAAGATCTTTGGAGGGTGTATACCCCATTCCACTCTTTGTTGAGTCAGCCGGTTTATTTTTGCCTCTTTCTATTTTCTTCTCACCACCATTTTAGACTTGTAATCATACTTTTAGAAATGAAAATAATGATAACAGGTTCTATCTTTTTTTTAATAAAAAGGAAAGCATTCTCCAGTAATACACACATCATTCCTATCGTTGTTCTTGCAAAACTTAGTATCTAAATTCTATAAAAATGCGTGCGCTTTCTATTGGATTCAGTCGATTTTAATTGAACAATGAAGAGAAGGTCCGTAAAAAATAAACGAATATCTATACGATGAAAATCCATTTAGTCATGGTTTTTATAGATGTATTAGCTCGATTCATCCATTCGCATTTTTAATATTTCTATTATAGAATAACTTGATTAGTTAAACATGCGTAATTATTTTTTATTTTTTACAAAAACTATAAAAATGACTACATAAATAACTACCAAATAACTACCAGACATCTAAGATCTCTGGATATATATATACACACACTCGCGATTAGGTGCGGTGAACAGTGCGACCGCGACGTGGGCCGTTCGATCACGGGTCCATGGGTCCATCGCATCCGACAGTCGATGTGAATCACATCCGACCGTCCGATGCGATGGACCGTGATCGACAGCCCGTGATCGCTGCCGCACCTGTCGTTCGCCGCACCTAATCGGTATATATATATATATATATATATATATATATATATATATATATATATATATATATATAGTCGAGTGATTCAATGCGGGAATGCGGGAAGTAACGTCGGTCGTTCGATCGCGGATCCATCGCATCCAACGGTCGATGTGAATCGCACCCGACTGTCCGATGCGATGGACTCATGATCGACGGCCCGTGATCGCATTCTCGCATTCCCGCACCGAATCGCTTCCCTATATATATATATATATGGAGGTTATTACGTGCGGCGAACGGCGGGTGCGGCAGCGATCACGGGCCGTCGATCACGAGTCCATCGCATCGGACGGTCGGGTGCGATTCACATCAACCGTCGGATGCAATGGACCCGCGGTCGAACGGCCCATGTCGTGACCGCACCCGCCATTCGCCGCACGTAATAATTTACATATATATATATATATATATATATATATATATATATATATTATATGGTGTGTGATAAACATTCTTAAAAGTTAGGAAAACCACATTGGACATTTCCGGCACTAGCCGGCGCCCCAATATTCAAATACTCAAAGCCTTAGCCAGTCTATATTAACTGGCAATTAATCAAATTCTTAAATCTCCATTACAAACAAAGAAACAAACAAACCCAACACCCTTTGTAAAATCAGCCAATTGGCTCACCCCAAACCATGCATCTCCCCTCCTTTCAACTCTCTTATTTCACAAACTCATGATCAACCACTTCATAACAAAACAACCTCTCTATAAACCAACCCTCAAATCACAACCAAAAAAAGCATCAACAATGGAGATAATCCTCAAATGGGTCCTCTCCATTTCTCTCCTCCTTTTCCTCCTACCAAACATGTCAACCTCAGAAGAGGAGCCTGTGAAGGCCGTGCTCATCGATTTCCTTCACAAACTCTCCATTGAAAACAAAAACATCGACTCCGATCTACTTTGGAACACCTCCACCGATCCATGCACCGGTGGCTGGATCGGCGTCTACTGCGATAAACACAACATCACCGTACAGAAGGTAGAGCTACAAGGAACAAAAATGTTACATACGCTCAATCGCTTTTGCAGTCTGAACATGTTTAACTTATATATTCTTATATATAAGTTGATGCATATAATCATTTGAGCTGAATATATACTAATGTTCTTTTCTAGTGATATAGTATATATTGAATATATATTGCGTTCGTGATTTTATGTATTGTGATAGTGACATGATGATTGTAAACTAGTATGTGTGCAAAACAGATCGAGTATCAGTGCCCGTAG
The DNA here is from genome assembly GCA_030737845.1 of Acorus calamus. Lineage (NCBI taxonomy): Eukaryota > Viridiplantae > Streptophyta > Magnoliopsida > Acorales > Acoraceae > Acorus > Acorus calamus. The sequence goes on along the minus strand of CM060874.1, from coordinate 7,074,485 downwards.
AATGAAATATGAAACATAAAATGAGAAGAAAAAAAGACGAAAACTATGTATCATAAGGGTGAGTTAAGTTTGTACCAAAAGAAGAAGTGAAAAAAAAAGAAAAAAAATAATTTTTCTTTAACCACCTAAAAAGATGGTGTTTATGTCAAACAAAACCGGAGAAAAACTTACAATAATTCTATGTGATGACATAAAACAACAAATTTATCTTCTATTATTCTCCATCTTATACATCGACAATAATTTTTATTTTTGATCAATTTTAAACACAGACACGAACAACATATGATTTCTTTTCCACTAGTCTCATTTTAACTAAAATTCCTCACTTTCTTATATTTTTCATTAGAGAGGTATATTAGTACATAGTGTCTCTTTAAAACAGATAGTCCTAGAAGGCCTACACCTCGACGGATACATCCACTTAAGCCGCCTGTGCGCTGAGCGCCCGATCACAGTCCTGAGCCTCAAACAAAACAACCTCCAAGGCGGCCTCCCCGACGACATCGGCGGCTGCAAGCGCCTCACCCAGCTCTTCTTAGGCGGCAACCGCCTCTCCGGCCCCCTCCCCTCCTCCCTCTCCTCTCTCAACAACCTCAAGAGGCTCGACATCTCCGACAACATGTTCTCCGGCCCTCTCCCTCCCGACCTCTCGAAGATATCCGGACTCATCACCTTCTCCGCCCAGAACAACAACCTCAACGGATCCATCCCGGGATTCGACTTTGAAAACTTCGACGACTTCAACGTCTCCTATAATGATTTCTCCGGCCCGATCCCTGAAGGTGGAGGACAATTGAGCTATATGAGCTTTGTTGGTAACCCCGGGTTGTGCGGGGAACCATTAAAGAACGCATGTCCGCCGCCCATGACACAGAGTTCTTCGAAGAAGAAGATGAAGATGTTGGGAAGGCTTCTGATTCTCTTGTCTGGGTACATTGTTTTAGGCCTTGTTTTGCTATGCTTTGTTGTGTTCAAGCTTATAAAGAGAAGGAAAGCCAATAACACCCCTGAAAAGTTGGTCGGGGGAGCTCCAGAGAGGAGGAGTAGCGGCAGTAGTAGTTCTGCCACTAAATCTACTATAGAAGGCGGCGGTCATAGTTCTGTCACTAAATCTACGATAGAAGGCGGTCCAAGCCGGTCCGAGTACTCGATCGCCACCACAACTGAAAATTCTTCGCTTGTCGTACTTCAAAACCCATCAATGAACGTGAGGAAGACATTGAGGTATAATCGCTTCGACTGAAACTCATGATTTGGTGATTGCAAATTCTTTAATTTGTGGATATCATAATAAGAAAATTTGCATGTCATACACAATTGATAGGAATTCCATCAATCAGTACATGTTTGGATAAACTAATCACATATCCATCAATTAAAATCATAGTTCGAAATCACATAAAATCTTTTTGATGTACATATGTCTTCCATCCAAACATGCACTAGTAAGATTTTCATTAGTACATATTGATATGACAATTTTCCATCATAACATATATACATTATCAATTGACTAATTGTTACTGTTATTCATATTGTTAATTAATTACTCTTATAGGTTTGAAGACTTGTTGAAGGCGCCGGCGGAGTTGATGGGGAGGGGGAGGTTTGGGAGCTTGTATAAGGTGATGTTGGAGGATGGGAGGACAATGGTGGTGAAGAGGATCAAAGGGTGGGGGATTGAGAGGGAGGAGTTCGAGAAGAGGATGGGGAGGTTGGATGAGGTGAGGCACAGGGGGGTGTTGCCTGCCTTGGCTTTCTATTGCTCCAAGCAGGAGAAGCTTTTGGTGTACCAGTATCAACCCAATGGCAGCCTTTTCAGCCTCTTACATGGTATGTGTTTGCTTCTTTAATCACATTTAGGGGTCATTTAAAAACATGTCTATTTAAGCTTTTGCTTTTGCAGAAATTCAAAAAACTAAATGTGTTTCCAAATGGTTTTGGAAAAACATGCTTAATTGAAAAGTTTATTTTAACTTTTAATATTACAAAAAAAATATAATTTTTACAAAACAAAGCAAGTGAGATTCTTGGGAATTAAGTTATATTAAGCTACTTTATATAAATACCTACTTTTCAAATGGGTTTTCAAACGGTCACTCATTAATGAAGTTTAATCTATTTAATCATCAATACAATATACACATATTTACCCATATATCTCCTTACATTAAACGATATATATGGATGCTATGTTGTGTTGAATTCATATTGTATGATGATAACTAAACTTCTTTTTTGGCTTTTCAAATTAAAGATTAATTTGGTTTTATGAAATGTTGAAAATATGTTATCTCTAATCATTAATTATACATGATCATCTTGTGAACCATGAATTGAGTTGTCATCTTCATCTCATTTTAGATATAGTATATTCTTGTTGAATTGGGGGTACATTTCATTGGTTTATAGTACCTAATTGAGTCAAATGAGCATTCAAGGGAAAATAATACTAACCAATTCTTGATAGGTTGGAAGAAGTATCACATCTTCAAAAAACACTTGGCTACCAAAATAACTGCGGGAAACAATGTTTTTTTTTTATAATTAAACTTTTGACAACTTAAAAAAAATCAATGGAACCTCTTATAAACATGAAATCGTATACTCAAAACTCAAGTCAAAATTCATCAACCATTTCTTGGTAAATTCTAGGCCCGTCAACGGGTCAGGTCCAGACCCGGATCCAACCCGACTCGAACTCTATTACACGTGTAATATATCCGATCCGATTTGGACTAGAACATACAAGTGGATCGGGTCTGGTTCCACCCCTCCCTGACCCGTTGGACCCGAGACTTGATTGTTTTATTAGTATATGCTCATATATTATAAGATTGTTAGTATTAGTTGACCTATAATTTTATTTTTTATTTATCAAGTTACAAGTATAAGTTTTAATTCATTTTTGTATCCATAAGTACATAACCAAGCTTATAAATCATAATCGATAACCAACCAAACCCACCTGTTGACAAGCTTTATTATTTTATTAGCTTTCAAATTTGTATAATTAATTGGTTTGTTGCATGATTTATATTCATTATTTAGGTTAATATGTCAGTGTTTATTATTTTGAACGTTGTTTAGGTTAATATGTAGTGTTTATTTTTTTGAACGTTTTTTGTCTGACACAAATAACTATTAGCTCTCTATTTTAGTTAATTGTTATTTTGTTTATATTTTTGTTTACTTTGATCATTATACGTTAGTGTTTATTATTTTGAATTATACAAATATATGTTCAAACATAATGTCAGGGCATCAGTTTAGAAAGCTGAAAACTAATGCTTTATATAAATTTTTCCTAAAAGAATGATAAGGCAAACAAATTCATAAGCTCTTTTTTTTTTGTCAATCATATTCAGGTTGGGTCGGACCAGAGTCCGATGGATTCGGATTGTTTATCCAAATTCTTTAACCAAACATCTCATACAATCATGCATTGTTTATCCAAATTCTTCAGGAAACCAAAATGGACAAGCATTCAACTGGGCAAGCAGGCTCAATGTGGCATCCAACATAGCCTCAGCACTAGCCCACATGCACAAAGAACTCCAACTTGATGGCATTGCCCATGGCAACCTCAAGTCCTCCAACATCCTCATGGACCACCACATGGACCCTCTCATCACCGAGTACGGCCTCGCCCCGACGATCATCACCACCAACCAAAACCTCCCCAACACGTTCGAGTCCGACGTCTACTCCCTAGGCGTTGTCCTCCTCGAGCTCCTCACCGGGAAGACCGTGCAAAACAACGGGCCGGAACTGGCCCGGTGGGTGCAATCGGTGGTCCAGGAGGAGTGGACGGTGGAGGTCTTCGACAAGGTGCTCGTGTTGGACGGTTCGAGCGAGGATCGCATGGTGCATTTGTTGCGCATCGCCTTGAAATGCATCGATCCGGCCCCGGAGGCCAGGCCGAGGGCGGGTGAGGTGGCGGCGATGATTGAGTGTGTTAAGGAGGATGAGGAGAGGTCACTTGTTTCGGATACTAGTTTGGTGGGAGAATGAGTTGTGTGGGCTCTCCAAATTGGTGGCTTAGAGAGACAATTCAATTGTATTTGTTTGATTTTATTCATGTTTGGTGTAGATTGCATTGACAAAGAAAGTCATAAATATATTTGTTGGTTTGGGAGTTCGGACAATTAAATGTTAGAAGATGTTTGATTTTATATCTACTACCAATATTTTTAACAGAGTATTACATTGATGGGAATGCCTCCATATGTATGTATCATCACCAGCTATACATGCATTAATATAATCTTTACATATATGAATATTAGGCAGACTTCATGTTCCTGCTTTGGTTCATGTATAACATTTGGCCATTTAGCAGGCATGCTAACGCAGATAATATTGTGTCATGTAATATTTTGATTGTAAGATACAGATAATATTGTATCATTCAACAAGCAGTGTTGGGATCCTCTGTGGTAGAACCACATAGAATTCTTATGGCAGCCAATAAATGGCTGTCATGTAGGGGTTTTTCTAGAGTAAAAAAATGAAAAAAAATTCAAACAACTCTTACCGGTAAGAGTTGAAAATAAAAAAAAAAAGAAAAAAATTATACCGCTTACGTGACAGCCTCTGATTGGCTACCACATGATTTCTCTATGGTTTGTTTTACCACAGAAGATCGAGACTCAAGCAGGCATGCCCCTATTTGTCATTTTTGTTGATATAATTAAGGTCCATTTTATGCAAGATTATGTGGGGTTTCTCAATCATGACTTATAATTGATAATTGCCAATCTTTCTTTTAATTTCATTGTTTAATGCTTCCAAGTGATGTCCCGAAGTCGCGCACACAAAAGCCAATCCATTGGAGAACAAGCAAGAGCAAAGAATGGAACATATAACATAATGTATAACTGTTTATTTTGCACGTTCAAGGGCTAGCCTTTCATTTTCCATTTTAAATGAGAAAAAGAGAGGCGGTTCGCCCTGTGTCATCATTCATCATCATGTTGGATATTCTTTAGGTGGTTTTTCTTGTGATATATGAAAAATTATTTCCTCAGCCATATATATACCCCTTATGATTCATGATGAATAAAAAATTTCTCTGGTCCTTGTTTTCCATAACCTCAAAAAGTAAGCCTACTTTATCATGGTTAATCCAATATTATGTACTAGCATACATGTTTGTACATCCATTAATTGCGTATAGGTGCACACAGATGCATCTAGATGCATTCATTTTATTGGAGTAACATATATGGGAGTATTTTGAGTCTATTTTAGTGATATTACTAGAGGCAAGTCTAATATATAACTTCGATGTATCCGAGAGCAAGTTTACATAGAGGATATCCCTACAACAACTTCGAATCTAAGTGGCAGCAAATATGGCTTAAAGAACGTGTATTTATTATGTACCTCGCGTCTCGTAAAACCTGTTTGTTTTGCTTCCATTTTGTTCATCTTCCAACAGTTTAAGTTCTGGTTTTAGCTACAAATTAAAAATTAATTCTTTCACTTGAGGATGTAATTTTTTTTAAGGGATTCAATAATTTACATTGATATATTTAGTATATACAATAATTTACATCGATATACAATAATTTATGTAAATATTTAGTGATATATATAAATATATATGGGTGTTGATAATCTCAGTCATCTCTCTAGTCATTCCTACAATCATTTTGTAGTCCTAATCTATTATATATATTCTAGGTTATTTTAACTGAAATAAAAATAATGTAAAAAATATATATTAAATTATTCAAGTATATATATTTAACTTTTTTTAATGTATTATCTCATTAGATAAATATACACCTTTAAAAAAGTGAAGCATGTTTCACATATAAGTATATGTCAACTTAACTAGTGTTTTGAACACACGCAATCTACACACAATGGAGCATAAGAGAATTGGTCAAATAATCCCTACATCTTTTCCACCTGTTGATAAAGCAATAATTGGATTGATTGCTACCCTATAATGGCCAGGTTATTTATTGATTACAAAACAGTTTTTCCCTCATAGAGACCATTATGTTGATCCCACGCCACTAGCTAACCCAATTATCACATATTCTTCTTGTCATGGTTTAATCGTGGTCCAAGCCCATCATCCATAACCTTACCACATCTGCATCATGCGCCAAGGACTTTTTTTTATTGTTAATTTTTTTTTTGGATCAAATTATTTTTATCAGAATGACAAGTCTAAAACTCAAGTCACCTCATTAAAAAAGAGACAATAAGCAGAGGATGATCGCCCTCTCTAGGCCTCCTCCATCCACCACCGTCGCCCTCCCATCATCCATACATGTAGTATAGTTATTTGAGAATTCTATCAAAGCCACCACTAATTCAAGTAACCCACCTTATCATTTGACACCTAATTCAATTCGTTTGAAGATTCTGATTTTTGAAATTCAAAGTGTAATCAACAATTCAACACTAGACGATATCCTATTGTCATTATTGTGCAATGATAGCAAATAGTTGATAAAAAAACTAGACATTAAATTATTCTAATAAAAGAAATTAAAATGTTACGTAGGACCATTTATGGTCCTAATTTTAGTTCTAGCATGTTTTAAAATTTTTTTAAAATAGCATACATCATCTAATAAAATATATATTTGTATAAAAAAATGAAGTATGCACTACAATGAATTGTATGAGTACATTTATAAAAAAAAATGTAAAAAATCGATTTGTCACATGATTATTCATGATCAAATCACAAAATTTAAAGGATTTTGAATTTTTATGATATTAATTGTCATCATTGTCAAGAACAAGTGTTTGCCATTAGATAAAAAGAAGAATCGATAGATAATTCATTTTTTATTAGAAACAAATTAAAAAAATTTAATAGATGATAACAAAGCAAGGTAGTAATTTAATTATTTTTGTTACCATATATATCTCAAGTTGTTTACATGTGTTAGATTATATGTGTTATCTCATTATGTGTGTAGTGCATTACACGTGTAACTCCTATTCATTTGTCTACATAAAGAGATTTAATCTTAAGTGGAATACAAGGATTCTCATTATTCCATTATCTCATCGTAACATGATATTAGAGCCACAACCTCACAAACCCTAATTTTTTTTTTTGAATCCTTCATCGCCGTCGTCGTCGTCGCCGTCACTGCCGTTGTCGTCGTCGTCGTCGCGCCGCCCCTACCGCTGTGCACCGCCCTTGCTGCGCAGCTCCTGCCGCCGCACGCCGCCCCTGGCCCTGCTGCACCGCCCCGGCCACGCCGCCTCTGCCGCGCAGCCCCTGCCGCGCCGCCCCTGGCCCTGCCGCGCGCGCCTGCTGCGTCCGCGCACCGTGCCCTGCTGACAGCGCCCGCCTGCCCGGGAATCTCGAACACGTTTTGCCAGCACGCGCGCGAGTCCCCGCTTGCCAAACGCGTAAACGCGTCCGCGAATCCCAGACACATTTTGCCAGCGTGCAAGCGCCAGCGCGACAGACGCGTAAACGCGTCTGCGAATACCGGACGCGCTTCGCCAGCGCGCGAGCTCCCGGGTGACAAACGCGTACGCGTCTTGCCAGCTCGCGTGACATCCCGGGATCGTGTCCGGATCTTCCGGGATCGTGACCCGGACGCGTGCAGCCCGGGAGCCTCTTGCAGCCACCCGCAGCTGACTTCCGCCGCGTACCAGCCACACACGGCGCCTCCGGCCGCCACCTCCGGTGACTCTTCGGCCGCCCTCTACCGTCCCCGGCAGCCGTCCGGCGCCTCGGCCGCTCTCCGGTCACCTCTGGCATCTCCCAGGAATTTGTCTCGGACAGCATCCCGGATCTCTCAGAAATCTGTCCCGGACAGCATCCCGGATCTCCCGGGAATTTGTCCCGGACAGCATCCCGGTTTTCCCGGGAATTCGTCCCGAGTCCGCACGTCTTCGCTCGCGCCGGCTCCAGGACCCGATCCGGTGCCAGCTCCGGAACCAGTTCCGGGACCCGACCCGGAAACCCGAGGCCCGACCCGGTACCAGCTCTGGACCCAGTTCCGGGACCCGACCCGGTCACCCGATCCGGCCCGATCCGGATTTCACCTCAGGTCGTCTCCGATCGCCCTGCGGCATCCCCGGCCGCCCTCCAACCGCCCTTTGCTGCCTCCCGGCCTCGAGACTTCAAATCACTAAACCGATCATAACTTCCTCTCCGCCAGTCCGATTAAGGTGTTTGAGGAGTCCGTTTTGATCAATTTTTCGTCTCCGACGTCATCATCTAGTCTTTAGCAAAAAAAAAGAGAAAGAAAGAAAGGGGCAACTATTCTATGGTGTCTCCTCAGTCCTCTTCGTCCTTCATCTATGAGGGAATCTTGGGGGCCGCTCCTACTGTGGATCACCATCAACCGCGTAAACGAAGACCTACTAAAGCGTCATAGACCGAGAAGACATGGACATCGTCTTCCTCCTATTGCCGCTGCGACTGCTACTCCGCTTGACTCCATTCAGTCACAATTGGGTCAGTCTGATCAGATCAGTCAGTACCTCGACCACCTGATTCTGTAGCAGCCTATTTCTGGTTCTTCTACTCCCTTTGCATGTCTTCTACTACGAGTACTCCTGTTTATTGAATTTTTTATTCAGGTGCCTCACATCACATGACACCTGATAGTTCTGTCCTCACTGCATGCTCATCTGCACCCTCTCACCTACCATCAATTCATACTGCTAATGGCTCTCCTTTGATCATCACGTAGTGTGGATCGATTACCACCACATCTGACCCTACTGGCCGACTTTCATTGCCATTTGTTTTGCATGCTCCTGACCTTTGCATGAATCTTGTGTTTATTAGTCGACTGTGTGATTCTGGATTTACTGTTACCTTTACCTCTTCTGGGTGTTCTGTGCAGGATCCACATTCAGGGCAGAGGATTGGTGTTGGTCATAGGATTGACGGACTATATTATGTGGAGTATCTTCATCTTCTTGTACCCGATCCCTCAGCTTTCTCTGGAGTTGTCACCTCTGATGCTGATTTGTCGCATAAAAGGTTAGGTCATGTTTCCGAGTCTTGACTTAAAGCTCTTATTCAATCTGGTGATTTAGGTCGTGTTTCCTTTTCTCCTCTTTCTGTTTGTGAGGGTTGTAAATTGGCCAAACCTGTTGCTACTCCATTCCATTCTAGTAATCATCAGTCCTCTAGTCCATTTGAACTTGTTCATTCTAATATCTGGGGTCCTTCTCATATCACATCAAAGAGTGTTTTTTTCGTATTATATCAATTTTATTGATGACTATTCTCGTTTTACCTGGATTTATTTATTGCATCATCGATCTGAGGTCCCAAAAATATATGAGGTTTTTACCACTATGATTCACACCCAGTTTCAGACTCGCATCAAAATCTTTAGGTCTGATTGTGCTCGAGAATATATTTCTTCCACGATGCGTTCTTTTCTTATGGCACTCTTTTTCAGCAATCATGTCCTTATACTCATGAGCAGAATGGTGTGCTGAAAGAAAACATCGCCATATTCTTGAGATCGCTCGTTCCCTCTTACTTTCTTCTTCAGTCCCCGGCACATTCTGGACTGAGGCTGCTCTTCTATCTGTCCATCTTATCAATATCACTCCCTCTTCTGTCCTCTCTGGTATGACTCCTCATGAGTGTCTTTACTCCTCCAAACCTGATTATAGTAGACTTCACACTTTTGGATGTACTTGTTTCGTGCTTCTCCCTCCTCATCAACGCACCAAGTTGACCGCTCGATCAGTCAAGTGTGTATTCTTGGGGATTAGTTTTGAACACAAGGGATATCGCTGCTACGATCCTGTTGTAGATCGTTTTTGACTTGCTCATCATGTGTCATTTGTCTAGGATGTTCCTTATTTTTCTTCTACACCTACTGCCTCCTCCCCTCCTATGTCTTCTCCTGTTCAGGTCTCTCCTCATTTGTCTTCTCCTGTTCAGGTCTCTATTCCTGTGCCTTCTCCTGTTCAGACCTCCCCTATTGAGTCTCTACCTCTTCTCAGGCTATCTGTTGTGTTTGAGTCTACTCCTAGTTCTACTATCTCTGAGTCTCATCTCAGCACTCCTGCAGCCAACACAACCAAAAAATGGACCGAAGGCGAGGGACTTAATCATCTACTGGCGACGGACGAGGGCCGTCATAAATATGGGACGGCAAAGGTCCGTCACCAACACTAGTGACGAATAAAAATAAATAAATAAATAAACCAACACAACAATAGTGGCCTCGTCCTTCGTGGGTCTCCCATTATCCACCCAACAATGAAAACCCTAAACACACCATATCTCCCATCTCTTGGTTCATCTAATCCTTCCACCGTCCAAATCCCTCGCAGTCACAGTGCATACCCACTGCCGCCTTAACATTGCCCCTCTACATCCCCACCATCGCACCACCTGATTTCCCTTTGCTGATCCACAAATCCCCAAATCTGTTGGTCCTTCTAACACCGCCACCGTCCAGACCCCTCTATCACTCTCCTTAATCGCGTTTCCAGTTATCTCCGCGCGAGACGGCGATATCCTCAGTCCGGTGGCAACGATCCAAAGGCAAAGATACCAATTATTTTCCATCCCAACAACCTTAGATCTGTTTTCCATTTGTTTTATATGATGAAGTAATTTTATTTATGGATTTTTTTTTATGTTTCGAAACATTAAGGTATTTATATGAATTCATATAAGGGAAGTCTTACACTGTGTTATGTAAGAATAAATCATTTTGGTTGATTAGGATATCCAGGTATTTATTTTCATCTTATTGTTGATATGGATTTTGTGGGTTACTGGATTATAAATTGATATTATTTTTTAATGAATTGATTCTCCATTTTCATCATTTCTTGATTAGTTATTGTTTTTATTTTTTATTTTTCAGGGCATCAAAGCACTGGTCCAATGATATTCTACTAATTTTTCACCATGCCTCCAGTAAGTCTATTGATGTCACTTTATCACATGAAACAGTGTCCACAATTGTATTTACTTAGGTTCATCTTTCTCATCATATTGACAATGTTGGCTGCTCTGTTTTACTTGTATCAAGCTCTTACTTAGAGAAATATAATACACAAACCATATTAATTATAGTACATAACAATGTTGGCTGCTCTGCAATTTTTGTTTGATGACTCTCAATTGCAATTATTCCTGATGCAATTAAACTTTCTGGTGTGGCACTTGATGACATTGAATATTTAAATAAATGAGATGACTTGTGAGTTGTGATCCTTGCAACTAGAAAAAGGGTTCTCCATTTGCTGAAGATAAAGATATCTGTAATATCATACATGGTCGGGTAGACGAACAATGGAAAGCAGCTCATTTGAACATGATTTTTACTGTGGTACTCGTTGTTCAGTAAGTATAATGGTATTATAATTTTCCTTTCGAATATACCTTTTAATTTTATCACACACTGGTTGGTTTAATCTAATGTGTGAGTGAATATTGGAGTCCTTGTTCATTTTCTACTTACAGTTTGTGACATTTATCTATATTATTAAATGCTGAACCAAGAAGAAGTGAGGGATTTGATTTCTCTATATGTTAGAATTAATAGGCACTAGCAGATGCTGAAGGACTACTGCATATTTAATGTCATCTTTATTTCCTAATTTCAGCTTCAGTTTTGTTATAAGGATATAGTACACATTTTAATTTGCATGCTCAAGAATATATTAACTATACCAATGAACAGTGAGTGTCAAATAAAGTTTATACCATAGTAGAAAAATAAAACAAGTTTCATTGTCCAAAATAATGAGTTTGGATTAGGCATTACACTTGCAATAAATAAAATTTGTAAGAAGCTTTCATATATGGCCCGCCTGATGTTCAGCCATTCATATCAAGCTTTCATATGCCTGCAATAATTAAATTTGGTAATGTTTAGTAGTTTGAGTTTCAAAGGCCATTTATATTACCGAACAAATCTTATTATCTCTAAAATACAACTGAATAATAAAAGCTATGTAGATGTGTATCACCATGAAATGATTAGATCTTCTTGTCTGATTGTTGGATCCAAGAAATAGTTGTTTAATGGTGAAATGGTGTTGGATCTTCTTCTTTCAATGTTGCTTTAGTTTTTTTATTTCATCACTTAATCATCCCTCCTATCTTTTTTTTATAACAAATATTGCAATCTTTTATATACTTGTGTTTAGTTGATCATCTATATCCATACAAGTAGTTTCATGCTTCATCTCTCTTGAAAACGCATCTTCTCCTAAATGTGTTTAATTTCATTGATTTAGTGTTCATCTCAGCCCAAGAAACTGTATTGTTAATGTTTGATGGGCCAAATGTGCTAGCTTATTGCTTAATTATGATTATAGTATTATGTCATCATTTTGGGATAACATATATGCTTCTTAGAGTTTGATTTGTTATCTTCTTTTTTTTTGTGTGCAGGCCCGACTGTTTATATCTTGTTTCAAAGTATAAAGTACAACTTGGCGAACCAGTGAAAGAAAAAAAGAAGAAATAACAAACCAAGCTATGGTTGGATAAATTTTACAAGAGAGTAACGTCATTGTCGGAACATTTTTCCACATAAGTTAGTCAAATGCGCATTTTTAGGTGCACAAATGATGAATATTTGTTCCAAGTTAGTACTTTGTTGTTGGAGTTTTTAATATAATTTTTTGTAAATTTATTTTATAAAATTATCTCTAGTTTGGGCTTGGATGAGTTGAATGATGATAGATATTGAAATGGATGATCACTTTATATGAATGTTTTTTGGGAAAAAATTAAATATACATGTTTTAGCAATTATCAATGGCGACTGATATAATCCGTTGTCAAAGCAGCGACGGATGCAATCTGTATGTAATTTTGCATTTGCGACAGTCATAATGTCGTGAATGGATCAACAGCGACGATCAATGGCCGTCGCTGAAATAGTAAATTGCGACGGCCTAAAGCCGTCCCAAGACTTTTAGTGACACCCTCAACTGGGACGGTCTTGTGACGGCTAAAGTCCGTCGCTAAAACCCTATAGCGACGGATTTTGTCCGTCGGGGAAAGTCAACATTCTTGTTGTGCAACTCCCCTGATCCTTCTGGTTCTCCTCCTATCGTGTCTCCTCTTGCTTCTCCCACAGATGACTCCGCTGGTACTCCGCCTTCCACGACTGACGCACCTCCCTCTGATGTGGATCCTCGTCCCTCAACTCGCTACCCTGCGTCATCCACCTACTCTCTTCAGTTTTGACTCTAGACCACCTGACCGATTTGGCTTTGCTTCAATGAGTACCTATTCTCCACAGTTCCAGGCTTATCTCACCGCTATCCATGTTCATCGTGAGCCTAGATCCTATCGAGAGGCAGTTGAGTACCCTAAATGGCAGCAGGCCATGAATGAGAAGTTTCAAGCTTTTGAGCAGACACAAACCTAGGATGTTGTTCCACTTCCGGATGGCGTTACACCTATCAGTTGCAAATGGATCTTCAAGATCAAGCATCGACCTGATGGATCCATTGAACGACATAAGGCTCGTCTTGTTGCTAGAGGTTTCACACAGGAGTATGGCATTGACTATGAGGAAACATCGCTCCCGTTGTTCAGATGACTACTGTCCGCACCCTTCTTGCAGTTGCTGCTGTTCGTCGCTGACCTCTCTTTCAGGTGGACGTGAAGAATGACTTTCTTCATGGTGAGTTATCTGAGGTTGTTTATATGCAGCCACCTCCAGGTTTCAGCACTCCTCCTCAGCATGTCTGTCGTCTTCGGCGGGCTATATATGGTCTCAAACAGGCTCCTCGTGCCTGGTTTGAGCATTTTCACAGCGTTATTCTGGTAGCTGGTTTTGTTGAGAACTTTCAGGACCACTCTATGTTTGTGCGATCCTCATCGCAGGGCCGGGTTATCCTTCTTCTATATGTTGACGACATGATTATCACTGGCGATGACTCCGCTGGTATTACTCAGGTCAAGAATCACCTCAGTCGACAGTTTCAGATAAAAGATCTCGGCACCCTTCGCTACTTCCTTGGTCTCGAGATTGCACAGAGTGATCGTGGGATTTTGCTCTCTCAACAAAAGTATACAGCTGACATTCTCGTGCGCGTTGCCCTCTCAGATACTCGCAGTGCAGATACTCCTCTTGAGCTTCATGTGAAGCTTCATCCTACAGATGGTGAGCTCCTTCCACATCCAACTCAGTACAGACAGATTGTTGGTCAACTTGTGTATCTTTGTATCACTAGACCTGACATAGCTCATGCCGTCGGTATTATTAGTCAGTTTGTCTCAGCTCCTCGATCAGTGCATTATGGTGCTTTTATGCGTATTCTCATATATTTATGCGGTACTATCACTAGATCGATCTATCTGTCATCTTCTTCGCCTCTGGTTCTCAGGGCCTACACTGATGCTGATTGGGCTGGAGATCCGACCACTAGACGCTCCACCACTGGGTTCTGCATATTTTTGGAGATTCCATCATTTCTTGGCGCAGCAAGAAACAGGAGGTTGTTTCACTGTCCAGCACTGAGGCTGAGTATCAAGTCATGGCCATCACCACCAAGGAGATTGTTCATCTTAGACGTCTCTTGGTAGACCTAGGAGTTACTACGACTGGTCCTACTCCTCTTCATTGTGATAACCGCTCTGCTATTCAGATTGCCAGCAATCCGGTTTTTCACGAGAGAACCAAACACATTGAGATCGATTGTCACTTCGTTCGTCAGCACTTTCTTGCAGAGACATTATCGCTTCCGCACATCTCCTCTGCCGAGCAGCTTGCTGATTTCTTTACGAAGTCACATCCAGTTCCTCGATTTCAGTTTCTCCTTCACAAACTCACTTTGTATGATCCACCGTGAGTTTGAGGGGGGCTTTTAGATTATATGTGTTATCTTATTATGTGTGTAGTGCATTACACGTGTAACTCCTATTCATTTGTCTATATAAAGGGATTTAACCCAAAGTGGAATACAAGGATTTTCATTATTCCATTCTCTCATCGTAACAACATGAAAATATTAGAATTAAACACAGTGATCAATTACTTGTAAATGTCAGAATCAAAAGCAGTGTGATGATCAAAAAGTATTATACATCTCATCTGTGATTGATCTTCATGAAATTGAGATTGATACAAGAGAATTAAATTGTTATGTTACATCATGAGGATATTGGATGATCATCTCTGTGCTAAATCTCTTGCTTGGCCCTTGGTACAAAAGAAAATCTCTTGCTTGGCACTGCACCCCTGTTCTAATTCCCGGTTTTGCCTCTCTCTCTCTCTCCCCCCGCCCCCCTTCCTCCTCCTACTGCCCTCTTCTGCCCACCACCGATTATCGCTACCCTTCCTTCTTCCTATTTTTATCTCTCTTTTTCATTTTCTTTCTTCTTCTATTTTCCCCTTAGTCATTCATCACACACCAAAAAATTTTTGGGATGGGTAACCATGACTGACAAGCTGGAGGAAAGCTCCCCATTTGGATGGGATCAGATTGTTTGTTTGTTGTATGTATAGTGGTATGCCACGTAGGTGGACACACCTACGTGGCACACCACCCTTAAGGGATGATTGCATCACAACAAATGCATTAACTCATTAAGGTGTGATGCAATCATTTTTAAGCCCGCATTTGAATACAGAATAAGACTTATTGTTGGATATACAATTATTCTAACATAAGTATAAATAAGGATAAAGTGATTTTGTATTTGATTTTGTTTTGAATTATTCTCGTTGAAAAATGGAATAATAAAGTTTTTTTGTTTGGATAAAATGTGAATAAAATGTGGACAAATATTTATAAAATGTGAAAAAATGATGATAGTTGACCTGACATGTGATTTATAAGAGGTGATGACATTTGGTTTGACATGTGAAAAAATTAAATACAGTGAGCCCACATATGCTGCTGTCGATACAAGTTGGTATAAGTCTCATTCCAACTTAGTCCGAGAATAACTATGCAAACTTATACTAGATTATTCAGGCATAACTTATACATGGGTATTCTGTTCCCCCAAACATGCTAATAAACCTTTTCCACTTTATACCCCAATCTATCTAGATATTCCACTTCCAAACATAGGCTTAATGGTGGTGCGTTGGTTTACATGACACGCTACCATTCAGACAACTAGGGGTGGTAAACGAGTCGAACGAGCCGAGCTTTGATCTGCTCAGGCTCGGCTCGTTTAGCAGCAGACTCGGCTCGGGACCGAGCTTCATTTCATGTTCAAGCTTGGCTCGTTGGGCTCGTGAAAAGCTCAGTTAAAGCTCGGCTTGGCTCGTTTATTAAACAAGCCAAGTTGAAGCTCGAATCAAGGCTCGGCTTGGGCTCGTTTAGCTAAAAAAAACCTTGTTTAACATTTGAAAAGTCACATTTCACAAATCACAATACCTTATACATGTGAAAATAACATAAGCTTAGGCTCGGACTCAATTCGAGCTCCGCTCGTTTCCCTTTTTTCTATTAAGTAAACGAGCTCGTCCAGGCTCGGGCTCGGCTCGGCTCGGGCTCGCTCATTTACAAACTGAGTTTTAAAATTTGTTCAAGCTCGACTCGTTTATCTAATCGAACAAGCTGAACGAGCTTTAACCGAGTCAAACCTGAACCGAGCCCGAGCTACTACGTACAACAAAAAAATCTCCTTGTTGTACGGTACAGAGGATCCCATTCGCACATTGACTAGTCGCACGTGTTGCTTCATGTCACGCACGTGTGTCGCATTAAGGTTCATCTTTGAGTTGCTTTTCTCTTTTAATGAAAAGTTTTATTAATGTTTTTTTTTTATATTAAATCTGATTCATTGAAATACGATGATCTTGGATTAGATCCGCACCTTTTTCTTTTGATTTGAAAATGACAGGAGAGGCCCTCAAAATCTATTCAGTGACGAAAATACCCTTGTCCCCACACTCCCATATCAAAAAACACGAAAAAAAAATGAAAAAAAAAGAGAGTAAAAACTACCCACCTTAAAACTTTCCCACCTGCTTCCCTCCTCCTCTCCACTTCTCCAGTCTCCACTCTCCACCCACTTTATAAGAAAGAATTTTTATCCCAAGTTAAAACATGCTCCACTGAAAGCTGTTCTTCCTTCTTTTTTTTATAACTAGGGTTTTTTATTTTTGCAGCTCAGAAATAATGTCGATGATCTATCCATGGCGGATTCTCCTCCAAAAGTGAGTTAGGTAACCATAGTGACTTTACAAGCAACTAGTCTTTCTTGTGGGTGTTCATTTTTTTATATTCTTTTATGGTAAGAAAGGGAAAGCAAAGTTGGATGAGTTTTTGGAAAGTAACAAAGGTTGAATTGAAAGTTTCTGTCTTTTAGGTTTAGTGGAGAAGCAATGGTCTTCATTTGCATCATATTAAATTAGTTTTTTTTTTTCTATACATCTCTTCAAATTAATATATTTTGGTCTTCATAGCTCAAAACACGTAAGAACTCATCTGGGTTTCTTTCAATTTAAGCAATAAAGGCATTTTCATTGTGTTTCTTTCATATGAAGTCAGCTTCATTTGCTTAGATTTCAATACAGAACCTCAAAAACAGTTGTTTATAAGCATACCCATTGACTTAAATATCTCTCCTTTCAAATCCTTGAAGTCGAGTTTCTGATTTGGGTATTTTTTATTGTTTCTTTGCACTTTCCATTTCAAATCTAGGTTAGAAAAGAACAAGATGTGTATCTTTGATGTCGTTGTTCTTCTCTAACTCTATCAGAATGACTTGGGTCTTCCTCCAAACAAGAAGAGAAGGATTTCTAGCTCACCAGAATGACACATTGATACAAATAATATCCGCTCCCCCACCGCCGCCCTCACCGACCTCCAAAATCAGCCCTGCCTTCCTATTCGTAATAGTAATCCTCGCCGTCATCTTCTTCATATCCGGCCTCCTCCACCTCCTCGTCCGCTTCATAATCAAACACCCCTCCTCCTTGTTCTCCACCCTTTCCTCCCAATCCGCTAGATACCCACCTCCCAACTCCCCCTCCGATGCCCTCCAGAGGCAGCTCCAACAGCTCTTCCACCTCCACGACTCAGGCCTCGACCAAGCCTTCATCGATGCCCTCCCCGTCTTTCACTATAGGGAAATCATCGGATCCAAAGAACCATTCGACTGCGCTGTGTGTCTATGTGAGTTCTCTGACGAAGATAAGCTCCGGCTTCTACCTTTATGTGGCCATGCCTTCCATTTGGACTGCATCGATACATGGTTGCTGTCCAATTCGACTTGCCCTCTCTGTCGAGGTATGCTAATTGTGCCGGGACATGCCATAGAAAACCCTGTTTTCGATTTTGAGGATACAGGGGAGGAGAATTGTTTTACCGGAGATGTTGAAGGGGGTTTTCCTTCGGCGGGGAGTCAGAAGACGATGAATGGGGAGGAGGAGATTGTGGTAGAGAAAAAGGTCTTTCCGGTGAGGCTTGGGAAGTTTAAGAATGTAAATAATGATAATAGTGATGAAGATGGTGGGGGAGAGACAAGTAGTAGTTGTTTGGATGCAAGGAGATGTTATTCAATGGGTTCGTATCAATATGTGGTGGGCGATTTGAATCTTCGGGTTGATTTGAGCAATTCATGCGATGGAAGGGGCACGAGGAGGAGGGGCTTAAGTGTGAATTGTGGACCTGATGAAGAGTTGGAAGGGAAGAAGATTTGTGCGGGAAGCAAAGGTGAGAGTTTCTCGGTTTCGAAAATTTGGCAATGGTCTAATAAGAAGGGGAAGCTGCCTAGCTCTGTTGCTGAAGATTCTTCTCAAATGGGCTCTTTGGATGTCTCTCCGCCTTGGACTAACCGAGGTCAGTTTCATACACGAAGATGATTTTTTTTTTGTTTATTGTTGTTGACAAAGAACAACAGAATTAAGTGAAGATGTTCTTGGCTAATGGTATATATTGGGTTATTCAATTAATCAAAAGCTAAGTTTGGTGGAATTTTGCCTCTGTTGTTTCTATAATACATGATCTTTTCTTTTTTTTTTGAAGGTTGTTTGCTTCATTTGCTTCCATGTCGGGTATACAAATCTCCCAATATTTGCAATTCTGACAACTTCAAATCTAATACATTGTGTCCAAACTACACATGCAGAAAATTATATTCCCACCCCGCACCCCCATTCAGTGATGCTGTTCCAATTAAGAGAACCTGATCCCCATAACTGACTATAATAGATTAACTACTTAATCCATTTGTTTCAGGACTTTTTGTTCATAATGCTAAAAATTGTCATAAAACAATATGCATTTAGTCATAGAAAATATTTACCGTCTTTTGCTTGAGTTATACTAGATTTCATTTGTAAAGTTGATAACTTCCTGAAGTTTAGTATATTTGTTGATTGATTAGATGAATCAGATTTCAATTGGTACTCAGTTTTTCTTATATTGTCCCACCTAAGCTACGATTGTCTCACATTCCAACAGACATTGAGCTTTCTATCTATGCTACTTTTAGTGTGTTTATATATATAATACTTCATTTGCATGAATTTAGTGCTAATGCGTGTTTTTTTTTCCAACTGATTATTGATGGTTCCTAACTGTTGTTCAGATTATCAATTCCAAATTTTTATTTTTTCTTTTAAAACTTTAGCTTTTGGTGTGGATTTTGGATTTTTATGCTAAAAATGAACAAAGCAACTTTCATGAAAAAGCTGGTTGAGAGCACTTCTTATGTTTTTTTTCTTTCTACCTGGACTCTACATCATGTAACACAAAATAGATCACCTCCTCCAATCATGCCTGTTTAAAAATGTCACACCAGTTCTTTTTGTTTTCCCCTTCATATCTAGAGATGGGACTAGTTAGAATTTTGATGCCCACTTTTCTTTTTGTCTCTCTATCTCTAGTTTATTCTTGTGTGTGATGATGGAAGAAATCCATTACAAAAGCTTTGTAGTGGATTCTTTTGATGTGGATTTATGCATTTTGAATGCTTTCTTTCCTTGTTGGTATGTGTTGCACTCTTTTTTTGGGGTCCACTGATAATGGTCGGCGAGTCCAATGTGTCTGATCTCATCAAGAGACATCTCTCAAACTTTATTTCGGTAAAGGAGTATAGATACATTCAGTCTGTTTGCAGTTCTGCATCCTAATTGCAGTCTCTAACCATCTATACATTACAATGACATTATATATTGAGTTATCTCAATGTATAATGTATAAAAAAAATTTAAAAATATAATTTATTCAAAGAAAAAAATATACCAATGTATCTTAGTGTATGCTTTATATTATAACTTATATACTTCATTAAGCGTGCATTTTTTTTTTTGATAAAAGAAAACCAGTGAGTGTCATGGACACGCAAACTCCGCAGAACTGGACGTGTCATTTTCCTATTATGGAGACCTCATTGTGGCAATTGTTTCTTCTGCTTCATTGTATCTTTCTCAATCCGAGACATGGGACAGGTAGATTGAGATGTTTAGCACTGTTTGTAGTCCACACATATTTAGATTTTATTTCAAGTAGATATTCCACCGATGAAGTATATTTCTTTTTATGAAATTAAATACATACTTATATCATTTGAATCATATATTTTTACTTTTTTTTGCTTGGTAATTCAGTCTTTTTTTGTGGGGATCATATGTTTCGGGCCCTTTTTGTGTCTATTTTACATTTTTTGTGATAGTGTATGATAAGATAGTAGAGTATATGCTTTATATATTGTGTTAATGATATGACAATTGCAAGCAAGGTTATAAAACTGAGTGTATTAGCGCCTATTGCAGTTGGTACATGATATAAACATTTATAAAGCTGTAGTGGGTCAGCAAAGTGTCACATTTGATAGGAATTTCAATGTCAGGCCATCTTTAATAGAATGTATGCAACACTACAACAAAACATAGTTCTGGACAAAAATATTTTGAATAAGTGTCACCTAAAATTATGTTACAGTCAATCATGCATGTCATAATAAACATAATTTCTTGTTATTGTTATTTTTGTTTGTCTTAATATTTTATTTCTGTGACAGTTGTTTAAAATATCTATTACACAAATACCATGACACATTAAAAAGTCATAAATGATATTTATTAGGTGACACATTATTGGAATGTCATCATTTGTATTCATTAGGTGACAAACAAACATTAATGGACTTGTATTCATTAGGTGACAAACAACCATTAATGGACTGTCACAAAAAAAAATGTTACACAATTAAATTTGAAAGTTATATTTAGTAGGGTTAAAGATATCAAATCTTTACAAACATAGATAATCTTTATAAACATAGATAATGGTCGACATATAAGTCTTTGAAAACTCACAAAAATCCATATACATAACTGGTTCAACAAAAAATAATCTTAACATAACATAACTTACTTAACTCTAACCTATAACAATGAAATGATTAAATTATCCTTAAATTTTTAACCATTTTAAATCAATACCTCAATACAAATGAATAAACAAAAAAAATCTTACAAAGGTAATTTGATATTTGCATGGACTAATTATTTTTATGATTATTTATGGAGACTATAATGTCTACACAATCACATGATGATAAAATATTTTGTTAAATTTGAATTAAATTTTAACCCGATGATGATAATTAGGTTTTTGTGAGTTTCTAGGGATTCATGTGTCTGTCCTAACTTTCACATGGACTTATATAGGATTACCCATATTTGCAGGGATGCTAATGTCTTTAATCTTATTTAATATCCCTATAATTATATTGTAATTAAAAAAATATCTTACAAATATATGAGAAATAGAAACATGTAAAGTTTAATGCTAGTTTGACAATTTGATTATTTAACGCGTTCGAACTATTGGATCTTATCAATTCAAAATAAACATATTAAAAATCAAGATGTATGATTAATATTTAATGACATAATTTAATGATAAAATATCTCAATCATAATTTAATGATTAATATTTAATGGTCACAAACACGTTAGACAACTAGATTATTCAATTAGTGTTGAACTTAATCCAATGTCAAAATATCTGCTGATATTTTTCTTCTCCGTATTTAAGCTTGTCAATTATCTGAAAAAAAATATCTGTATCCGAAAATTTTCATGTTGGATACGGATATGCCTGTATCCGATCTGAAAAATATTCGTACCCAAAAATATTATTATTATTATTTATTTAATTATTTAGGATTAATATGAGTTATTATTTTTATTTTTACTCTAAAGCATGTAATGTTTGATTTATATACTTCCAATTTTATGTTTTATACTAATTAATTATTAGTTTTTTTACATATTTCAAATAATAAATATATGATTTTTATTTTTGGATATTGAATTTTTGGATATTTCGGATGATTATCCGTATCCGAATCTGGATTTTCGGATCAGATATAGATACTTCCTTTCAATATCCGTCGAATATCGGATACGGATATTTTTTTGGATATTTAATTCGAATATGGATACGGATATAAGCCTATCTGATCTGTATCCGTCCAATTGACAGGTTTAATGAATAGTATAAAAAAAAAAACTTGTTTTTAAGATACCAAGAGATACTGTATCTAGTTAATTAATATTAATAATTAGCATGTTGAATTGGGTGTCTAGCCCAATATAACTTTATAAAAAAATTAATAAGGTATGACGATGTATATGTTTCACTGGATTCTAATAAAGTGATTCTCTAATTATGATTTTTTTTTTTACTATTATGGAAAGTAAATTAGAACATCTTTTTTAATTCCCCTTATTAGGATTATGTCTCCAATCCAGTGTACTCATATTGGACGGATATGATAAATTTATGGGTACTGTTACAGTATTACATTATGTAGGAGATCAAATTAATCAGAAAGTCGAATAAGGGATAAGATTGTATAAGTGCAAGGATTGAACAAAGATTAGCTCATGTCAATAAAAATATAAGTCCGAGAAAGGAAAGCCCATGGGTCCAAATTCTATTATGACCTGATCGAGCCCGCTTTCCTCGTATGTCGGGCAAATGATCAGGCCTGGTCAGGCCAAGTCGGGCAAATGCTATGTCCGACCTAGACAAGTCGGACAGAGCTTATGCCCGACCAAGATAAGATGCTCGTACGCTGAAGTCCTAAGGACTAGTACTCAATATTGCCTGATTTTAAGTATATGCTGTTGATGCAGCGTGAGGGGTCACGCTCTTCTGCTGACTCGATCGACCTTCAGGGATGCGAGATCTACAGGCTCCAACAAGGCTGTTGATTCTTAATAGAAGGATACCAGGGATGTTGGGCTTCAAATATCTGTTGATTTCCTAAGAAATGCCAAAAATTTGGTATTTCTATGTAAATGTTAGTACTCCTAACAAAATACAATAGATAAAATAAATAAACTTCAAATAATCACTAATCTCTGCATTGTCAATTGGTTTACATGCTTATTTATAGAAGAGAATCCTAACAAACTAGGATCTCAACTAATTATCTAAATCTATAAACTAACAAACAAATATAACAAATCTTTATCTAATCCTAACTAAAATTTAAATTTGAATTCAAATAATGATTTGAAATTCAAATATAAATACAATAACTAAAACAAATAAAAATAAATCATAACAAATAAAACTAAAATACTAAAAATACAAATCATTCATAATCCTCCATATGGTGGTCCTCAACATTGATTGAATGGTCCATGATCGTGCTGCATCACTCTCTCCCTCTTCAGAAAAACTCGTCCTCGAGTTTGGTTGAACGATTTGGTGATGAAGTCCGAGTAGCTGATGACGTGTTCCACTGAATTTTGATTTGATGGCTTTAAGGTCATTCAACAAATTGACTTTTGCATTATTTCGATCTCCGGTGGTCATGGATTTTTTTTTCTATATTGGATTGGAATGAAAAGAAATATTTGTGAGGATGGGTGTTTTGGAAGGAAGACTTGGGTATGAGGGGTTAAATGTAATTTTTTTTATGAAATTAAGAGGAGATGGGCTCCGGTGGGATCTGGGGTTGTATGGGGTGGAGTGAATTTTTTTTTTTTTTTGTGGATAAAATATAGAGAATGGATAGATAAATGGGATATAGATTCACCAGTGGCAGTGGCTCAGCAACGACAACGACGACGGCACACGGCAACTCTCGACAGAAGCGGTGACTGTGCTGGATAGCATCAGCAACGACGACTGTTCGGCGGCGGCGGGGCTCGGAGGCAGTGGCTCTCGACGGCGGCGGCGCTCGACGGTAGCGGCGGTTCGCGGTGGTAGTCGTAACTTGGCTCTGATACCAACTGATGCAGCGTGAGGGGTCACGCTCTTCTGCTGACTCGATCGACCTTCAGGGATGCGAGATCTACAGGCTCCAACAAGGCTGTTGATTCTTAATAGAAGGATACCAGGGATGTTGGGCTTCAAATATCTGTTGATTTCCTAAGAAATGCCAAAAATTTGGTATTTCTATGTAAATGTTAGTACTCCTAACAAAATACAATAGATAAAATAAATAAACTTCAAATAATCACTAATCTCTGCATTGTCAATTGGTTTACATGCTTATTTATAGAAGAGAATCCTAACAAACTAGGATCTCAACTAATTATCTAAATCTATAAACTAACAAACAAATATAACAAATCTTTATCTAATCCTAACTAAAATTTAAATTTGAATTCAAATAATGATTTGAAATTCAAATATAAATACAATAACTAAAACAAATAAAAATAAATCATAACAAATAAAACTAAAATACTAAAAATACAAATCATTCATAATCCTCCATATGGTGGTCCTCAACATTGATTGAATGGTCCATGATCGTGCTGCATCATTCTCTCCCTCTTCAGAAAAACTCGTCCTCGAGTTTGGTTGAACGATTTGGTGATGAAGTCCGAGTAGCTGATGACGTGTTCCACTGAATTTTGATTTGATGGCTTTAAGGTCATTCAACAAATTGACTTTTGCATTATTTCGATCTCCGGTGGTCATGGATTTTTTTTCTATATTGGATTGGAATGAAAAGAAATATTTGTGAGGATGGGTGTTTTGGAAGGAAGACTTGGGTATGAGGGGTTAAATGTAATTTTTTTTATGAAATTAAGAGGAGATGGGCTCCGGTGGGATCTGGGGTTGTATGGGGTGGAGTGAATTTTTTTTTTTTTTGTGGATAAAATATAGAGAATGGATAGATAAATGGGATATAGATTCACCAGTGGCAGTGGCTCAGCAACGACAACGACGACGGCACACGGCAACTCTCGACAGAAGCGGTGACTGTGCTGGATAGCATCAGCAACGACGACTGTTCGGCGGCGGCGGGGCTCGGAGGCAGTGGCTCTCGACGGCGGCGGCGCTCGACGGTAGCGGCGGTTCGCGGTGGTAGTCGTAACTTGGCTCTGATACCAACTGATGCAGCGTGAGGGGTCACGCTCTTCTGCTGACTCGATCGACCTTCAGGGATGCGAGATCTACAGGCTCCAACAAGGCTGTTGATTCTTAATAGAAGGATACCAGGGATGTTGGGCTTCAAATATCTGTTGATTTCCTAAGAAATGCCAAAAATTTGGTATTTCTATGTAAATGTTAGTACTCCTAACAAAATACAATAGATAAAATAAATAAACTTCAAATAATCACTAATCTCTGCATTGTCAATTGGTTTACATGCTTATTTATAGAAGAGAATCTTAACAAACTAGGATCTCAACTAATTATCTAAATCTATAAACTAACAAACAAATATAACAAATCTTTATCTAATCCTAACTAAAATTTAAATTTGAATTCAAATAATGATTTGAAATTCAAATATAAATACAATAACTAAAACAAATAAAAATAAATCATAACAAATAAAACTAAAATACTAAAAATACAAATCATTCATAATCCTCCATATGGTGGTCCTCAACATTGATTGAATGGTCCATGATCGTGCTGCATCATTCTCTCCCTCTTCAGAAAAACTCGTCCTCGAGTTTGGTTGAACGATTTGGTGATGAAGTCCGAGTAGCTGATGACGTGTTCCACTGAATTTTGATTTGATGGCTTTAAGGTCATTCAACAAATTGACTTTTGCATTATTTCGATCTCCGGTGGTCATGGATTTTTTTTTCTATATTGGATTGGAATGAAAAGAAATATTTGTGAGGATGGGTGTTTTGGAAGGAAGACTTGGGTATGAGGGGTTAAATGTAATTTTTTTTATGAAATTAAGAGGAGATGGGCTCCGGTGGGATCTGGGGTTGTATGGGGTGGAGTGAATTTTTTTTTTTGTGGATAAAATATAGAGAATGGATAGATAAATGGGATATAGATTCACCAGTGGCAGTGGCTCAGCAACGACAACGACGACGGCACACGGCAACTCTCGACAGAAGCGGTGACTGTGCTGGATAGCATCAGCAACGACGACTGTTCGGCGGCGGCGGGGCTCGGAGGCAGTGGCTCTCGACGGCGGCGGCGCTCGACGGTAGCGGCGGTTCGCGGTGGTAGTCGTAACTTGGCTCTGATACCAACTGATGCAGCGTGAGGAGTCACGCTCTTCTGCTGACTCGATCGACCTTCAGGGATGCGAGATCTACAAGCTCCAACAAGGCTGTTGATTCTTAATAGAAGGATACCAGGGATGTTGGGCTTCAAATATCTGTTGATTTCCTAAGAAATGCCAAAAATTTGGTATTTCTATGTAAATGTTAGTACTCCTAACAAAATACAATAGATAAAATAAATAAACTTCAAATAATCACTAATCTCTGCATTGTCAATTGGTTTACATGCTTATTTATAGAAGAGAATCCTAACAAACTAGGATCTCAACTAATTATCTAAATCTATAAACTAACAAACAAATATAACAAATCTTTATCTAATCCTAACTAAAATTTAAATTTGAATTCAAATAATGATTTGAAATTCAAATATAAATACAATAACTAAAACAAATAAAAATAAATCATAACAAATAAAACTAAAATACTAAAAATACAAATCATTCATAATCCTCCATATGGTGGTCCTCAACATTGATTGAATGGTCCATGATCGTGCTGCATCAGCTGTCCAGAAGACAATGCCCGAACTAATAAGCAGGTCAGACGTATGCTCTCCTCTTGAAGAAAACTGTTAACAAATGGAATATTTTATGACACTAGAAAAGGACAATACGTCAGAAAAACAGTTATAGGATAATGATGATCCATAGATGACACATGTCCACAGATCCCGAGGTCACGTGGAGATTCCATATCATGATATGATCACCCCGCAAGGCCAAGCTCGGCACGCCCCTGTTTAGTATAAAAGGGGGACTACACCTCCCTTCTAAGGTATGTGAATACTGACTCTCTCTCCTACTCACACTCAAGAATTCTAAGTTTTTCTTCTTCTTCACACGAAGAGGCCATTGACTTGAGCGTCGGAGAGGCGTTAGCCGACACCACACTGGTGTGAGTTTCAGGTATCTAAAGGCGGAGGAATGAGGAAGAGGAAGACAACGACAAGAAACAAAAGCTTGCAGCGGATCGTCGTAAGGAAGAGTTTGGGCCAACACTCAGGTCCACATCTAAAGCCCGGATCACCAAAGATCCGGCCCAGGAAGGGAGAACCAGATTTCATCCCCCACACATTCATAAGTCATTTTTACTAAGCAAAATGCAATTCTATATATCTTGTTAGAAATCCAGTAAAACATAAACATCGTTATACTTTATTAAATTTTTTATAAAGTTATATTGGGCTAGACACCCAATTCAACATGCTAATTATTAATATTAATTAACTAGAAAAAGTATCTCTAGGTATCTTAGAAACAAGTTTTTTTTTCTTTTTGGTACAATTCATTAAGTCTGTCAATCGAACAAAACAGATCAGATAGGCTCATATTCGTATCTGTATCTGAACTATATATCTGAAAAATTATCTATATCCGATATCTAACGGATATTGAAAGTAAGTATCCGTATCCGAAATCGAATATGGATACTTATCCGAAATATCCAAAATTCAAAATAAATATGGGATTATTAAAATATCCAAAAGTCCAATATCCAAAAATAAAAATCATATATTTAATATTTGAAATATGTAAAAAAAACTAATAATTAACTAGTATAAAAAAACATAAAATTGGAAGTATATACATCAAACATTACATGATTTAGAGTAAAAATAAAAATAAAAACTCATATTAATCCTAAAAATATAAATAAATAATTACATAAATAATAATATAATAATATTTTCGTATATGAATATTTTTTCGGATCAGATACATGCATATCTGTATCCAATCCGTAAATTTTCGGATACAGATAACTTTTGGATACGGATACAGATTTTTTAGATATCTGATATTTTCTAAATTTTTAGATACGGATTCGAATCAGATACTGATATTTTTTTTGGATAATTGATAGGCTTACGATCCATGTTCAGCCCTTGCTACACAATCAAGTGGAATAAAAGGGAAAATACAGCCTAGTTGGGCTGATTTCATGGGCCTTGTCCACAGTTATATAGTTGAAGGATAATGTTACATCCACCCTCAATTCCAGTCTGCACGTGTTTTGAATATTTTAAAATATTAAACCTTATCTAATGAGGTACATGCTTTTATAAAAAAAAAATGAAGCATGTGTTCTAATGAATTGTATTGTTGCATTTATCGAAAGGGTCTTGCTAAACGGACCTCAAAATTTAAGCTTCATTGAGAAGTCTCAATAGGTGTGATTAGCTGATTGGTCCCTGTTTGACTTTTTTAAAAGGTAAAAAGGGCAAAGACAATATTACCCTTCTTTTGTATTTGAGTTTTTCATTTTAAAAAACAATCCCTCGTTAATTGGGATTGTATAACCACCTCTAGCAAAAATTTCTTTTTAACCTCCACCGCTTCAAAAATTCATTCCGACCGGCCTCCTCATCTCCGGTGAATGGTATCACCACCCTTGGATTGCTCTTGTCGCCCTCTATCATATGAGAGGCGGATCGACTACCTTTTGAGCTCTCCTCCGACCTCCACCTTCTCTAACTCCATTTTTTCCAGATTCAGCTATAGATAATTTCATATACAAATTTTAGATATAATATTAATATGAAATTCATATGAAATAATTATGGTGTACATGCTAATGAGACATTGCTTAGATGATTAATAAAAATATTTAAATATATATATGACAAAAATAATTAAATATTATTCAGATATACATTAATCAAATCCATCGGAACAAACATAACAAATAGTAAATTGGCTTGGATAAATTATTCAGATACACATATATCTGGAATTTGAATCAACAACTTTGCATTGGATACAAATGTATTTGTAATCTGAATAAGTTTAAAAATGTAACAATTATGATTTACATGTTAATGAGGCATTGCATAGATGATTAACAAAATTCTTTAAATATAGATGATAAAAAACAATTAAATATTATTAGATACACATTAATCAAATCCATCAAAACAAAAATAACAAAGCAAATTGGGTTGGGTAATAATTCAGATACAAGGGTATCTGAATTTTAAATTAACAATTTTACATTAGATAAAAGTGTATTTTGAATCTGAATGATTTTAATAATGATCACGCTTAAAAATATACTGAATGACTCAATATGCATAATTATACACATACACAACAACAAAAATGATTATACAAATCGTAATTATTCAGAACTCAAAAATCGCACTGAATAATGATCATGCAAGGTTAAAAATCTAGATACAATAGCCATGTATCTGAATTTAAATTAAATCCGATCTTAAAAACATATATGATGATTCAAAGATAAATGTATATGGTGATTCAAAGATTAATGTAAAATCAGAACAATATGTTTTATTCAGATTGAAAAGCCTAACCTGAATAGATCGCTATTATTTGCACCACAATCAAGTCGCAAATTAAAAAAAAAATTACTTGAGTAATTATAATCTTTTCCTCCAATCCGCACCAAAACTGAATTCGATATTTGTTTTCTTCCACATATCAATCTAAATTTAAAAAAATGTAAATCTTGTTTTTTGACATCCAATTGAATTGATTCTTTCAAAAAGAGAGATAATATCCCAAATCGTAACCACCTCGAAATTTAAGGAATCGATTATGGTCTATTAAGATAGAAAGTGTAAAGTGGATAATTCAATCTTGTCACCTCGTGAGGCTTGGGATGAGGGGTCTACCAATTGGGGCCCAAAAATCATTATTGTTATCGAAAATATAAAAAAATTCTTTCAAAGCATATGTCTTGTTAACATGAGCATATGCATTGATAGAAATCTATCGACGCATATAGGATTGGAATTGGGGCTGGAAAATAGATTTGGGTGTAACAGTGCCCATAGTTGAAATTTTAGTTTTGTCCTGTCCGGGCCTATTTATCAAAAATAAATTTTAGAAATAATTTTTTTTTTTTGTTATAAAAAAATGTCAACAGGTTATTGGGAGGTTTTGATATTTGTTTAATAAATACCTTTTAATGGGTATTGAGAATACCGTAGAGAGATTCAAATAGATGTTGAGAAGGTAATTAAGGGTAGCAAGTGTTGGAATGTTATTTTTTCATGTTTGAGAAGCTCCAAAAGAAACAATTCTCTATCATCCCCTGCTTTTCCGAACGCGGAGTTATCCGCCGTGGTCCAAAACGTGGCCCAAGAAAAAAACTCACTTGTATTATATTGTATGTTCTCAAATTTTATCCTATGGATGTAGATTTAGGGTGTAATGCGTTTGAGAATTTTTTTTTTTTGGTGTAATGCGTTTGAGATTTTTTTTTTCTTAAAAACGGAGTTTAAAATTGAGTTTGCAGGAAGGCATCTCTTCACATCTATACTACTATAAAAAGTACGAGTTGGATGGGAAACATTTTAGCAAATTTTACCCCTAAAAATTAATAAAAAAGACAATTATATCTATCAACAAATCTTATTCACTTATCATAAATTTTATATCACAAATTATATTTTATCTCAAAAAAATGATTTTGAAAATAAAAATAAAAAACTGAGTATTTTTCATTATTTATATAATTCATTAACAAATTTTATCCAAATTTATTTGATTTGATTATTAACTATAATTAACAAATTATAATTCATTTGCTTATTAATTTTAAAAATAGTTTTATCTTATTTAGAATTTATTTTAAGTAATAAATAGATAAATTCGAATTAATATGAGTTTAAACATTTGATCTTATTTTTTATCATGAGATATTCAATTATTCACATTTTTTGGGGTTTTTTTTTATTTCTTATTTTTTAAAAGTATGATCTTTTTTTTGTTATTTTAAGTCTCACGTAATTTTTATTTATTTTCGGTTTTAATATTTTTATCATCTTTTACTTTCTACTTTTTACTCCCTAATTTTATGGGATTCTTATTTAATAACTATTTATTATTTTAAAAATTCATATTTTATTTGTATTTGATGGTTTTCTTTCATCCCTATTTTAAGGGGATTTAGAAACCAATAAATCGAGTTATGTTGTAATATGGATGACTACCATTGACTTTGTCATCACTTATCTTAAAGGATTAGATTCAAACATTTGACTTTGTAATCACTTATCCCAATTAGTTGGACTCAACCCTTTTGACTTTGTAAAGGATTGATAAAATCAAATCCTTCTAAATCTTGTTTGTTATTATCTTCTAATGCCTATAAATATAGGCCTGGATGTATTCATTGATGAGATCAATTAAGAAGATAGAAAATACAGAGTTCTTCCTTCATCTCTCTCCCATATTTCTTCTTTGGTTGGTATATTTAATCTTATTCTTTTATTTACATTTATAACACGTTATCAGCACGATGCTCTATGTAAATCAACTACTACATACATATAATTAATTTTATTCAATAAGCTTGGAACCCGTAGGAAAATTATGTGTAGAACCCGTATACATCTATCTTCTATTTTTCATACATGCAATCCCCGTGAATTATTTTCATGCATATGTTATGATTTTTCCATGCAACAGTATGCATTTTTTTCATGCAAGTTGTATACATCTAATTATGCATGCAATTTTTTATGTGAAACAGTGGCATTTTTTTCCATGCAACCCTTATACATCTAATTATGCATGCAATTTTTCCCATGCAACAGTATGCGGCATCTACCAATTGATTATTTATTTTTCATGCAATAGTTCCATATTTGTCATTTATTATTAAAATTTAAATCTTTTTATTATTCAAATATAATACATCTATATGTAGCCAGAAGTTCTCACAAATAAGTAATTAGAACAAGAAATTCTAATTTCATGTGTAGAACCAGAAGTTCTCACAAATATTAATTTTATATGTAGAACCAGAAGTTCTCACAAATTCTAATTTCATGTGTAGAACCAGAAGTTCTCACAAATATTAATTTTATGTGTAGAACCAGAAGTTCTCACAAATTCTAATTTTATGTGTAGAACCAGAAATTCTCACAAATAATTAATGGAACCTGAAGTTCTAATTAATTTTATATACAGAACCAGAAGTTCTTATTTTATGGAACCTGAAGTTCTAATTAATTTTTATATTGAACTAGATGTTCATATTTTATATATGGAACCTGAAGTTCTAGTCTTATTTATAGAACCAGAAGTTCTAATATTATGTATTAGACCCGAATTTCTAATCTCATATGTAGAACCAGAAATTCTCACAAATACATTATAGTTCTAATTTTTTATGTAGAACCAGAAGTTCTTATAAAATAAATAATTAGAATCAGAAGTTCTAATTTCATGTGTAGAACTAGAAGTTCTCACAAATAAATTGTAGTTCTAATTTTTTTTGTGTAGAACCGGAAGTTCTCGCAAATAATTAATAGAACCAGAATTCTTATTAGAACCAGAAGTTCTCACAAACAAATGATAGAACATATGTTTCGATTGTGTATGTCCTTTATGATATCCTATAATAATTTTGAATTTATTTTTCTAATTATGATATTTAATTTTTTTTGGGATCGGACTTGTGTTATAACATCCAAACATTCACGTGCAATAGTATGCACAGTATATATAAATAATATAAAAAAAAGAAAAAAAAAAAGAGATGATGAAACAGTATGCATATATATGTGTGTGTGTGCATGCAACAGTACGTGGATATATATATATATATATATAAAGACCATGCAATTTCATTAATATTCATATACACCAATCCATGCAATATATATTGAAAGCATGCCACCCGTGAATAATTTTTTTTTACAATATTTCTTCTGCATGTATGTTGTTTTTTTAAAAAAAACCATCAATATTCCGTGATATTATTATGGCAGTTCTGTAATTTCTTGGATTAATATCATGCATGTATATTTTTATTTTTATTTTGATGGGTTAAATTTTTTTTAAAATGAATATTACTCTTCCAAATAATGTCTAACCCGTGGCCATATAAACAATTGGGTTATTATTATTTTATTTATGAACCCATAAAGTTTGACTGTTATGAATGCTTAGATTTTATATTTCTATTGGATTATTGAAATCTCTATAAAGTTAAGACCATTAATATGTTTGTGAATAAAATATGATTTTATTTAACTACAAGTCAAGTAAAATTTGATCTTTATGCAAAATGACATTTAGCTTCACTGAATTTATGATTTTCTTGATTGAATGAATCGGTGATAAAGGGTTTGACAGAGCATTAGCTCTCATCTAGATTCATATTATATCATTTATTATTTTTGCATCAATGATTGTTGATTTTTCCTTTGAGACATCACATATATGATGACCTAAAAAAAAATGAGCAGAAAGATCTGTTAAACTTGTGAAACTCCCTGAAGGAATGTTATGATCACCAGAAGTGATCATATTTTTCAAAGGCATATGCCATAAATGGCTAAATCTAAAAATTCATAATGAGACTTTCAAAGCCATTATTGAGAGATGGTCCTGAAGACCTAAATTTTATATATGCCTCACTTAGTTTTTTGAGATATTGACATTATTATTTAAATTGAAATGTCTTTATCTTTATTATTTTGCATCATGATATTTTTTTTACTGCATTTGAATTATTTAATGGTTAATTTATTAAAATATTTATTCTATTTTGAATGACTGAATTTTATTATCCATTTTAAAGGTATGGATCGGGAAGTCATTATAAATAATGACATTTGTCTGGTAGATAGTGCAACATCTCATACCATTCTGAAAAACCAGAAGTTTTTCTCTGATTTGGTATACAATGCAGCTAAGGTGTCCACCATTGCTGGACCAGTCAATATTATTGAAGGCTCCGGAAGAGCCCATGTGATATTACCAAATGGTACCCACCTATTCATCCAGAATGCACTATATTCAAGTAATTCTAAAAGAAATTTGCTTAGTTTTAAAGACATAAGGATGAACGGATACCATATTGAAACAAGCAATGAAGGTAACAAAGAATTTCTTTGCATTACTTCTAGTGTTGGAAGCCTGAAGCTTACACTTGAAAAATTCTCTGCACTATCCATGGGGTTATACCATACAACACTTAGCGTTGTAGAAACACACTCTGTCATGAGCCTGAAGCTCAATGATCCAAATACCTTAATATTATGGCACGATCGCTTGGGTCATCCTGGAGCCAACATGTTACGAAGGATTATGAATAATTCTAATGGACACTCTATGACAAATCAATATCTTACCCTACCTAGTGATTATATTTGTACCCCTTGCTCACAAGGTAAACTTGTTACTAGACCTTCTTTTCTTAAAATTGCATCCGAGTCTCCATCCTTTTTACAAAGAATCCATGGTGATATTTGTGGCCCAATTCACCCTCATAGCGGACCTTTTAAATATTTTATGGTTTTAATTGATGCTTCTACTCGTTGGTCACATGTTTGCTTACTCTCTACTCGTAATTTAGCATTTGCTAGATTACTTGCTCAAATTATCAAACTTAGAGTGCATTTTCCTGACCATTACATTAAGTCCATTCGATTAGATAATGCAGGAGAATTTACTTCTCAAATTTTTGATGATTACTGTTTATCACAAGGTATTGATATTCAACACCCAGTTCCCCATGTTCATACACAAAATGGTCTAGCCGAATCTTTGATCAAACGTTTACAACTTATTGCAAGACCTTTACTCATGCAATCCAAATTGCCCGTGTCTGCTTGGGGACATGCCATCTTGCATGCTGCTAAGCTAATTAAACTTAGGCCGACTGCTTATCACCCTTTTTCACCTTCACAACTTGTGTCAGGCTGTCAACCCAACATTTCACATTTGCGTAAATTTGGTTGCGCAGTGCAAATTCCTATCCCACCACCACAACGTACAAAAATGGGTCCCCAACGTCGTTTGGGAATATATGTTGGTTATGATTCTCCTTCTATTATTCGTTATATGGAACCATTGACAGGTGATGTGTTTACTGCTAGATTTGCTGATTGTCATTTTGATGAGACACTTTTCCCGCCGTTAGGGGGAGGGAAGAACGTACCTGAAGTACGTTCCGTTCCTGAAGAACGCCGAGAATTATCGTGGAATGCATCCACTTTGTCTCATCTAGACCCCCGTACCGCTCAATGCGAAAATGAAGTACGAAGGATATTGCATCTTCAGGATATCGCAAATCAAATTCCTGATGCATTCAATGATGCAGCCAAAGTGACCAAATCACATGTACCAGCTGCAAATGTGCCAGCCCGAATAGATGTCACAAGAGGACAAACTACAAATTTGGCGGCAAATGAATCTTCTGCACGCCAGAAGCGTGGAAGACCTATAGGTTCTAAAGATTCAGCTCCCCGGAAGAGGAGACCAAATGAAATATCATGCCCTAAGAATGCTCCAGAAGAAGTTATGCATAATACTCCAGAAGAGATTATGAACAATAGATCCACTTTCTCTAAAACTCCAGAAGAGTATAATGTCCCTGAGGTGACACGAGTCCCAGAAGTGACTGTACAAACTCTTGAAGAGGAAAATGTACCTAATAATAATGAGATCTCTATATTTTATGCGCATTCAAGAGAAATGTGGAATCGTAAAGAAATGATCATCGATGACATTTTTTCATTCGCAGTAGCTACTGAAATTTCAAAGGGCGATGATGATAATGAACCACGTAGCATAAATGAATGTCGACAAAGAAGTGATTGGCCAAAGTGGAAAGATGCTATTCAAGCAGAATTGAGTTCTCTTGAAAAACGTGGTGTATTCGGACCTATAGTACAGACCCCAAAAGGTGTAAACCCAGTAGGTTACAAATGGGTGTTTGTAAGAAAACGAAATGAGAAAAATGAAATCACTAGATATAAGGCACGTCTTGTGGCACAAGGTTTCCTGCAGAAACCTGGGATTGATTATGAAGAAACTTACTCACCAGTTATGGATGCAATAACGTTCCGTTACTTAATAAGTCTCGCAGTTTCTGAAAAACTCGATATGAGACTAATGGACGTTGTAACAGCTTATCTATATGGGAATTTAGATGCTGATATTTATATGAAAATCCCTGAAGGATATAAATTGCCTGAAGCAAAATCAAAGAGTATGTATTCAATAAAACTAAGACGTTCACTGTACGGCTTAAAGCAATCTGGAAGAATGTGGTACAACCGTCTTAGTGAATATTTGATAAAAGCTGGATATGAAAACAATCTCATTTGCCCATGTGTCTTTATAAAGAAATCCAATAAGGGATTTGCTATTTTAGCAGTTTATGTTGATGACATAAATTTAATTGGGACTCCTGAAGAGCTCAACGAAACTGCAGAATGTCTGAAGAAGGAATTTGAAATGAAAGACCTTGGGAAAACTAAATATTGTCTCGGTCTGCAGATCGAACAAAATTCTAATGGAATATTGATCCACCAATCAAAATATATAGAAAAGGTATTGCAACGCTTTAACATGGATAAAGCGCACCCTCTAAGTACACCCATGGTCGTTCGATCCTTGGACGTTAAGAAAGACCCATATCGTCCTAAAGATGAAAACGAGGCAACTCTTGGTCCAGAAGTACCATATTTGAGTGCTATTGGTGCACTGCTATACTTGGCTCAATATACGAGACCAGACATAGCCTTCTCAGTCAATCTCTTAGCGAGATACAGTTCTGCACCAACTCGTAGGCATTGGAATGGTATCAAGCATATTATGAGATACCTTCGTGGAACCACCGATTTGGGATTATTTTATTCAAATGATAAATCTAATGATTCGCATCTAGTTGGCTATGCAGATGCAGGTTATCTTTCTGATCCTCACAAAGGTCGATCACAGACAGGTTATGTGTATCTTAATAACAATGCTGCTATCTCATGGAGATCTACAAAGCAAACATTGGTGGCTACCTCATCTAATCATGCAGAAATATTGGCGTTACATGAAGCTAGTAGAGAATGTGTTTGGTTAAGATCATTGATTCAACATATCCATAGCACCTGTGGATTGTCATCTACAACAAATATTCCTACAACCATATATGAAGACAATAGTGCATGCATTGCTCAAATCCAAGGAGGTTACATCAAGGGAGATAGGACTAAACACATCTCACCGAAGTTCTTCTACACCCATGAACTCCAAAAGAATCACGAAATTGAAGTCAAACAGATCCGCTCCAGTGACAATCTTGCAGATCTCTTCACTAAAGCTCTGCCAAAATCAACCTTCCAGAAGATGGTGCGTGAAGTTGGCATGCGTCGACTTAATCATCAGACAGTCTGAGACTTTCCTAAATCAGGGGGAGTAACTAATAAATGTGACAATATTCCACCATGGACATCGATTACATATTGTACTCTTTTTCCTTCGCCTAGGTTTTGTCCCACTGGGTTTTCCTAGCAAGGTTTTAATGAGGCAGTATTAAACGCGTCCAACATGACTAAGATCAAGTAATTGTACTCTTTTTCCTTCGCTTTGATTTTTTCCCAATGGGTTTTTCCAAGCAAGGTTTTAATGAGGCAATTACCTTAGTATAATGGTTGATGGTCATCCAAGGGGGAGTGTTGTAATATGGATGACTATCATTGACTTTGTCATCACTTATCCTAAAGGATTAGATTCAAACATTTGACTTTGTAATCACTTATCCCAATTAGTTGGACTCAACCCTTTTGACTTTGTAAAGGATTGATAAAATCAAATCCTTCTAAATCTTGTTTGTTATTATCTTCTAATGCCTATAAATATAGGCCTGGATTGTATTCATTGATGAGATCAATTAAGAAGATAGAAAATACAGAGTTCTTCCTTCATCTCTCTCCCATATTTCTTCTTTGGTTGGTATATTTAATCTTATTCTTTTATTTACATTTATAACAAGTTAATTATTGAAGTTTAAAAACCTAATATAGATAATTTAAAATTAAATAAATAATAGATAGAAAATGAGTTTTTAATTTTTAAATTTAAATTTCATTATAGATAAGACAAAATAAAATCAAAAATCGTTTTAATGCTTTTTAAATCTAACTTTAAATATATCAATTTTTTTTTTTTAGGATAACTACTCTATCCCAATCTCTTGATTTTGGATAAAATCCACCTAAAAGAAACTATAAATGCCCATTGCCTATCGTATTCATTTTATTCCTTTTTTTTAGTTTTTCATTTTCATCTCTTTAGAAATATTTATATTTTTTTTTGTTTTATGATTTATGTTTGCCTAATTTTTTTTTGTTTTTAGATGAAATTTTTAGGGATGATGAATATGCTTTATTTAGAATTTGTTTAATATTTTTGTTGCAGGTTGCTTAATGATAAAATTGTTCTAATCCTTTGCTTGGTTAAATGTTTATATTTCATATGAATTGGTTAGTGCATACAAAGAGTTTAACACACAAAAAAGGAAGGTTGTTCTTTTCAATATTTTGATTTTATTTTTATTATCTAATTAATTGTTTTAGTTTTTAATAGCTAATATTATTAGAATTTTGACTTAAATAATTATATAAAAATAATTATTAATAAAATAACCTTTGATCAATAGAAGATAGATATAATTATTTAGAAAATAATCATTTGATCAATAAAAGATAGATATAATAGATATGATAATAACCAATTTTTTTTATTTTCAGAAATTCAAAATATATATAGATAAAAGTAGATCTTGAAAAACTAAAACCAATTTTTTTTTCGAATTTATATATAAAATAGATATAATAACCAATTTTTTATGTTTAGAAATTCAAAATGCACATAGATAAAAATAGATTTTGTGATACAATATTGATTTTAAAATTTAAAATTTATATATATATTAATGATAGACATAAAAACCATTTTTCTATTTTTAGAAATTCAAAATGTATATATATAAAAAAATAGATCTTGAAAAAAAATCTGTTTTAATTATTTTAGAATTTAAAATAATTAATTTTTCAATTCAAATTCATTTTATTGAGAATGATATGGTTTGTTATATTTTAGTACAAAATATAGATAAAAATGAATCATAAAAAATAAAAAAAATTGTTATATCTGTAAAAAAAACATTTATTTTGAACGAATCAGTTCCAATAAAATAAATATAAATATCCAACCTCTCATATTCAATTCATTTTTTTAGTTTCTAGGGCCTTTATGTATTTGGAAGATATTTTTATATGTTTTTTTATTTTTTTGTTCATGTTTTATTATGTTTTATTAATATTTAAATTAAAATATTTAGAATTTTAGTTTGGTTTTTAATAATTATTTGTAAGGATGATGAATGAGTTTTATTTTTAATATTTCTTAACATTTTATTTGGATATTCTAATTATTTGCTTTAATGAATGTTTTTTATTTCTGGAGAATGAATTATACATACAAGAGTTATCTTCTACACACTGTTCTTTTTAAATATTTTTATTTTTTATCTTTCTATTTTTAATATCTAAATAATAATCTTCTGATGTATTTATTCATTTTATATTTTAATTATAAAAAATTATACATATTATTCTACATACTTGGTAGAAGTACACAGAAATATACATTTATTAATTCATTTAATAAAAATATGATTTTATATATTTATACTTTATATATTTTTAATAATATTTAGATTAAAATATTATGTTTTTTCATTTTTTTAATTATTATTTTTTGGGTTTTATTAAATACTAGGTAAACTATAATTTCACAAATATTTTGATATACAAAAAATAATAAATTTAAATAAATATGATATTATAAGATAATTAATTAAAAATGATATTTTAAGATATTTTATTAAATACATAACTTATATAATAGATATAATAACCAATTTTTTATTTTTAGAAATTC
The DNA here is from genome assembly GCA_030737845.1 of Acorus calamus. Taxonomy (NCBI): domain Eukaryota; kingdom Viridiplantae; phylum Streptophyta; class Magnoliopsida; order Acorales; family Acoraceae; genus Acorus; species Acorus calamus. The sequence goes on along the minus strand of CM060874.1, from coordinate 7,034,347 downwards.
AAAATACATATAGATAAAATAAGATCTTGAAAAACAAATTTTTTTCTCAAAAATATACAAAAAATACAACTCTATCTATCAACAAATCTTTTCTCTATTTTTCATACAGATTCTATCTCACAATTTAGAATTTATCTCAAAAATATAAAATTGAAAAATAAATATATAGCATTTAGCATTTTTTATTATTTATATAATCCATAATATACTAGATTTTATCTTTAAAAATATAGTAAAAATCATTTTAAATTTATACTTATTATTAATTTAAAAAAAATAATTATCTTATTTTGAATTTATTTTAAGTGATAAATATAAATTTTTAGGTAAAACATTAATTGGAAAGATTGATCTCATTTTACATCGTGAAATATTCATTTTTGAGAAAAAGTTATTTCACATTCATAAGTATGTATTGAATGTCACTTTCACACGAGCTATTGAAAATTTATGGGTTTTTAAATAATTGTTGGAAAGTTGAAAAATTTAATTTATGGTAAATTTAATATTTATAAACAAAATTGATTATGATTTGACATTGTAACTGAAATTGCACATGTATCATATTACATGCCTATAATTAACTTAAGATCCTCCTGTCATTTATTCAAAAAAGCTTTAATATCTAAAGTTGAATTTAAAAATAAAAAAAACTTGGTGAGAAATTTTTAGATAAATTTTTTAATTCTTTATTTTCAGATGTTCATTATATCTAGAACATTTGACAAATTTTCATTGTAGATATCTATAAAATCATAATTGAATTCTCTATCATTTATTTTTTAAGACAAAAGCTCATAGAGACAAAAGGTTTGTACACTAAATTTTGTGATATTGTTTCTTTTTTTATTTTTTTATTTGCTCAATTTTTTATATGTTAATTATTTTGAATATCCTCTTAATTTAACTTCATATTAATTTTTGTTTTTTGATTTTTCATAGAATGTATGTTTTAGAATTTTGATTGAAAATACATGGAGATGGAATAAGTGTAAATATTAAATTTTAGTTTTTTTATTTATTTAATTTTTTTTTGCCGAATTTTATTTATGTTGAATTTTAATATCGTCTTAGTTAAAATTAATATTGAATTTTTTTCTAGAATTTTAATTTTTATGTTTTTTTTAGTTTATTTCAAGTTATATTAATAGCTAATTTTGGGTCAAATATTATTTTCAACGTTAATTCTCATTTTTCATAATGAAATGGGCTTTTTTTTGTCATTATTTATTTCACAGTTATAGGTATATATCAATAATCTCTTTCAAACAAGCTATTGATCATCATGATCGGAGTTACAAGTGAAAAGTTGTGGATTTTTTAAACTAATTTTGTAATTATTTATTTAATTGTTGATAAGTTTAGGAGTTATAAACAAATTTTTTTATGATTTAATATTACAAATTAAATTACATGTGTATCATATTATATGACCATAAATAACCTATGATTCTCCTATCATTCACAAAAGCTAATATGTAAAGTCGCATTTTAAAGAAAAAAAATTTGGTGAAAAATTTTTGGACAATTTTTTTATTATTTTATTATTTATTTTTAGATGCTTATTATGTATCTAAAACATTTACCATCTTTTGATTCTAGAAATCAGCAAAATCATAATTGAATTTTTAATAATTTATTTTGAAGACAAAAAACACATAAAGACAAAAAGGTATGTACATTAAATTATGTTTTATTTTTTATTTATTTATTTGTTCAAATTTTCATATGTTAATCATTTTTAAAATCCTCTTAGTTTGACTTCATATCAAAAAAATTTAGAATTTTTTTAGAATTTTGATCGAAAATAATGGAGATGGAAAATGCATAGATATTACATTAAATGAAATTGAAAATCAAAACTAGAAATGGCTAAGCATACCGATTCATTATGTTGTTTTGAGTTGTAGAGATTGTAGAAGGGTTTCCATTATTCATATTTTCTTATGGATGAGAATGTACTTAGAGTTTTTTTTAGATTTTATTTAAATATTATATTTGAATAAGATAAATTTTAATTCAGTTCATTTTCATATTTTTAATATTTTGAAGAATGTCATGATTGTAGTATTTGGAAGAAATAATCGATTATAATTTTGAACTCAAGCAAATTGTGTGAATAAAATAATTTAAAATAATTATTCACATTAAAATTTATTTATATATTTGTCCAAAACAATATCATGATAGTACCTAATCTAACTTTCAAATATAAAATTATTCTTTTTAGAAATTAGGTAATTAGTTTTATTTGAAAAAAATTTAAACTATATATGAAATTTAGCACTCCAAATTTAACTATATAATTTTAGTTCTTTTATTAAGTTAGTATCATATAATATAATTTACGCATTTAAATATCTGTTACTAATATTATAATATTTAAAATTATGTTTTTATTATAAAAAAATGATTTTAACACTTTAATTTAAAAATAAACAAAATAATAATTACAAATAATGTTGACAAAAATTCACGTGCGATGCACGTGTGCATTAACTAGTATTATGAAAAAAGTTAGTTTTTAAGCACTTAGTATAAAAATGTATGTAACTTTTAATTAATTTACAGTTTCCTTTTTTTTATTTTGAAACGGGTTTAAAAAAATCAGATTCCTATAAAGTCATAATCTTCTCAAGGCCACATCTATACGCTCCCTTGAGTTAAATTATATTTTTTTTAGGAAAATATAGTAATTTTATATTCTCAATAAAAAAGAACATGACTTAGTGAAATGAGAAGAGTAAAATAATAAAAAAAAATTAAAACAATAATAAAAAAAATACACACATTCATAGTGTCAAAAAATCCCTTTAGATAAACTATATTGTTTTTGTGTTTTAATCATGCCGAATGTATTTATTATTTATTCTCTCTCCAGATATATGCTCACCAAGTGGTATTAGAGTAATCCTGATCATGACACCCTCCCACTCCAAATATAACATATAGCTAAAAAAAATCTATATATAAAATAAAATAAAATAACTCATGATATGAGGATCTGTCAGGCATCATATTTAAGAGTTGAGGTGATGAAGTACAGAGGGGACGAATCTGAAATCTGGAAACTATTGAATGGACAGAACAATTAAATGAAAAGAGGGGAAAAAATACTAGAAGAGAATAGATGCAAGAGGAAAGGAGGATTGAGTTTAGAGAAAAGGATCCAAAAGTTATTGTTTAACAAGCTTGGCATTAGATTCTCTCCTATCTGGATATAAAAAAAGGGCTTGATAAAAATGGAAGGTCTTATTATATGTTCGAATTCCACATGGAATCATTTAGACCTTGTTGGATTTGATTTAATATGTAAACTTCAAATTACATATTTATGAAGTGAGAGTTGAAAGAAAAAAAAATTTCCTTCTCAAGTGTAACATTTGAGTTTGATGAATTCTCCAAAATCATAAAATTGCTCACCATAAATATAATAAGAAATTAAAAAATATTGGGTTGAGATTCGAAGTATTAAAAAATGAAAAGAAGTACACCAACACAAATAATAGATTTACGTGGTTCGACAAAGATTGCATACTTCCACGAAGAGGGCAGAGAAAATATTTATTAATTTTTGAAATACAAATCGTAGTATGATGAGATTATAAATATGATAGTATTTCAATTGTACCTTACTCACAAAAAGAATATATATATTATGTAGCCTTAACACATGGCCATAATGTCGCTACATATAATACAGAATTACAACATTGTAACTATACAGAAAGGGAAACTATAGCCAACCGTGTAAACTTCATTCTACATGCAATACTTTCTAGATGATCCAAAAATCAAAATGCAAGAAATAAATCCAACAAAACATTTCATATAGCGTCTACCATTTTTGCAAAAGAAACGCCAGCTTCTCACTTTTATCATCCATGCTTGTCACACACAAAAAAAAAGGAAAAATGTGAAGCATCTTCTTTGTAGCTTTGCCTTGCATACAAGGATACAACTCATTTAGAACCTTCACTTCTCTATATGACTGAGAGAAGCTTTACGTCAACAACAACAAAACACAAAAACATGGTGCAGTACAGCAGTTCCAGGCATAGAAAACATCGGTCCATCGCGACATGGATGGTCGTGATTTTTTCGATGATGATGGACCTAGGATCGGCCGATGATCCAACGGTCTACTTGCCTTCCGAGGGCCTACTCTGCATAAGCAAGTGCGATACGTGCCCCTCGCTTTGCGTGCCCCCGCCTCCACCACCACCACCACCTCAATCTCCACCACCTATTATAATTCTCTCTCCACCTAAAAGCTATGTCACATTAAATCAATCACCGCCGCCACCACCACCGCCGCCGCCACCACCACAAGAGAATTCGTACTCTTCGAAGAGTCCTCCTGCTGACGAGGATGCGAAGAAGGCTCCACCACCTCCTCCGGTGGAGTCTGAAAGCAACTCCTACCATTACTACTACCTTTACCCATCGAAGGCGCCATCGATGTCGTTTCATCGCACTTTTCTACAAGTTTTGTTGGTGATTATCTTGATCTCCATGTTTATTTGTTGATGATGAAGTGGTATAACATGGTTTTATACAACGTTTGTGGTTGATGTGGATTCATGGTATACATGTATCATAAGTTGTGTGCACTTGTTAGTACTATTTTCAACATGTTCTAACTGTAAGTGGTCTGCAGCAGGATTTCAAATAATTGTAATAGCACTTTGTTGTTTTGTTACATGTTTTATGATTAATTTATATTCAGATGTGATTTTTGTGTGAATAGCACATCATCTAACATTAGCTTGAGAGTGTAGAATGCCAACATTTATCACATTTGGTATAAAAAAAATAAAAAAATGGATAGAATGCTAACGTTTATCTAATTTTGAAATAAAATAGATTTGACATTTTTAATAAACGTGTGAGAAATTCAAGTGTTAGATAAGATAATTTTTTTTAAATGACAAAGAAGATTTTTATTTATTGCCTTTGTCTACGTAGGTGTAAATATGTAAGCAAACAATTAATTTTTTTTAAAAAAAAGGCCACAAAACATTGATATTTACCCAAGGTGTAATAGAGAAGTTTGCAGAATCACATGCAACAGAAACCACACACTACCTTTAAAACTTGAAACAATTTATAGGAGAATGATATGATGATATGTACACCCAATTGGATCCCCAATTGCAATCCCTATCGATTTTTTTTTTAAATATACTCTTTCTATTGAAGTACATGCAGTTAAATAAAATAAAATATATACTGAGATACATTAGTATATTTTTTTCGCGTTGAAAAAATGATAAATTTTTTTACATCATACACTATGATATAACTGTATATATTATGTATATACTTGTTTTCATAGTGTATAGACTACAAAACAGACTGCAAAATGAACCGAGTATATCAACGCTCATTTATTAATTTTGACGTCCTACAACACATCAGAAACTGATAAAAGTAGAACTAAAGCTTATAATATACGTAGTAGAATTCACCACAGAAATGACAATGTCTTTGAAACACGCATAGTTTTCTTTGACAACCACAAAAATAGGCACTGTTCCCTTTTTTCTGAACACTTGAATGAATGATTTAAATATAAAAAATAAAAACCAAAACCAAGCCAAAGGTAGTTGAAGTGGGTCAGATAAATGACAAACAGAACTTATGATACCAGAGACCACACAAATTTAATGAAAAGAAGAAAAATTTCTCCAACAAGTGAATGCATCAAAAACCAACACTTAGCCGTCCGGGAAATTGTTGACCTGTCCTTGCTCCATCTTATCTTGGTTATTCACTTTGTAAGATATACGTAATCGCATGGCGAGGGCTCTCTGATACCAAGCAAAAGAAAAATAGTCAGAACACCTCTTGGAGATGCCAATGTGGAATGGAATTACTAATATCAATAGGAGAAGTTTTTCTTAAATTGTTTTAAGATAGAGGAGTTTGATGCGCAAACAAACACATACATCATGATGCGGGGTGATTATGAATCATCTTATCCAAAGACAAAATAAAAGGGGCCATAATGTATAATGTATATTTCTCAAAAAAATTTACATTTTCCAACAGATGAGTGCATATGAACATCATAAAATTATAATGAGCATTGTATATCAGATCAGTCCAGTGCAATTACTATACTGTCATTGTATCTTCAAAATCTGGGATGTCTGACATATTGGATTAACAGGTCCACATCTTGGGACGATGTTTCTATAACCTCTCACTACAGCCATCCCATTAAAAAAAGAAGAAGAAGAAAGCATTCAATTTTCAGGGGCTTGAAATTTTGCTCGTTGATAAAATTTAGAGAAAGATAACTTGGGAATTCCTACCTCATTCACATTTAAGCAAAGACCAAAATTGGAATTTGGATATATCCTCTTTAAAACTAATTCAACAAAAATGGACATAAATATGATGTATCCATGCTTGAACCTTGTGAATCTTTTTTAATATGTTTTTCACAAAGAAGACGAAATAGCCAAGACAAGATAGGATGTAATACTGAAAAAATAAAAGGATCCCTGCTCAAACTTAGGACAATAGATACCTATAATCTGGTTGAATATGCATGAAATTCTCATGACCAATAAGGGCATGGGTATGAAGACACACCTCTATGTATATGAATATACAGGACGTAGCATGTACAAGTTTTTTTCATATAAGTATAGCAACAGATTGAGCATGTTCTATGTGTGATTATGCATGTGTTTTACCACATCATGGCTATGATATTTGTTTTAAGCAACCTCTAGCATATTTTACCAAAGTATTTATGCATGCATGGTGCATGATGATACAATGTAAAACTATATGATCGTATTCCTATGTCATGAGTTTCTGACGGGTATTAAGCATCAAAATCTAATTGTCAATCTAACATGGTAACATTGACTGCTAAAAAGAATGTGCGAAGCACATAGATATGGAGAAATCTAAAATTGTCTCAAACATAAATGCGATAGTCAAGAGTCTAAAAACACATTGCATCCTTGATAATCTAATGTGAAGATCCTGGTTTCCCAAATTGCTCTGAACAGCCAGCACATATTACATTGTGTCTAAACAGCAAATACTTAATACTAGCATGTTAGGACAATGAAATTATATATGCACGTGTTGAATTACACAGTTGAGAATATACATAAATTTGATGTTACCAAAATTCATAAAAGAATCTCAACAGATTATACCAACAAAACATAGTCCCTTTCAAATAATCTGGTGTCAAAAAATACGAAGTACATTAAGCTACAACTTCCCGTCAGTGGTCAATCACATAGAAAATCACCATAATCTCATCTCACAGGTCCATTTTTATAACCATCATCCTCATCTCATCACCATATGCATCAATGCATGCCCTTCTAGGAAGTTTCCATAAGTGCAAAAATGTGGTACATGTCCATATGGCCTAATTAAATGCTATGCTATTTCTCTCTTATACCAACCTGCTTTATTCCAGTTCGAAACGCATTCAATTTCCCAACTGCTTTTGATTATTGAGAAGAAGGTGGTTTGGCAATATGAATTTTTGACTGATTTCTCAGGAAAAAAGAATTTCATGTGTAAGATTAATTCTGACAACCAAAAAGAAGAGTTGGCACATCACCTCCAGTAGAATAGTACAACTAGACTCGATAAATGTTTCATATCCTTCAAAGTTCTAATTTATCCTTGTATCATCATCAAGTCATCAACGATGTTATATCATCCACAAACAGCATCCGCCATTTCAAGCAGCAAATTCATTTATGATAATCTATGATGCATTGCAAATAGGTATAATCTTAAAGTGGACCTCTGATAAGACCTATGGTAACTAGAAACAAAATTCTGCAAATAGAGAAAGGCATGGACTTTATAAAGCATGACTTTAAAATAAAAATAATTAGGCAATAAAAACAAGGCATAAACAGAAATTCGGATAGCATGAGTAACCTGCTGAATGAAATAAGAGCAAGATATTGCAGAGTTTGAAAAGAAACATGTAGGCATTGATAAGAGAATGGATTTCAAGTACCTGCCCCTGTTGGCTATTAGTAACAACCATACTTTGTGTTATAGGCCCATTACCACTTGAAGGAAGAATGTTGGAACTGGCTGGATCCAACTTCAATTGAAAAAACTGTAAAATGAACATTATGAGGGTTTTGTATTCGTGAACACTAGTTGTAATACAATACATGAAAAGTGATCTATTTCAATCTCTTCAATTATGAAAACTCTAAATTAATCTCAAACATATAGCTACTTCACCCAGCAAAACATTGATGAGGGAAGGAGAGTAAGAGAGGGAGGAGGGAGGGAGGAAAAGGTAGAGGTTTGTCAAATATAGTTTTATAATCAAGTAGTGATCTATTTCAATCTCTTCAATTATGAAAGATCTAAATTAATCTCAAACATATAGCTACTTCACCCAGCAAAACATTAATGAGGGAAGGAGAGTAAGAGAGGGAGGGAGTGAGGCAAAGGTAGAGGTTTGCCAAATATAGTTTATAGTCAAGTTACCATAAAACCACACACACGTATTTCAAAATTAGATCAATATCTGCATTGAATTTGGACATAGAATATATGTGGTATGATGATCAGATTGGCTACAACTGAGTTTCAGTACGTATTAGTAAATTATATGTTCTACTTGAGAAGATAGACATGTTGACATATAAAAGTTGAAATATTTTTGTGTTTGTGTTCATTAATTCAGTTCGTTATATTATTGAAGGTCATTACTGATACTCTTAATATTCCATCTATTGGTTAAGATATTCGAGATTAAAGACCAAGGTTCTTGGCACTCATTTCCATTTCACACTCGGAAACAAAAACCCAGTACTCCCTCTACCACCACAATTTCCAAAGGACACAGATTGCATGATCACATTGTTCTTACTGGTGCAATGAGAGAAGGCACAGAAGAATCAGCATTGTTACATGAACCTTATGCATCTCATATGCTCAAAAATCACATTATGCATCTCATATGATCACAGAATAAAAATCTGACTTGAACTCAGATAGATAAATATGTCAACTATTTGGCAAACAAAGTGCAGGACAAAAACACCAGAACAGAGTCCTCAACCTAACTTCATAAAAGCTTTGTCGGAAACATCCAAATACAAACAGAGAGCAGCATTACTTCAGATAATAACCCTCAGTAAGTCGAAATTTTAACAACGTAGACATACCAGACTGTCCATTATATGGTACCATGAATCATATGGACTCCCTCGAATCTCATTCACCATCATGCTTCAAGCTACCAAATGATACAAAAATTAAACTGGCGATGCCAACCATCCAATATCTGGCATACAGACATTCGAGATGATGTATCATTGTATCTTGATTGACATATCTGTAGCTTATGAGTCATTGCCCAAGTAGTGCAACTTCAGCCTGGCAGGGGAAATCAAAGTGACACCAGCTCGAGTACTGGACTTGAATTTAGCCCAGCCGACTCTCCAAAAATACTGGATGAGATCTTCTGATTTTACACACGAGGACCAAATGCATCATCAGATGAGTTTACCCCATCCCAGATCGCTACAACAACCAGTTACTGTTCATGTGATGACAATCACATAAATATTTATATACACCTACATTTCAAAACAGCTCATGTTCCACTCTCTGTGAGGTTCTACATATATGAAACTGAGCCAAGGAACAGAAATCAGAAATATTCAGGTCTAGAATCAAATATGACTCACCAATCCAACTCAGATTCAGGTCAGATTTAGCTGGGAATTCTGTCTATGTAATTTCAGGTTTTGACCAGTGTGCTTCATGGGTACAAGGACATGAAATCTGCATGGAGAATATTTTATTATTGACCATCCGATCAATAGACCATGGGAGATAGGGTGAATTCTATCAGCCGTCTGAGTGCGACAAATAATTGTGCGTGATTTTGAGGGGATTGCATATTCCCTTTTATGTACCTATCTACATCACCCACCCTCCCACTGTACTGATCAGATTGTCTATAATTGAAAGAATCTCTACCGTGGGGACTTTCTTGCAATCTATTGGACCTTCGGATTTTATATTATATATATTATGAACTGATGTAAGCTATAGATGAGAATTTGACATTAAATTAAAGAGCAGGAAAAATCTAAGGGGGAAATTTTGAACCTTTTGATTATTTATTTATTTATTTAGTGTGTGTGTGTCTGACGAGGAACCCCAACATCAGTTGGGAAAACACTAGATGTATAAAAATCCCTGAAAATTATGTCAACCCATGGAATTCAAAAATAAGACAGAGGAGAAAGCCCACTGCTGTAGCTACAGAACCAATCCCATGTGAGTAGACCATTTGATTGATGATGCCAACATGAATATGTTTTTTTTTTATATATAATATCATGAAAATAACATTGGCATGAATTTAATCATGGAAGAACAATGGCATGCCTCAAGCACGAATTTTATTTTCCTACTCATTTACAGAATTGATATGTACTAATATAATAATTCATTGGAAACAAAATTTAGTTTTAAATTCCTCTAATCTAATGTCTATTTTCCCTTCCAATTAAAAAGTGTCTTACATTTGGAATTACAGGAGATTTGAGTCGCTCAGGATCTACTCTAAAAAGCCATTAACAGTGTGCCCTGGATTATGGTGGACTGAACTGAATAACAGAGTGCCTTCGATTTTGGTCGATTGAACCCAAATTTTCGATTCCAGCTAATTCACCTTTTCGAACTTGAACACAAAACTTGTTCATAGATGGAACTGGAATTCCTAAAGATGCCATTGAGGAACTGAGTCTGATTGTCTCGATTCAATCAAGTTTTTAACTTGTCTTCCTCCCCCACACATAGAGCGTCATCTTATACTAATGAAAAAATGTCTACTCCAAGCGAATATTGTCTTCTCTTCATTATTTATTCAACCTGTTATTAATTTTTAAAGTTGGAGCGGGACTTTAATTTTACTAATGATAAATATATATTCTACTCCAAGCCACATTTATTCCAAATCAATCAAAATCCTATCACATTATTTATGTCATCTATGAATATGCAAGCAGTTTCTAAATACAAACATGAAAATTTGGAAACCCTGAAAGCAAGAAGAACCATCAAATTATGCTTCTAAAGAACATAAACAAAAGACAAACCCAAAAACAAATGAATAAATATCTATTAACAGATAAAAACAGATTTGATGGAATACACCCATGTGAGCACATTGAGAAGTACATAGAGCAACACATAAAATGTTTACCTTTGGAACAGCAGCTTGAAAAAGAAAATCAGTGTAAACATTAGGAGACAAGTTTGTATAAGTGGCTTTAATACACGTTTTTTGTGGATCTCCAGGCTGTTTTGAGAAACTGAAAGTTACTATCAATGTATCACTCTGATAAGCAACAATCGATGGATACGGTGCATTTTCTTCTGTTACAAAAGCAAACAATGATGACTATTTCAATAAAGTATTCAGTGCCGATGACAGTAAAAAAATTATCAAATATGAATCTATCAATAATAAAATATAAAATTATATAAACCATATTACCAGGGATTGAAGAATTTGTAGTTAAACCACCCAGAAGCTCCACTGACAGGGCAGCTCCTGTAGGTGCTGAAGATGGAGAAACTGATGATGATCTCTCTAACTGGGGGATGGATAACAAGTTATTTTGATTTGTGGATATACTGTTAGATGCCAACAAATCATTTTGCACTGGAGTTGCTCCAATTGACAAGAGATCTAGCAGGGCATCCACACCACTGGTCGGCATGGTGCCACTACCTAAAAACAGGCAAAACAGCTCTATAAATATTGTCCTTGCCAAACACCAGTGGGATTATCAAATCAGGCAAGAGGAATGATGAATATATGTGTGCAAAAACTTTAACATAATGTGCGAAAGAAATTAGATAAGTCACGTAAAATAAGTATCCACACTTCTGAAATATCCATGTTCGATACACTAGACAGTAAACACACATCTCAGACACTAGACATATTTTTGCATGAAAGGAAGGAGTCTCATTTACATTACCAATGTTTGTTATGTTCCCCATGTTGCATGAGCACTTCTACTTTATACCTATAATAAATGATTTACAGATGCCCATTTGCCGATCTGACTCTTCATCAGTGTCAGATAGACAAATGCTCACTTTTTATGAAGCTTATAAAGCAAAACATGAATTAAACCACATTGGATAGAAAGATTTAAAATGTAACTATTCTTTGGTTTTCATCCAAAATACCTGATAAGTAAAAAAAAAAAAAAAAGGCTACATCTTAGCAGTTAGCAGAACAGTAAAATTAACAAAATTAGGTGTCATTGGCAACAGTGTTAAAAGATCATGCATGTGTGGCTGCTATAGCGGCAGTGAAAGATTGTGGAGGCTAACAAGATTACCAGACGACGATGGGCTTGGTACAAAACCTATATCCAATAGGTCGTGCAAAAAATCACCACCAGATGACATAGGCTGCATGATACCATCAGAACTTGAATCAAGCAAATCTACAGTGGGAGCTGCAGGGGATTTGGCTACTCCATTTGGAAGTTTAACTGAAGCTCCAAAAGTAACTTGGCTAGTTTTTCCCGAAGAAAGGTTTGCAGGTGTTGAAGTAGATTTCTTGTTATGATAAGCTAATTCATCCAGAACAGGCATCTTTTCAACCAAAGATGATCTGAATGCATGCACCCAATAGTGTGTCAGTAAATACGATTACAAGGAACAGAATGCAAGACTCCTCATAAAACAGATTGACAATATTTAACTAAATAAGAAGATGAACCACATACTTGATATCCTGATGCTTCTGAATAATAGCATTAAATTCAAGGGATCTTTGCTGCAACTCCAGCACAAGACTTCTGTTTTGCTGAATAATAAGTTCCCTTATCCTCCTACAATATATGGCGGAAGATCATTTAATTATATAAAACAACATATGAATGTGTGTTTAAAAATCAAAGGATACAGAAAGAAAGCTGAACAGCAGATGGAAGAATTAGCGGTATTCAACATGGATTAGTATTTAATTATGGGATGTCATAGAGTATATAGACATGCCAAGGAATGAAAGGATAGATAGAGGCTAAAAATATTATACTTTCATGCATCATGGGGCAACAAATGGTTCTAGGCCATCTATAAGAAGTTGGAGATATATTCTTAGAAGTTGGAGATATATTCTCTACTTTCTACATAACTTTAAATAAAAGGGAGTTGCATTCGTATGATTTTGTATGAGGATAAATAGTTGGTCCCAATCATTTCTTTCCCCAATTAAGATTACCAAAACCCTTAAAACATTTGAGATGGAACAAGTTTGTGCTATACATCTTGAAACGTTCGAGTATTGAAAAACTAACCAACTCATGTATATTAGCCCCCCAAAAAGTGTACCATTTCATAAGTACGTATGTGTAGAGGTATACAAAAATTGCAAAATGTTGCTTAAGGAGGTGGCATAGTAGTAGAATAAACATTCAATGAACAAAAATGAGAAATATCTTACTCTGAACATGGGGGAAAACGAGAAGAGAGCTTCAACAAAGAAATCAGAGACATAGATCGAGTGGTGATATCTGAAGAATTACGTTTCAAAGAAATCTCTACAACATCGACAGCATCGGATTCTGTTACCTGCTGCCTAAAATATTAGTAGTCGTGTAACCAAGCAAACCTATTTTATTCCACATGGTGGCATACGGCATTATTTCATATCTGTACAATCTTAATAATTCATAAAGTACTAGACAGCTAATAAGTAGAACATGTTAAAACCCATAAGAACAAGGAATACATATAGAGAAAGACATTTAGAGTGCACTTTCTTAGAGATAGAAATCAAAATTTATTTTTAACCACACAGATTCAAAGCCAAACTTAGACTGGCAACAATATCCATATACAAATGGATGTCCGCTATTGTGATTGTAAACCATCAGAAAATAAGTAGCGGAACATCCAGGGATTAAAATAATAAATAAAAAAACAGTTGTCAACGTTCCTTCTTTCACAAGAGTATCAGCAATGGCAATGGTTGTCCATTTTATCCAGCATCAAATGATGATATCATTAAGTCCCCTTCAACACAAAAATTAAACCTCCCCTTAAAATCACAGCCCATAGAAAATGGGACTTCCTGTACCATGGTGTTTACAATATGCTATAATTTAAATCCCCTCCTTCCTATAAAAACACCACATCCATCTATTCTGTGATCATTAAGTCTCCATAAATTCAAAAGCATTTAAACTTCTTCTTCCCATGGAATCTGCAACCTGTAATGCGACTTCTCTTACTTTTTATGGTGTTTATTGTGTACCCAAATGAAAATTCTCTCATCCAATAAAACAACTAAGCCACCTATACTAAGATCATTGCAACCACAGCACTCTCAGTCCATGAAGAGGTCCGAAATAGCAAAAGCACTTTATCCAATTCAATCAATACAACCTGTCTATGTTTGATTGTCATTTTGCCAAAACATTGAACCTGAAGGAACAGTACCCATGTTATGAGCCTCCTTTCAAGTACAGATACATCATCTATAAAGCTACCATTTTTTAAAACATAACTTGGCTTTATCAATTGAAAACTAAATACTCAAAGAGAGAGAATCTGTGACAATTCATTGCCCTACAACCTTAAGACATCTTGCACCACAACATTTGGTGTTCCCTAATCAAAGGGAAAAAAGCTTGACCCCTCATAGTTGACAAAATCCCTCTGCAAAAGGCACATAACTCCATAATCTTATAGCGCAGCCAAAAAAAACATGGTATATGAAATGTAGTATCACTACCAAAAATCATGCATCCACTTCAAAGTAAGGTTTAGAATTTCCACTCCCTGATGTATAGAGCCACCTTTACAAAATTTACATATCAGGTTGCCTTTCTACAAAGAACCACTCAAAGTATGGAAATGACCATGACGTGTCACGTAGAGTGGGAAAAAAATGCTAAGCATATATAGGTGGATCTGAAAGGGGAATTGACCACTTTTTAACACACAATATTGAGTGGACATAACCCTCCAAAAAAAATGACATACAGGATAAGTTCAATTAGCATGAAAAAGTTCATACAGAAATGAAGTGCAATCAGATGCCAAAAGGTAATAAGAAAAGTGAAATGCTTCTTGAAAAGTTTTTCACCCATGCAAAAAACAGATCAGATTACAAGATCCAGCACTCATCCACTACTTTATTTACTTAGTTTGCACACATCATATCTCCTTTTCTCAAATACAAAACAATTATTCCAAATTTAGTTATGTAAAGAGAAAATGAAGGTCTGACTAGATGAAAGAAAAGTCTTTGGTCACCCACCGGAATTGAATGTTGTACAAGTGAAATCATAAGAAAAAATGAAACGAAGAGCCAGCAGCACTAGAGGTCCAAGATGTTACGGAAAAAATGGGTAATGAACCGAGAGACAATATGTTAGAGCTTGGTTGACATATGATCGAGGAGCAATGACTTGTGCTGCGATATGACGAACTTACAAAGAAAATAATGGATTTCTATGCATAATATGTGAAATAATTCTTCTGACGTATTAAAAATATTGGTTACTAATTATAAAATCAAGTCAAATTCTAGCAATTCTGGTGGACATTCAAGATTATTTGACGTGTTGGTAAAGATATTAATTTTCTTGCCCCTCATGCAAGATGATATGATATCAAGCTGCATTCCAGTACTTTAAATGATAAGTTGAAAGGAGAAATTAATGGAAAAAAATAGAAGACATCACAAAAACATTGTTATTGTTGCACAAGCATGACATTTTTAGAAAATATCAACTTCAGAAAAAGAAAAAAAGATCATACACAATTAAAAAGTAACCCACATGGGTTTGGCTCTTTGGCTAGAGCCATTGGATTGCTCCCCATGAGTCTTGAGTTCGAATCCAACCCCCCCCCCCCCCCCGATATTATTAATTAACAATTTTGGGTGACAAGGAGCCCCAAAATTGTTTTTTTTATTTTTTTTATCTTCAAAAAACAATTTTGGGGCTCCTTGTCACCCAAAAAAATCTAATTGAAGTGAAATAGGGTACTCACAGTCATTGGTTCTTCAATATCAAGCACTCCGATATTATTAATTAACAATTCCCCGTATTCACCAATGCACCAGACTGCCACCCGAACAAGACTTTCCTACATAATTAAGTTTGGAAAAGAAAATCAATAACATAAATGATTAATATGATTCATAATCCTTACATATGGATCTTTTAATTACCTGTTCACAAGAACTTTGCAGAGCTTTGTAAAGAGATCTCACAGTGTAACCATGGAGATCAAGGGCATTGCTTATAACAACTATAAGTGTGTGCCATATCTCATCTTTTACAAAATTTCCAGCCTGTTATATGTAAAGAGTTAGAAATGCATACACCTATATGTCTGATCAGATCAGGTTGACCAATGGATTTAAAGCTAAAAAATTTCCAGCACTTGTGAGATGACAGTGTAATTTCTCAGTCAAATACCATTGATAAAACATAAAAATATCTGAACAAATATGGAAAATCTACAGTGAAAAACAAATACAAGTGAATTCATCAACTAAAGTACAGGCATGACTGTGTCTTCAACCATTAGAAGTAGAGAATATCCAGATACACTTACATAAGCAGAAATTACATGTCAATAGACAGGATTTCACAGAAGTTTGACTGAGAAAATGAATATGGAAACAAAAATTTACAACAGGTTATCATCAGACCATGACTGGATGTAATTAAATATGCAAGAAAGAATGACATAGTTATGGATTTTAGAACTGAAAAACAAAGTATCCAACATAGATTAATTAAGGATTATCACAAATCATTCACTTAATTTCATGTTTTGCGTTGAAGCAATCCTACAACAAACACAAACTGGAGAGATTAAAATGAATTGCATTATACTGAGATGATATGATCTTAAATAATTGACAAAGAAACACAAACTGGAGAGATTGTTGACCAATAGACACATGATCAATATAAGAGATATAACCTGTGTTTCACAATTAAATTTCTGAGTTTACACATCATGTAAATCCCAAAGTGTATCAACAGAAAAAGAGAAGTATCATGACAACTTGATGATACATTGCATATATTGCAATGGGCTACACTTTGTATCTCATGCACACACATTATTTTTCCAGTGCACAAACCAAGTGTTAATATCATATAATAATATGTGAAGAAAATATTTCTGAAATTTTGGAAACAGGAAATAATTCTTGTAATGGTTCTCCCCGAGATTCTGTTTAAACCAAGATATTGACTCCAGTTTCTACCAATGGGAAATACTTCACATATGAGAGCAGTAAGGCAACAATTCCTCAGGAACCCATTTCTGAACCTAAATTACTATTTAAATGCCATCAGTCCTGTTAAATGCTAGTGTTATGGAATTGAGCATCCAAATTGGACCATGCTAATATCCTAGTTCAATTTACATAACTACGAGGGTATTACAAAGGAATAAAATATATTTGGGGAGCTTTGGAGATGGGATCATAATAGTCAGATCGATCCTGTACCTCATGGTTAATTTTTTTTTATCTATAACTGTCTCTTTCAATTTTCTATTCTCTCACGTGATTAATTTAAAGGAGCAGGATTCTGGAAAGGCTTTCACAATATTTCAACATTCTTGTCCTCGCTAACTAGTTTTCGCTATATTAACATCTCTAAGTATAACTTCCGGGCACCACATTACATGACCAGATGACTTCATACTTTAGTGAAATCATGCTCGTTCATTACAAGATCTATTCATATGGCCGTAGATTTAATTTATAAAATGAAATTGATTCTCCATCACAAAAAAAAATTAGGAAAAAGAAAGCTCTAAGATGAAACGCAAAGCATTACTACCTTAATCAAGACTTTGAGCATCTGATCAATATACCAAAACTTATCAAAGGAAAACCTGCAAAAATAATGAAACTTGCTTCAGGATTTGATTAAAGTTTGTAGGCTAAAAAGGAGTGCTAAAGCATCATGCTAGCTCAATTATCTGCTTCAGGATATGATTTTCATGAATGGTGCATCAGAATCAGAATATCTGGGATTTCATTATAGAATACACATTGGAGTTAGTTTTTTGAAATACCTGAAGAGAACATAGATAAAAAAAATGCAATTTTACACTTTCTCCAGCCCTGTTTAATTTTATGCTTTTTCTTGTCCACAAAATCCCTTAGATATTCTCCTGTTGCAGATTCCTCTTCATCATAGTGAAAATTTTAAGAACATCCACAGGTTAAAATTGAAGAATATAAAATTTTTTATATTCCAGTTAAGAACAAATAAAGAGAGGAGAAAAATTGCATGGGTGGTCCTTTTTTTCAGAGCCTGGAAGCATTTGTACGAGGCAATATGTATTTTTCCCTTGAGCCTTGAAATCACGTTGGATGATTCAAGAATTTGAATCTCCCGGGTTTGATTTGACAGTATGATTACCTTACTGGCAAAGAAACTGATTCCCAGCCACGTGAGACACACCAATATACCATCATCAATGCATCGGCTAACATAAATTTTAATTGGATGCTACAGCTTACATCAAAGTTTTTCAATCATTGTTTGTTTAATGATCAAATCAATCACAAACCAATAAGTCATTGTTACCATAAGGGGAATGCTATTAATATTATTTTTGTTAATGTCCAACAAAGAATTGCTTTTTATTATATCACTCCTCAGAGCATAAGAAGAAGAGAATTTAATTGTAGTTTAACAATTGGCATGCTTACAAGGGACATATAAATCCAGGTCAACTGAGGAGTATTTAACATAATTTGGGGGAAATTTTCCTACAAAACTTAGAGATGAGAACAGTACTTTTACTTTACACCCTAATGGATAAATGTTCCCCTATATGGTAACAATGGATAGAAAAAGCACAGCATGTACCAAATGTAGTAATTTGAATGATATAGAAAGGGCAAAATGTCCCACTTCTGATATATAAATTAAATGCATCCACATAGATGAACATCACAGAGATACGAAAGAGATAATATAATGTTCCCGAATAAAAAGTGTTAAGACTGTGTCACTTTTAAAGGTCAAATATCGCGTTTTATTTATTTTAATAGTTCGGGCATTCAGTTTCAAATCAAATTGCATATTTGTGGTTCTGGTGTTCACTTGGGCTTAATGGAAGTTTTTGTAGCATTTTAGGTCTTTTAGAAATTATGCAGTTTCGATTGGTATTTGGATTTAATTTTGTTAATGACCAAGATGAAGTAGTAAAAATCTAGTTTTATCATGAGATGTTCAGTATTAAGTTAGCTTTCATACAAAAGTGGAATTAGATCAACTGGATTCATGTATCAAAAGTTATGGTGTTTTTCCAATTATACCCTGGATGAGAAATCCAGGCAGCAGCCCTGTATGATGTTTAGCCTAGATTTCGAAATAGCTGAAGAGGTTATTTGATCTGGGTGTAAACATGAAAGCTGTAGATAATCTTCTTAGCTTTCCAATGCCACTGGAATCATGCAATTCCGAGCTGTATTGAGGAAGTTATGGCCTTTTAAGTGAAGGCTGTACAGAGGTTTTAGTCCGAGGACAGCTCGGACATTCAGTCCGACCTTGCCCATTAAATCCCCTCTATATGTTACGACTTCAGCCCTCTCTCACCCTCTCATAGAGCTCTCTCTCCCTCTATTTGGTCTCTCTTTTCCCCCCTTTGTGTGTGTAAAGGAGGAGAGGAAGTTGAAGGAGATCAAGGTGAAGAGGAAAATCAAGGGAAGGAGCCTTGTGTTTGCTTGATCTCTATCTTTCAAGCTCTCTCTTTGATCCCTCTTTGTGTTGGGTCAGCTAGGGATGGTGGTGAAGATGAGGTGCTTGTGTTTATGCAACAACAAGAAGAAGTGGAAGAGAGAAAGGTGTGTGAGCTTGTGTTTATTGTTGGTTGTTGTTGTTGTTTCTCTCCCTCTCTAAATCAGCCCCCCCCCCCCCCATGTGTTTGGTTTTATGCATCTATGAAGGGTGTATGTGAGATGGCTGATTTGGTGGTGGTTGTGGCTGTGCTATGTGGCATGTGTGATGGTGGTTGTTTGTGGTGATGGTGGTGGAACTCCTTATGTGCACCATCTCCTCTTCTTCCCAAGGTATATTCACTTCCCCTTTGTGCCTTGTATGTGTTTGTGTTTATGCTTGTATGAGTGTGTATTATTGAATTTTGGTGCTGTTGGAAGAGTGTAATGTGTAATTGCTACTGCACATGAGATGGTTGCATTAATGCATGAATGGGGTGGTTTTATGTTGTAAGGCAGATTTTCTGTCTCTTTAAGATCCTTGTGTTTGAGGTATTTGGAGGCATATTTTGAGGCTTGTGTCTTCATTTCATATGATCATCTATGTGTCTAGATGCTATATATCAAATTTGGTGTCATTTGGTTACCTGTATTGAAAGATATAGCCTAATGTTCATGGTCTGTCCGGATTCGCGCAGAAATTAACCAGTTTCGGAAAATAATTTATTTCGGGCATTTAGGGATCTTATCAAGTTATTATGTCTTCATGGAATATGATCCTAACATATCATAGAATGTGTGTGATTTATTTCAGTATTTTTGGATGTGTATTTTGTGCTGTGGAGACTAATGTTTGGGGCTGGTTGTAGTAGATGGTCTAATCTTGTATAAATATGTGTCAAAGAGTTATTATGCATGGTGTGGGCAATACCAGGAGTTGATGTCTTCATGAAAAAGGCTTGTATATGTGTCGAGATGATTTATATTTAATGGAGCATCATTGGTTGTTCTTGCAGATCTCGTAGACCGGACGCGAGGCGATCCAAGTACTAGTGAGTGGTTCGATCCACCCCTTTTGGGAAGCGCTCGATGCATGTAGTCATGCATCGCGTATCCCTGGGGCCTTATAACTATATTCAATCTTTATTTCTAAAAGAGTATTGCTATACTAAATCGATATTGTGCTAGTTAACCTGTATATTTAGTTTATATGTGATATTATCTCGATGCGTAGTCATACTTAGCACTATTGATCACTAATTGATTCGTATGCTTCATTTATTACTGTCTTGTGGAATGCAGGCTAGTCTATGACTTATGTTGTTTGACTTCCATTCTATTCATTAGTTCTATGTGAGAGGTTTGGAAGCCTAGAGTGAACTGTATTTTTGCTTGTATATTAATTGATTCGTATGCTTCATTTATTACTGTCTTGTGGAATGCAGGCTAGTCTATGACTTGTGTTGTTTGACTTCCATTCTATTCATTAGTTCTATGTGAGAGGTTTGGAAGCCTAGAGTGAACTGTATTTTTGCTTGTATATTCAATTAATTGAACTCGTATATGTGTATATGTGAATGCACATGGTTTAATCACAGGTTATTTGGACATGTGGTCCATATATCTCTTTTATGACAGAATTCTTCTTGTTGGATTGTATAAAGTGTGCATATATGTGTATATATATGGTTTAATCACAGGTTATTTGGACATGTGGTCCATATACCTCTTTTATGATAGAGTTTCTCTTGTAATAATTGTGTGTGTGTTTAATTAGTCAGGCATAACTGTGATAGACATATGTGCGATCCATGGTTAGGATCATATTTTATTTTACTATGCAAATGTAGCAGGTTATCTACCCTGCATCCATGCGATGCTCTCATATAAGAATTCAGAAGAATTCATTTATTGTATTCGTTAACCGATATCTATGATAGTATGTTTGGTCTATCTGTAATAGGCGTGTGGATGACCCATCTTTAGGGTCTTGCCATCGTATTGTTAAGTGCGAGAACTTAACTGTTTTTCCTCACGTCCGAGTGATGCATCTATATAGCAATTCAAGAGAATTCATTAGCATTGTTATTTGCTAGATGATTATAGTCGATCCTTGAGGATCGTATTGTGAGCATGGAATGCTTCTCCCTTACCTCGTATCCGCGTTGAAGCTACCCGGCGTTGGAGCTATCCTGGATTCTGCTCCTACATCATAGGAGGCCCAATGTGTATTTCGATACCCTTGTGGCTTCGTACCTATCTTGGAAGGCCGTCAGGAAGAGGGCTACCCGGGAGAGGGCTACCGGAAGGTTAAGGGAGTTAGCGAGTTGATTTCCTTTCTAATAGTCCCATGTCACCCTAGGGGTGAGGATGGGGATGAGGTTGGAGCGCTTCCTCCCGCATCGTCGTGCGTCGAAGTTTCCGAGCGTTGAATGCTTCTCCCCTACCTCGTATCCGCGTTGAAGCTACCCGGTGTTGAAGCTATCCTGGACTATGCCTCCACATCGTAGGATGCCCAAGGTATATTTTAACACTGTTTTGGCATCGGACCTACCATGGATGGTTGCTAGGAAGAGGGCTACCCGGGAGAGGGCTACCGGAAGGTTAAAGGAGTTAGCGAGTTGGCTTCTGATTTCAATAGTCCCATTTCACCCCCTAGAGGTGAGGGTTAGGATAAGTTTGGGTCACGTTGTCGCGTGACATTTATATTGGGAATGCCCAAAGTATAATACATCTGCTGAATGGTGTGAGGCATTGCGATTAGACTTAAGGTACTATGTTATCTAATAATGATATGCATTATGGTTAACCGTTTGGTTCCTCTCCAAGAGTTCTAAGAGATTCCCCCCTACGGGTCGAGGGTTAGGGTGAGGTGAGATCGCGCCTTCACGTGACATTTATATATGTTGAGTTTCATCCCATATTCCTTTTTCTTAGAAAGAAAAACAAAGATGATGAACTAATATCATATGATTATTATAGAGCTTGGATCCTTGCCACTCACTGAGCTTGTAGCTCACCCCTCGTGTGTTATTTTTTCACCAGGGATTGGGTTGGCGTGGAGCTAGAGCATCTATCTGGCGTGGTTCGTGCGTGGAGTGTCCCATCTTTCAGTTGGCGAGTGCGAGGCTGTCAGCAATCCTATTTTCTTGTATATGTATTAGTAATCGTGCGTGTTGCACATATGGCTGTATTGGACTAGACTTGGACTCTCACAGGACAGTGTTTGTGTATTCAGGTCTGTAATAATGTTTTTGATTTACACACTTATTTATATTTTATACTTCCGCATTTTTTTTTTATTGGCTATCGCTTCCATGTAGCCTTGTTACCTTATTCGATCCTTGTCAGTTTTTGTGTGATTGGTATGTTTCCAGGGCGTAACAAAAAGAAAAAGAAACAACACCATAATATAAGGTAACCAACTTACTTTTCAACAATTGAGCAAATTTTGGCTGTTAGATCTTCCTTGAATTCTTGGTCACTATCCTCTAGATATTCAATAAGCTCTTTTGTCAGCAGCTTCACGTTGGTATCATTTACTAAAAGGAACACAAGTTCAAGGGCCCTCTTCCGAATAGAAGCATCAGAGTCCTGTAAGTGTACAAAAGCACACTCTCAAGGCTTTATGAGTAGAGAAAAATTTTAAAGATTGAATGGCTGAGTACACTTCTTTTCAGATAAGGTGAAGGTGGTGTCCAATTTCTATTAGAAAAATTGATAAACGTTGAGAGAGCACATTTATGATGCAAAATTTGGAAAATACTCGAATTTCAGAAAAATAAATGCAATTGTTCTATAACATGCTTTTTCTGTCTTTTATTTAAGAGGACTCTCAATGCAAAGGGATCAAAGAGCTTTAAAGTTTGATATGCACATTATATGAGAACACCAGTACCTTGACACATTCCAATATTGTTGCCCTGTGCCTCTGCACTGCTTGAGCATCTACAGCAACAGCCTTCATTAACATGTTCAGAGCAACATATCTGATATATCATAAAAAAATAACCAAATATTCAGATATTCATCTATATATAAACTTAAAATTTTATGATTTCATAATAAACAAATTTGAATACTTGCAAAAATCCTAAGGCCTGGTTTGGCATTGGGATAAGGGGTTGGGATAAGGAAATAATTGAGTTAAATTACATGTTATCCCATATGTATAAGAAAAAAAAAAGATAAAGCATACACAATTGTCCGTATTTTGAGAGAAAAAGTGGGGATATTTTATTCTAGATAAAAGGTAGATAAAACTTTATCCCCATTTTTTAGCCTCATTTGTAAAACATGGACAACATTTATGACTGCCCTTCCTGAAAAACCAAAAACCAAAAACTTCATCAAACCAAAACCAACAATATTAATGCCCCTTTAATAGAAAGGGTAGATTTGGTATTTTTCAAAAAAAAATTGAAGTTATCCCATATTTTACATCATGTGATCCAAATGCAAAGTTAAGGATAAGAACACAAAAAAATGGGGATAACAAAATGCATTACCAAATGTAAATATGGATAAAAATAATAGTCTCATAAATTAGGCTAACTTATCTTAAATATGTATCCTTTTACCAAACTAGACCTAAGGATTTATAATTTCATATTTGCATGCTAAAAAGTTTTCCATGACATCCGTACTGTAACATTGAAATTTCATCAATATTATTTTAATGCAAGGTTTGTAGTTGGATGGCTGTGTGTATCTGTTGGAAGTGATTCATGAATAGGACAAAAGACTCTGATAATTGACTATTACTTCCTTCTAGAACAAGGCATCCTAACATTATGCAAACATTGCGGCACCCCCTCAGATGAGCCAATGCAGGTACCGAACATGTAAAAATTGTTTGCATATAGAATACATTAGTCAGAAGAATAATACTAAAATTGATTGGGGATTTTTACCAACCACTTTGGAGCTTACTTCCCAAGCACAAACATGAATGGCATAGCATACCTAGCCTAAAATAAGCTAAATGTAAGCAATATCTGAAACATTACTTAAAAGTATGAAGTTAATGACTGCAAGATCATATCTTCAAGATTCATCAGAAAAAGATCATATATTAGAGAGAGGGGGCATAAAACAGAAAGTAGAAGAAAGAACCAGATAAATCATTCAATACATTCATTTATTATGGCATGATTATCAATAGAGGGTTATTGCACACAGTCCCTCTTATAGCCTCGCCTGTAGTCCCATATACTATGATAGTTGTCCAACGAGGTATGTATATCTTGTAGCGAGGTATATAACTCATTGGAAATTTTTTCACATTTTTGAAATATAGGTCCATACAATTCGTTATATATACTTCGTCCTTTATAAAAGTGTATATCTCATTAGATGAAGTATACTATTTTTAAAAAAATCAAAAATGGATGTGGACTGCAGGATTGTAAACAGGGTTGTGTCTAACATTTCCTTATTAATCTAAAACTCCGTCTAAAAACCAGCATTACATGATATAGATAAGATTGCTATAGGAAGCCTGACCTAGGATGAGCTTTATGGAATGATGGCAAAGCCTTCCAAAAGCCTTCCAGAAATTATTATAACAAAGGGAAAAAAAAATCTAACTTTCAAATTTTAAAAGCCCGGTTCTTAAATTTTGTACTTTTCCATCTAAAGACAATCCAAAAGAAACAACTATGAGATGTTACCATTTTCTATAAGGTCAACAAGGTAGATTACCTGATATTGTTGTCACAGTTAGACAGAATTTTCCCAGAATATTAATAGCAAGAACACGTAAGCCACTGGTAGCTTCAATCCCATGATAGTTTCAACACATTCATATAGAATAGCATTCCCTGCATTTTTGTTTGACTCAGTTTTTGTCGCAACCTAGACAAAGAATCCACAGTCAAAGGGTTAAAAAAAATTAAAAATATTATAGGGAAATTTTAAAGGATAAAGGATTTACAAGATAACAACTCAGCCTAACCTATTTCCCAATTATTGTGACAGGAATCAATGAATCTTGTATAAAATATAGGAACTAAAAACAACAATATGTATTATACCCATAAGAAATTGTCTGATCCAAAGCAAACATTGCTGTTTTGGCTGATACACTCAGTTCAGCCAAAATTTAGAACCACATTAAAAATAGAATTTTATTTCTTCCCAGGAAAGGAAGCAAACACACAAATGGCAAAAGCTTTCCACTGCATTCAGTACATTGATTGGACAAACAAAAAAAGTTCTATGCCACCATAAACATATAGGTAGTGTTTGGAAACACAGTTTGAAAAGCTGCTTTTAGCTTTTGCAGCTTTATGCACACCTTTTGAGGGTGTAATGATGATGATTTGATAGTGTAATAATGATAGCTGTTTTATAAACACAGATTTCGAGGTGCAGTTTTAGAGATAAAATCTAGTAATGATGATGTATTTAAGTTGACCTGTTTGGTAACAGCTTTTAGCTTTTAGCTTTTAAATGATGATGTATTTGACTTGATGTGACAGCAAAAGCTAAAAGCTGATTTTAGCTTTTGCAGCCAAACATGCACATAGTTTATAATCACCCCCTCCGTCTGAACATCATCACATTCTACATCATATTTGAATCTCAGCCAACTGAGAATTGTCATTGTAGAGATAATGCACTTTCTAGAAAATGAAATATAAAACAACTAACCTGTGCAAGAATGTCATTCATTAAGTCACTGGAATCTGCATCTCCCTGGCCCAAGGTACGCATAAGTCTAAGTGCCCGAATGTGTAGGAAAGGGTCTGTAATCCCAGCGATGTCATAATCAGGCGCATATGGACTATTCGAGACATCCTTCAGGATTTGAACCAAAACCTCTGTGCAATTCTAAGATTATGGTGAAAACATCAATGCAAGATCTGGAATCATCCCAATTTTTATGATGAAAAAAGAGAGCTCCACCTTTAGATCAAGAACCTCAGATTGAACTAACATTAGATAACAATAAAATATTTAAAACAACAAAGGGTGTAAAAAATCAGTTTCAAATAATTAGTATAAAACTGGGGTTGGACACATAGCTCAATGGTTGACAACAAAAATTGCAACCACAAGGTCTTGGGTTCAAGTCCCACTACTTACTTATCAAAACAAATAATTAGTGTAAACTGCACAAGTACAAATACACAGACATTGCATAATATTTTTTCAAAACTTAAATGAAGAAATCATTGATTCCTTTCAGGGGTGGAGCAATGACTTTACCTTTATGTGAACAGAGTTAAAAGTTTTATTAAAATTCTTACTCTATTTTTTATAAAATGTACTTGAGTAAATTTTATACAAGTGAAAAAGGTTTATATTCAAAATAGATAATAAAAAAAATTGTTAGTCATTAAAATATCATGTGAAATGGAATAAATATATGAAATATAAGTAGAAAATAAAAAATTATTAAAGCTGAGCCCGCGATGTTTCCATATGTAAAAATTATTTATTGTGGAATCTAGATCACTATTTTCAGTCCTTTCTTTAGACAATGATCTTCCAAAACACATTCCACTTAATGTAGTGTTGTGTTTTAACAAGTTCCATATTCGAAAATACTCATTTTGTCAAACATGAAAAGTCAACATAAGACGAATCAATATATCTATCAAAGAATATATATGTGTCTTTCTTACTTCAATTAATCTTGGGCATAAATTAGAAAGTAGCAAGCTCATAATATATCAATTGTCTTTTCAAAGCTTGTATCTTAGTGTTAGAGAAATTTTGGCAATAAAATTTTGCAGTACGAGTGCAAATATAAACAATCTTAAATGATTTGGAGTCATCAAAAAGGTCCAAAACCGAGCTAAGATAAAGAGTTCTATTGTTCGCTCCTTCAAAATATACTACTTAATTTAGCCAATTGAAAATCAATTAAAACATTTAATATTTAACATGGTAACACTTAAGTACCTCATATGATAAAATATAGATATTGTAATATATATGATGTCTTGAAAAAAAAAAATTGTGAAATCTGGGCCAGGCTACTCAACCCTCCACCCCTCATTCCTTCATCACAACAAAAGTTTATTATACAATAAGGCCAAATACTTCATATCATTGCAAATAATGATATTACACATTACATTGATGAATTGAAATAAATGTGAATGATACAAGGTTTCATCAACTGCAACTCATAGTTCATGTCACCAATCAAAAAAATCTCTAGAGAGTGATAACTCTGTTCTATAGGCATGGAGAACATATCTTTAACAAATTTCAGCATTTTTAGTGTCAGTCTAAGTAGTAAATAAATCATTATTTATATTAAGAAGTACCATTAAAGAAAAAATTATGATCATTTCACTCATGACAAGAGTAATAAGAAATTCCATAAGATCCTCTAAAAGAAAGCCAATAAATATATGGGTGCCCACAGGTTTGCAAGTTTTAGGGTTTAATAATTACTGAAGAAACTCCTACAAATAATGTGGAACAATTTCCCACATGAACTAAATTGTAAAGGAAATGTACCTTCCTTAGATACTCGAGAGCCTCAACACTAGCTTTACAAAGTTCTGTACAAAGCCGAACTCCAGCTATAAGCACCCCATGATGTTTTTTTTCTTTAAGTAAAGAAGCAGCAGGGCCATAAAGTTCTCGGCCATGTCAGGAACTTTCTGTATAATCCTTATAGAGCACAAAGCAGCCTAACATAAATGAGAACATTCTCAGTGATATTGACAAGGAATTTGGCTATAATAATTAAAATGGAAGAGAGAGATTAATATAATGCATTTAGAAATTCAGGCGTATTCTAAATTAAAAGGAAAATTTATGTAATATGTCATAATTGTGATACCTCTAACCCCCGTGGGGGAACATAAAAGCGTATGGGTCAGAGATATAAAAATTTAGGCAAATATACTGTAAAGAGAAATGAAACAACCACATAGTAAGGAAATAAGAAATTAGTTATACAATCCAGGTGCTATCAGAACATAATAAAGGAAGATAAAAGTTTTAAATATACTTTTGCACCACACTGACCTACTAATATGGCAATCGAAGAAATGGTATAACATCGATTTTTCCCCATCCCACACAACTCAAGAGGATATAACCACAATTGGCTCACTTTTTTGGCCAACTTCAGTGAGGACCTTATCTTTAAAATGCAATAGCGTGAAGTATCTCACACCTCAATGGTATTGGAGTCATGATATTGGCCTGTCCGGAGGCCTGGGGTTGGGGGGCAACGCA
Source organism: Acorus calamus (assembly GCA_030737845.1). NCBI lineage: Eukaryota > Viridiplantae > Streptophyta > Magnoliopsida > Acorales > Acoraceae > Acorus > Acorus calamus. Next base: position 7,005,369 of record CM060874.1, on the reverse strand, counting down.
CCCCATGGGCCACAGGGTTTGTAGTGGGTATTTTGATCTTTTCTATTTCTAGGGTTTGTACATCTTGTATCTATATAAGAGACCTTTCGGCCTCAGTATTGAATATAACATTATTCCATTAATTTCTTCTAACGGCACCTTCATTCCTCACGCTTGCTTTGCAATCCAAACTACCTCTGTGTTTACTAAAGAATGTGCATTTAGACAATGATAGGACTCTAACCAAAAACCTCATATTGGACTCTAACCATCTCCAACTCAAGAAACACCCGATGATTCAGTGCCAAAAGAACCTATACCTCCTCTCCTTATCATCCAATTACCTACGAAGTCTTGGGCACCAAATAACGACATTATCACCACACTTAAAAGAACCTAAGATCATGTCCTCTTCGTCAAGCATTATCCAATGTTAGCAAAAAGAATTGTTGGTGAGGAATTATTAAACTGCTTACTCTTCCAAAAAAATGGTCTTCGCCTTGTTGCCAAGCTTTTAGGCCACCTTATCTCCATAATCGCATTCGTCAATTCAATAATTGTTTTCCAAATGTAGACAACCTGACCTAACCCCTTGGAAACATCTCCAATCCACAACCCTTGTAATATATTTTCTATTACCACTTTACATCACATCGCTTCATTTTACTTCATCAACCTCCATAACCTTAAGTGGAGAGCGCGCGTACCACAGAACATGTGGGACTCGTTTGGGGCAGCACTCCGGGACTGGAACCGGTTCATGACGGTGGTCGGGGACTTCTCGGGGACTTCTCGGTCACATTCGGGCACACAGACGGCATGACATAAACAGCAGGGGGCTTCGGTACCTCTCGAGTCTAGATGCCTCTTCTAACCCAATCTTGCCAGAGCCCGTGTCTTGGTCTATGTTTGGTTTATGTCTTTTCTATTTATTTCCCCTTTTTCCCTCCCCACATCCTTTCGGAGTTTGTAATTCGATCTTCATTCAATGAAATCGGGTAGCAAATATCCACCTTTCCTTCAACAACCAAAAAAAAAAAAAACTTCATAACCTTACCTCACATTGCTTCATTTTACTTCAATAACCTTCACAACCACTTCCCACCAAAGCATGGTTCATAACATCAACCCCCATTCCCTCCTTCCCATGTGCTTCTACATAACTTTTCTCATTTCAACAAGAATGCATAACATAAATTCGCCTATGAAAATGTGTAGAAGTTTGGAAAATCCTAGTTAGAACAAAACATAACTAAAAAAATTGGTACCCCCATGAACTATAGCAAGAGTGGGATTTGAACCCTACACTCCTTTCACGAGGTAGGGGTGCTAACATGCTAATCAAAGCTCAGTTTGCAAAACGATGCACAGTTAATGACAGAAATTAAAACAGACAATACTTTAGATGAAGAACCTACCTTTTTCTTGATGTTCAAATCTCTACCTTGAAGCAATCTTTCCACTTCTGGAGAAAGGTCGCGTGCCATTTCTGCAGAGCAAATATTCCCTAGAGCACAAACGGCAAGCCCAACAATATATTTATTTGAGTGATTAAGATCTCTGCAAATTTCTTAAGGATTCCACATGGAGATATTCATACGTAGCAATTCAAACAAACAAAATAATAGCTAAGAACCAGATAAATAAGGGGGTTGAATCATTTTATTTCATTTAAAGCTGTTTTCTTCTTCAAACAAAATAAAAGGACTAGATAAATACGATCATTGGATACTGTTTTAAGGAATTTGTAACCAGCATAAGAACTTCTTGTCTTTCATCAAGAAGTAGCATGAGGCCAAGGTATCCTATGCGCTTCTCAGGAAATCCAGCAGATGCTATCAGCTTAAGACATTCCATCTGGCCAAAATGGGTAGGGTAACCAAGCATGTGGATAAACATGAGTTTTGCCAGGTTTCGATGCCTGTAATTAGCACCATTTTCATTAATATCAGTACGAATCGCAGCGCACTCTTTCCTTATAACACCACGCTCCTCTGCAGCCGTTTTGCAAGCACGTATAGCACGTATCATGTCCCTAAAAAGCGACATCCAGCATACATTAGCCCAATCTTTTTTCAAGTAACACATAGCAATTTATCTTAGAAATGCACAACTCAAAAAAAGAAGAGTTCTTTGTTCTGGTTCTATCGAAAATAATGTTCCAGTATTTTTGGTAAGGTAAAGGGGATAGAAGAAAATCAGACATAAAAGAGGATGTATGTGTCAAATATATTAGCTTTCCTAAAAACTTCAGAGAAAGCAAGCATAAAGTGGTTATTCTCTCAATTTTAGTGGCTAAACTCATGAGTTATGCACCTGACCAAAAATACCTACATCCATTTGAATACAATTATCGAACTGATGGTGGAATAATTTCCAAAGTTCAGTTGAATGGGTTCTTTAATCATCTAGATCACAGTGAACAATTCATTCTATGGTTTCAAAGAGTACGCAGTACAGGATAAACCTAGTTGGATGGGCCCGCAATCCTTTCGAGAAAATCAAGTCAACCAGGTACAAAACCTAATATCAAATTCCGTGGAACAAAAATAAAATAAACAAAAATAGAAGCATCTTCTGGCCTGCTAGAGCCAGGAAATGACAAGATGGGCCTACAGAAAATAAAGGGAAAAAGAATAAGGGAAATGGAAAAGCAAACCAATCTATCCGATAATAATGAATCAAAATTTGAATCAAATTAATGCCAGGACAACAAAAGCCCACAAGCAGTTAAAATGGTAAGATAAAATCCAATGTATATGTGCTGGAAAATGGATTAAACCAATAAAAATGTGACTCATGAGCAGAAACGATGAAAATAATGCATGCATTAATATTTTGTTTTCTGCAAAGAGTCATTTTTTTCATTAATTTCAAATATATAGTACAATAGATACCAATGGAGCATGACAGAGACAAGCAAGTTGCTGTCCAGTATCTATAACTTAAACCTATCAGTTTGACAGTAGAACACCCCCACAAAAAAAAGGAAAGAAAGAAATGTCATAATTTGTGGTCACACATTTGATCAATATGTAGTGACTAGGCCTGCTTTTTAAGGAAAGGGTACGATATCCACCAAAACATGTCGAATTTGGTAAACATCCAAAAAGGAGAGACAAGATGTCCCCTTAATCAAGACACCTTGACTCCTACTTTAGCTCTCTCTCTCTTTTTTATGGAAATGGTAGACTAGCTACCACGATTCATTAAATTGGGAACAAATCAATTATTACAAAAAGAAAACAAAGAAAACCGATCCCACCCGTCCAGACAAGGATCACCACCCATATACACGAAACTCACTCCTCAATTAACAAAACACCATCAACAAACTATACTCTCGAAGCCTCTGCGATATACCTCCCCCATTAAGAGATAAAATTATGAATGCCCTCCCAAATCTTTTCCATGCTACAAGTAATTCATTTGAAAATCATTTGGTTTCTCGAAAGACAAGTAGCCCATACCACCACCAGAACAAAAATCTGTGTGATCTTGGCCCTCATGCTTCTATCCCCTATCAGTTTGAGTTTTCTCCCCTCATGCCATAACTCATCAAGATTCATCAAGCTACCTTCAAACACAGTCACCATGCGCAACTGGCCCCATAAATTCACCTCCACCATACATTCACAAAATAAATGTACCATGGTTTCCACACCCCCACCGCAGAGGACACATTCAGTAGAGTCGCCAGGGGCCCACCTTGCTTTATAAGCTTTTGTTAATATCCTATCCTGTTACATAAGCCACATAAAACCTTGCACCTGTAGGAGAACCTTAACTCCCCAGATCTCGCTTGCCTTATTTTTCAAGTCCTCACGAGTAAATGTACCATGGTTTCCATACCCCCACCACAGAGGACACATTCAGTAGACTCACCATGGGCCCACCTTGCTTTATAAGCTTCTGTTAATATCCTATCCTGTTACATAAGCCACATAAAACCTTGCACCTGTGGGAGAACATTAACGCCCCAGATCTCACTTGCCTTATTTTTCAAGTCCTCACGAGTCCTCCTCTCCACCCTCAACCAGTCATAGACTCATAGCCAGCACGGACCGAGTAACCATCTCTTGGTTGAGGTCCCAAAAAAATTTGGATCATTTCTCGATTTGTGCATCAATGCATGTCATCCTTGCACAAGGGCCATGCTAATCTTCTATGTATTGTTCCAATTTTATCATTCCTACTTTAGCCAAGCTCCCTCACTTTTTATTAACTCTACATAAATCAGCTTCCAAATCACATCCATTGCATCAGTATCTACCTTAAAATCTCTATAATAACTTGAAGAAACTGATCATGTTGTGTATAGCAGACTTGAGCCGGGTCATTCCACCTCCTAACAATATGCATCTCTTCTACAGACTAACAATCTTTACAACTCTTTAAACATCCATCTCACAAAAAATTTCTTTGAATCTTCTCAAATCATAGTACATCCAGCCAATAAAACTCACCTATCCGGCTCAACTGATCAATGAACCAATTAAGCAGATGATTGGAACAAATGGAAAGTGGGCCTCTTTACTCAAGTATATGCTTAAGTTGACATTACTCAAGTATATGCTTAAAAGAAATCAAAACATGTGTGGGCTGCAGATGGGGATGCAAACGGGGCTAAACATAACATTTTCTCTCTAGAATGAAGATGCCCAATTATGCTTCCAAAATCGCATGAAAGTTATTATTGAGAGACCAAAAAATGGAAATTTAAACTTTATAGCATTGCAATTCTCAAAGAATCCCAACTAGGTGAACAATTCATCAACATTTTCTGCACCACCACCACTCACATCAAACGAATGACATTCATGAATCAACAAGTACAATATTACACAGAAATTCACACTAGAATCAGCTGGAACCAGTCCGATTGGATTGCAACTATACACTGATCCAAAATAAAAACCGCATTTTGAGAAGTCCGATCTGAAGATGGAAATCCATACCTCAAGCGGGTGCCGGAAGAGAAGGGGTTCATGATTGAATCCATTTTGAAAACACTTCAGAAGATCGGATCGGGAGAATCGAAGCTCCACAGAGGACCCTCCAAGCATGCGGAGAAATGTATATCGGAGAGAGAGAGAGAGAGAGAGTGAAAATATTTGGATCTGAAACTTGAACAGAACGCGCTTTTATATATCAAAGTGGGGGAAGGGGGTTTCATTATTTTTTCACTGCCGCTTAAAATGGGTTCAAGTTGTATAAATTTATTTTTTTAATAAATTTTTAGTTATTTTATCTTTGTACAATAACACAAATTATTGTACAATAAATATCTAGTTATTTTTTAATAAATTTCTAGTTATTTAATGAATGAACTTTGATAATGTAAAACCAAATTATTATACATGATGTTACATAATATCTTTCTTCTTTTAAAGAAATAATTTAATAATTCAACCTTAATTTAGTATTTTAAAAAACAAAGAAGATGTAATGCAAATTATGCAATTAAGTTGGCTCGAAACCCGACCCGACCTAGGCCCGAAATCTTTTGAACAGTGTTCCAGTTAATATAGTCTTAAATACAGTATTTTAGCTCCATTTGATATTATTCAATTCATTAGAATATATATTTCATCTTAAAAAAATACATTCCTCGTATATCAGATTTTTAAAAAAGATTTTTAGTTTTAAATCCATGTAAATATGTCTATTTAAAGATCAACCTCTCTATTTTTAATATTTCAATTGCCTATTTGTTTTTAGCCCTCCACCAAATGTCCGTACATGTACCATTAGTTAGTGAAAAGATTTTTATTTTTAAGTCTTTATAAATTATTTTATTTAGTATCAATTTAATTCAATTTAAGTTTCCTTCTTCATATTTCAATTTAAGTCCCAAACTTCACGTCTTTTTCTTATTAGTCCCTGGACAAAATGTCTGTATGATTTGATAGTATTTTGATATTTGAAACTTGTATACAAAATGTCGATATGAATTTTATTTTGCATGGTTCTAATTTTTCATAAAAATTAAAGTTTTAATAAATAAAAATTTATAACCATGCAAAATAAACTTTTATTCTTAAAATTCAACACACACTTAAAATATCTAATTTAATATTTCACATTTTTCAACCAAGAAAAAACCATTTAAATCAAAATTCAATAATGAAAAAATCCTCAAAATTTGTTTATCTAATCATTCTTTTTCTGCATATCTAATCAATCCTAATTAGATAGTTAAGACTACAAGGGAATGCAATCTCGGATTGGGTGGGCATATGTAGTGATGAATAATCACTAGACAATTATCACTGAACACCTAATAATGCAAATACAATTTTTGTTTAGATGTTTCACCAAACATTTTCTATACAAGTTTCAAAATCAAAATTCTTGTAGAATCATATAGACATTTTGCCTATGAACTAATAAGAAAGAAAAAAACATTTGAAGTTGGGAACTTAAAATAAAATATGAAAGAGGGATTAAAATGAAATTGACGGTTGAAGTTGGAGACTTAAAAAGAAATATGAAGAATGGATGGTCAATCCCTAATAAGCATATTTACATAGACTTAAAACTAAAAAACTATTTTTTAAAACATAAGAACATGTGTAGACTGTGTTGGAAGCAATTTGGGTTTGCAAGAAGCTGGTTTTCTGAAACCCGTTTCTAAATAGAATAACTATGGCAGACGAATATGTGTGAAAAATTATCCAAAACTTGAGTTTTTCAAACTTCTTGCAAAATCAGTTTTTAAATCCATATTTTACATAAAATCAATTTTACAATCTCACAATCAAACACAACCTTGCGTATAACAATTTCCTAAATATACCTAGATCCGGGCCTGGTCCCCCCCCCCCCCCCCCCCAAGCCCGTGGTAAGCTCAGTGCGGAGGAGGCTGAGCTTAAATTGAATAAATTTCAGTCTCAATTTCAATTCACACGATTATAAATTTTAAAAAAAAATAATATATCTCATATTATGATTTATATATGTTTTATTAAAAAATGGAACATAGTTTATTAATTACATTGATGTATTTATAGAAAATATAATAAAAAATTATCACAGCATATACCTTATTAATTTGAGCATAACGCTCACGTATGAAAATTAAATTACACTTACACGTGTCACATTACCCATTTTGTCACATTACCCCAATTCAAAAAATACAATAATGAATATAGAGTATTATACACAATCAATTTTACGACTTCTTCTGCAACCTCATACATTGTAATAAAATAATATATACTACACTGTTACAGTGTATGAATTTCTATCATAATATGAGACGTAAGAAAATTTTCCATTTTTCAAAGACAAAAGTACGCGATTATATCTTAGTATATATTTCATTTCATATAACAATAAATATTTCGTAAATAAATATGTAATAGTTCATTAAAATATATATTTTATTTTTATGAAGTACACAATTAAAAAAAAATTAAAGCATAGAAACATACATGTTATCTTCAACATAATCCATTGGGCACTATAGCAGTCTCACGTGCAATCTCATTTCACCAACTAAGATGTATGGACATGATTCGCTAAAAGAAACATTTTCCCCCTAAATAAATACATAAGCAATTCTTTAAAATACATAAATTATACACTGTAAAAAATACATAAATAAGAACTGCACGCAATACTACCCCTAACATTATCCATACTATAATATCCACCCTTTACACAAAACACAGCTTAACAAAACTAGAGACATCTTCCCCCCACCATTTCAGACAAACTATATCAGGAAGAAAAAGAACACAGAATTACAACACCTTAAGCAAAAAATAATTTACCATCAGTATCCATGAGTGTACCCCATAAAATTATATCGTGACCGGAGTCCACGAGACTGATCGTAAAATGACTCGTCATAGTTCACCGGCCTAATCTCCATAGCCCCCCGCCGTCCATCCATCTCTTGGACCGCGCCAAACACAATCTCCTCCGTCGATTCGCAGCTCTTCTCATAATATGTCTGCGGCCCCGAGGAGTAGTACCTCTGCTGGTGCTGCTGGTGATGCGTCTGCTGCTGCACCTGCTGATGATGATGTGGACCGCCCTCCCAACCGCTTTGGAAGGGGCGCCCGTGTCGGAAGTGGTGGGCCTTGTCTACTTCTTTCGACATGAACGGATACGTCTTACGAGGCGTTGGTGCACGGGTGTCGATTGCTGGGGGTTCGTCCTCATTTGGTACAACGTAGCTTTCCTGGGCTGGCCATGGATTGGACTTCCATTGCTGCTGTTGCTGGTATTGGTTGTGGTGATGGGACTTTCTGCGAAAGGTGGGGACTAACCCACCAAGGATTTCTGTCACGGTTGATCCGGTGCTAACAAAAAGGCGTCCGAGGGAGGTGAAAAGTCCTTCTTCGTCGTCTTCCTTCGTGGATTCACCTTCCACCGGAATTAGAGGAGGACGAACCGAAGGTTTCATCGCCTTTTGGTAGGGTGGAGGTGGAATGTTGGTTTTGTTTGGAGTCCTTGGTGGCTCCTGTATATCAGATGAAAAGAAACATTAAGACCTTCTCTCTCTTCAGGTAAGTAATGTTATATATTGATTGTATGTTTATTAGAAAGGAGAAACAACACTGAATTCCTCAGGGAAGAAAGCAGTTGTGAGCTGTCATGCATTCTAAGGGTAAGACGAATTTTTGCAAATGTAGGCACGATAACTATAAAGAGCTCATTTATCCTAAGAATATTTGAGGATGCCTAGGAGTATATTCGGTATTACAGTTACTGTTCCGTGATAACACTTGCTTGTATTCTAGTTGTGTGTATGCAAACCAAGGACTCACATTTTTGGAAGAGACCACCATCCCTCCCACTCGACGTTGCAGCAATGCTAGCATGTAGCCGAAGAAACCTGCTGCAAGAAGAACAGCAAGACCTGCAAAAAAATGTGGGGCATCATATACTATGGCCCCCTTTGGAACCCATTTCGAAAACAACTTTTTCATAAAAGTTGTTTTGTTGACTTATCTGCAACCAAAATCTAATGTTTGGAACCGATTATCTGGAAACTGATTTTGCATAAACACAATCAGTTTCACAACTGGTTCCAAATGGAGCCTAAAAAAAGTCGTTGCGGAAGAGGACAACATATCCAAAGTTCGATTTCTGTTTATGCGTGGCTATTAAATTATTTAGCAAACCATGTGAAGGTGCATGCAATTTATGTACAGTTCATTTCCCATATAACATCTAACTCACGTAAATTATGAAGATGTTATGACAGTTTTTTTACCTAGAGGAAAACCAGTCCCATACTGGTAAGCACAGTCATCAAAGTTGAGTTGAATCTCTCGAATTGCCTGGTTTCCTCTATCAATAACCAAAAGAGAGCAGCTGCTTCCGATATAAACCACATCAAAATCATTGGAAAACTTTGCATCTTCACTTGGACCATCAACATGGCCTCCTCTGCTCCCCTTACCTCCAGCAATTGTCGTCACCCCTACACAGACACGGAAACCTTCAGAAAATATAGTTTTCTTCGTTTCTTCATTTGTTCTCTTTGTTCAATCTGTCTTTGCATGCTCGAATTTCGAAGGAGCAAAAGGCACTGTCCACATTGAAACCACAAAGCCTTTTCTCCAACTATAGATTAACTAATTCATTACCGAATAACATGATGAAAAAGGCAGCACATAATTCAAATATGTAAACAACCCTATAATGTCATGAAAATTATGAGAAATTTTATTGGTTTGAAATTATCATTTCTTTTACCCGTGTACCATGTATATTATGTATAGTGAATAAAATTGTGAAAGTTATACATATTCAGTGAGTTGGCAATCTGGGGTTCTGAACAGGTCAGAGTAGAATGACAAGATATCATGAAAACAAAGTGGAAATAAATGAAAAAAGCGTTTCTAGTGAACAACAATTTCTCCATTGAGAAGGAAGTACAAAACTCTTGACAACCAGTCAGATTGCTCAGCAAATTAACGAAATAATAAACATAGGATGAGACTGCACAAGAGTTGGTAAATCAATTGCCCATAAATCCATAATCCAATCAATACAAAAAAGGGCATGGCATTGTACTAAGGTGGCTCAATGGCAGATGAAGTTAGTACCAGCATCAGTCCCGACTTATTGGGTTTTGCTTCATTTTGGATTCTTTTATAAAGTTGAATCTATATTTGATATAGATCTTATCATCAACAGAGGTCAGGGATCCATACGTTTGAAATCATGTTTGCAAACTGCATTACGTGCAGCTTGTCGATGTCAAACTTCCCCAGTTCCGATGTTATTTCAATCCATAATATGTTGTCCTCTGGTAATGCTTCAAATGTCAGGAACTGCCCCAACACAAACAGACTCATGAATTATCAATACGCATGTAGGTTTTGATTTCTAAACTAGGGTTCCATATCTGTATGAAAGCCAGAATGAAAATATCAGGCTACAACATTGTTTATAAAATTGTAATGAATGTTGCTGATTCTCGTGCTTATGATATAATTCGGTTTGGTCACCAACTCACAAGAAATACTTAAAGATCAGTAGCATCCAACGTATGTTAGAGGCAGACTTTTCATATGGACTGTGAAATGCACCATCAAAATCATTATTGAACTGTGACACGAACAAGTTAACATATTAAAGTAGGCAAATAGCCCCTCAACTTACCAGAATCACTGATTTTTCTGATTGCCATATTGACAGTGTCGGCAACGTATATGTTCCCTCTGTCATCCATTGTAAATCCTTTGGGATGGTTCATCCTGGCTTCTCGTGGCCTCCCATCAACATGACCTGCGTAACCTTCTGCTGAACCAGCAACTAGTCTGGGCCTGCTATCTGCCATTTATTCAAAAAATCATGACATATTAAACAACAAATGGTATCTTACCCCAGCCTTGTGTATAAATGTGTTTGCTCGGAGTACTGTACAAAGAAAGAGCACTAAGCGAGGGGGAAGCAAAGTCGTTCCATTTTTACGGGATTATAATAAACTCAAAAGCCAGGTGAAAAATAAATATATTTTATTATATGTTGACTTTAGAGAACTAAAGAGACAGTGAATCACATATCCTTCAGAACATGTTTATCCAGATTCACATTTTCCATCCTCTATCTCAACCATAAAAAAATCTTTGGCTCTCCTAATTTCAAATTTTCCAACTGATTACAAAAGAAATGCCTCGCCACATGATTTTCAACCTTGCCAAATTAAACCCAATTTCCAAATTTGTTGCTTTAATCTGTAGGGATTATTTGGATGTTCCAGAAACATATTGAAATCCAATTTGTGTAATATTTTGTGCAGATTCATACATTCTGGAAAAGGTTACAAATTGACATGAATGTGAGTATCACAACAAAGCAAGTGAACCATTGAAAGAAACAGGACAACAACTCTTCGATGAATAAAAACCCTGTATGTCATGAAATAAGAGATGGGGGTGCTCAAAGTACTGAATAGGAAGACAATAAGCCAGATCTTTGCAGTAACTTAGATATTGACAAACAGTGACCAAAAGCATCAGTATAGCAAAGGCAGATTTTAATTTCAGATGAAATCAACACAAATCTAAACTACTTTTTAATCAATGCATTATTTTGGATATCCAAAAGGCGGACCAATTGAAACTGAGTAAAAACAGGTAACCCACCAAACACACACAATAATTTAATTATATGTACAAGTAATCGTGACAACTAGACAAAGAAGAGAAAGAAAAAGGAATTAATAATGAAGAAAAAATCAAACTTGAATTTTCCACATAAACCAACTACCAGTGACACACAAACCATAGTTCAAAGAATGGTCAAATTATCATCTGAAAATGACATCTCCAAATCCAAACAAAACACAGCACATATAAATCACAAGAGTCACTCTACATACAATTCCTTACTTTTCGTCACCAACCCATCAAATAATACATCAAATCACCAAAAGAGAATGAATTGGGTTCCAACCTTAAACACCATAAAAACAACACAAAGAGCTCAACTAAAGCAAGATCAATCTACCAAACAAAACTCACATTTTGACAAGGGCAGCGAAATCCTGTAAATGTTGCTATTAGCAGAATCGAGCACCAACAACTCTCCGCTCTGCGAAACATCGACCGCAAATGGCTCGATCCCTAGCTTGCTCCCATCGAACACCGTATCAACGGTATACCCACTCTCGTACTTGAGCACCGGCCGCTCATTCAACGATATCGCTGAAAGACCCAATACAAATGACAAATCACACAAAATAAAGATCAAGTCTTCCACTTGAGAAATTGAAGAAACCCAATACCTGTCTTTGTAGTGGTGGGCAGTGACCACAGCCATTTTAGAAGCGCAGACAGTGCATTTGAGAGAAACCCACTAATAAGCTCTGCATAGACAGCAGAAACAAAGAAGAACCCAACATTGAGAGTGATAAATCTGAGCTTGGGATGCAAAAAAAAAAATTGGTGAAAACAGAGATGTGTCTTACTGGCTGGAGCAGTAGCAGCTGAGGCGGAGTGAAACCCACAAAGAAGAATCAATGGAATGAGAAGAAGAGCAATCCCTTTTGTCCCCTTCTTCATACCTGTCGTTTTGTCTTCCAAAGATGTGTGCTGTGTGTGTGTGTGTGTGTGTGTGTGTGTGAGAGAGAGAGAGAGAGAGAGAGAGAGAGACAGATCAACAAACAAGGCTTCAGTTTTTCATTTGAAGTGAAGAAAATGAGACACCCATCTCCATTTTTCTTCTGTTTTTTTTTTTTTGTGTTGAGGGAAGGGTGAACGAGACAAAAGAGGGGCTCTTGATTCAGTGTTCAATGAAGAGGTTTTAAAGAGAAAAAGAAGAAGCAAAAGATGTGCATTTTAGAGAGAGAATCATATTCTGTGTTTGTCTTTAATGCATTGTGATTTGGAAGACTAATGAAAACACACACACTCTCACAGTCACTCTCTCACTCTCTTTGTTCTCTTTTTGTCTAATTTTTTAGGCTTTGTTTAATCTGGGTCTGAACCAAAAAGAAAAAAAAAAAACACAGTGGGTTCTGGCAAAGGTGGCAACTTTCAAGGGGAGGCTTGTTTTTGCTATTATCACTCCTCCCTAGATCTATAGCTCGCTCTTTTTGACCCGTCCGTATGTCCAGTATTATAGTATTATGTGCAGTCTCGTTCGTAATCCTTACTGTTATTTTAAAAAAAAAACTATACATTCGTTATAAAAAGTGATGTATACATCAATACATTAGTTTATTTTTAAAAAAAATAATAATTTTAATACATTATGATAACACGGTATATAGAAGAGAGATTGGGAGACCATTTTTGATTTAGATAGAGTTGCAAAACATACTGAATGTATCAGCTCTTTAAAAATCTATTAAAAATGAAAACTAGCTTAAATTTAAAATTCAATGAGAGTTTTGAAAACCAGCTTCTAAACCAATTGTCAACTCTTAAATTATTTTAAGAAAAATCAATTATCATACATAGAAAGATAATTTGTGATGCTATATACATATTTAAATTGTTTCTTTAAGAATTTTCATAATTTTTGTATTTTTATCATTTAATGCATTATTATGACATCGCAATAATATCACTGTTCAATTTAAACTAAACAGATAGTTGAACTAGTGACTCTTGGCTCAAAATAATGGCTCTGTTTTTAAAACATTGTGTCCGAGTGTCTGACCAGTTGTTGACAACACGGGTGGTCTATTTGAGAAATGGTGTTGCAGTATCAGACAGTGACTGTGTAGTAATAATATACATTGCCTCTTTTTTTTTTCCTGCTGTTTTTGGAGTCTATTCTTTGTTTATGTGGCTGTCCCAGTGTTTCTGTTTGGCTGTTATTTTGATGTTATTTTCTTGTGCTTGGTGCAGATGCCACACCCCTATGTGGGGACTACTGGACTACAATGTTTGTATTTTCTTTTATGACTCTTCTCATCTACCACTGATGATGGATTTGGATCTGATGATGCCAACCGTTTGATCAATGGAGTTTTGGATGGGACATTGAATGGACAGATTGGATTGGTGAGGAGTGGGGTCTTTATTTTACATTCCCATTTACGGCCTCATATAAGTCGTTAACTACAGCACTTACTATAACCAGAAATATATATATATATATCATTAAAACAAAATTTATCCATTTTATAAATAAATCAATATAATTTTTTAAAGTATATGTATTTTATTTATTTATAAAAGATACCTCATTAGATAATGCATCTTACTTTAAAAAATAAAAATAGTACGAACTGCATTTGGAGTTGAAACTGGGGCTAAGGGCCAGTTTGGCATTTTTCTCACTCTTTCTGTTGAAACACTCAAAAAATTCTTCTTAAAAAATCCTCTAATTTTGTGTTCATTCCTGAATATCCTAAGCAAAGATTTTACTTTCATTGAAAATATGCTAGAATTAAATTTTTTGAAAAAAATTATTTTTTCTTCTGGACTAAAATTGCCGAACTTAGTTATAAGTTTAACATTTTCTTTTTTTAAATTGTCCTAAGGAAGAGGCAAATGAATATGCGTACATGTAACATGTGGGACAACAAAGGGGGGTTGGAACTTGGAAGGAGTGAAGAGAATGGAGAAATAGAAGGGTCCTTCAAAACATACCAATCTGTTTAATTTATTTATTTTGTCTTATTTTTCATTTTATGTTAATTTAATTTATTAGAAGATGGTTAATAAAGATTGAAGGAACACTGTCCCCATTGAAAAGCATGAGAAACATAATTCGAGGTTTGAAAGCAATGAAATATACTAGAACCAATTCTCCCTCACATTGGTTGATTGTATTGCTTGTTTGGATATATTAATAAACAGATGTTCAAGATGTTATATCATAATTTGTTATTGAGTAATACAGAGGATCTCATTCAAATTTTTTGTATAGGTAGTTAAATATATGTGTATTTCATCTGAGTTATGTGATTGCTCATAAAAGATTATATATAATATCGTACGATAAAGTCTGAGTTTTGACGTTTTGTGCAATGGCTGAAGTCAAACAAATCACTCCAATGGGGAGTCTTCTGCATCTCAGAATAGCAGGTAGACGAGTCTTGGGCCCCGTTTGGATCCATGGTGGGCAGATTTCGTGACGAGGAATTAGCATAATGTCATCGTGATTCCAAACTAAATTTGGGCGTTTGCATTTACACACAAAAATAACGTTGTAAGGCTAATTTTTTTCGCGTTTGAAAAGTCCTAAAATAATATTTTTCTACCGCCCGTCCGCTTTCTCGAACACGGAGTGATATATTCACCACAGTCCCAAACAGACCTCTTACTTTCCCTGCCTTCTCCCCTTCTCCCCCACTTCGCCTTCTCTATAGCAGGAAGCGCCCTCCTTTTTGTTTTTTTTCTCATTGTAGGAGTGTTGCAAATCTCATGTAACTTATCTATGTTTCATATATTTTAAACAAGATGTAACTTTTTTTTTTACTAAGTTACAAAAGGACTACCATTTCTTAAAAAAAATATATATAGAAAATTATTCTTTAATTTTTAATTCCATTAATTATCTTTCTTGGTTCGAAGAGGGTAGTGTTGGACTTCACTATACTGAACCACCTTTATTTTATTTTATTTATTTATTTATTATGATGATGATGATGAACCCTATGATTAATTTCTTTCTTAATGTTAAAAAAAATTTTAGATGCACAAAATCAGACCATATGTGCTTAAATTTTTAGGTTTGTATAACGATGCTCTTTTCTATAGAATTTAATTAATTAATTATGGTTTTGGTGGAAATGATAAATCATTCATGTAATAATACTAATATCTTTTGTACGCAATGGAACTTGCATCATTATGCTTTTGAAGCAGACATAAATCATGTGTTAGGTCTTTTGCTAGTGCTATGACTTTGTTATCCATATATGATCTGATGTCTAAATTTTCACTCAAAACTGATGCGTAACATTCATCATTCATGGATGTTTCTTTGTATCTCTAGAGTTCTATAAGCTAATATTGGGGTTCATTGTGATAAAAGGAGAGAAATTAATTAGGGGTTAAGTCCTTAAAAAAATTTTAAGATTTTTT
Organism: Acorus calamus; assembly: GCA_030737845.1. NCBI lineage: Eukaryota > Viridiplantae > Streptophyta > Magnoliopsida > Acorales > Acoraceae > Acorus > Acorus calamus. Next base: position 6,989,377 of record CM060874.1, on the reverse strand, counting down.
GTAGTCTCTGAGGCGTTGAAAATTTATCTTTAGGTTCCTGGAACCGGATGCCATTACCATGTCTGTCAAAAATACTGAAAATGTCCCCCAATCAATTTTTTCAGTACACTGTTAACACTCTCCAATACATTGTTAAGTATTATTAACACTTCTCAGGACATTGTTAACCTTCGCAAAATGTTAACAGGTGACGAGGGGCATTTACTGTATTTTTAACTAGCAGACTAACGACATCTGGTTTTAAGGACCTAAAGATATTTTTTTATTGTTTTAGAAACCTAAAACAAACTTGAAAAACTTTCAGGGACTAAAAAATAATTTATGGATGATCATAAGGACCCCTAATTAATTTCTCAAAAAAAATAATCAATACATGTAAACATAAGGACTAACATGATTGTGCTTTTGAAAATCATGTGTGCGAAGTGCAGAAGGGGACATCCAAGTTGGCAAAGGCTTTTTCACTGATTCCTTCTTCCTTAAAACAGTGAATGAAAATCATTGGCCCGGTCACTGTGGATTATGAAACTTTATACTGTGGAAATTAATAAAATAATAAAAACAAAAACAGAAAAAAAATGTATTATATCAAATGATTCCCATTTTTTTTCAGTGGAAGCAGAGAGAATGTTCATGTGATTGAGAAACAACATAGTGTTTTGTTGAACTTGACATAGCATCCAGTAAGGGCGTTCATAACCATATTGGCATGGAAAATGGTGTGTACAATCTTGTGTACAACCTTGTTCACAATATGTTTTTCTTTATATATATACACACACGTCCATTAAAATATATAATGTTAACAAAAATAAAATATATACTGAAATATATTAGTATATTTTTTTAAAAAAAATTTAAAAAATAATTTTCATGCATTAAACAACGATAATACAGTGTATACTGTGACATGTTATGCGCCTTATTTTCATCTCTCATTGTTTTTATTTATTTATTTATTTACACAGCATTATATTCATCTTTGAGCGGTGATTCTGGACGGGTGTGAGTGAGAGAAAAACATTGTTCCACCAATTTTTCAACCACTGATTGTTTTTTTCTTAATGAAAACTTGAAAAATGAATAAATTTGAAAATCTAAACATCAAAATTCTTTTGGATATGTCGTTTAGGAAATTTCCGATTTCTCAACTTAGAATCCGCCCCAACAATGGGTCCTAAAAATTATGTAAGTAGTTTATTTGCTAGTCTTCTCCCATGCATGACGTGTGTGTAAATAAAAAAAAATATCTTGCAAAAGCAGCTCACAATCAGTACCTTCAATTTTTTTCAATTCATTTACATGCGATATAATATACTATGTTATATATACATAAATGATATGATGAAATTTTTAATAATGATTAACCTTTTAGAGATGACTTATATCAATGTAAATAAAATTCTCACGTGAGGTGGACCATAAAAGCAATCTAATAAGAGCATCTCCAATGGGGGGTCTTTATTTTGAAGACTCTCATTAGAGATTTTAGACAAATGAAGACCTTTGAACTCCAATGGGGTCTTTATTTTGAAGATTTTGGTGTTTTGAAGACTCATCAACTTCAATGGTGGATCTTCATTTTCTTTTTATGTCTTCAAATCACTATTTTGATTTGTTAAAATTCTCATTCTATCATTTGTTTCTTTCATCTTTATTGTTTATTGACATTTATGTCTTAATTTTAATGTAAATAATCAAATTATATTAACTTTATATTTACAAATAAAAAAATTAATATATGTATGTAAAGTTACAAGTGGACTTGTATCTAATCCTATTCATATTTCTGATTCAATAAATAGTTCTATTTTGAAATTGTATTTGAACTTTAATGATTCAGTTTTTATTATTATGTCATGATAATGTTACAATTCAAATCCGTTAACTGGACAGTTCAACCGGTGACACTTTATCTCGTTCAATTTTTTGTTTCAATGAATGATTTATTTTTTGAAATATTATTTTGATCCAATACATGAACTTTTTTTTATAATTTTTTTCAAAATTCTATGTTTTTATTAAATATAAATGAAAAATTAGAAATTTATAATTTTATAGAAGTTTAATATCATTTATTAAAAATTGTTATAAATTAATAAGATCATTTATGATATTATTATTTTTTTATGTGACATATGAAAACCTTAATATTGCGTCTCTAAATATGAAGCTTGTTGGTTTTCGTAAGCATGTCCGGTCTTCTATTGGAGTTGCTCTAACGTGGACCATAGAAGCACTGCATGGACACACTCCCAGTGACCATGAATTCCCATTACTGTCATCTATCATCAATGGCAAGTACAGGGCCCTGCTACAGTGAGACACTTTTGCTGTACATGTCACATCACTTGATAAAATATCTAAAATCATGTGACCGAATCTGGTCACGGGTCAGTTCGGTCAGTACCGAACTGCACCACATTCAAATCGAACTGCATCACTTATAAATCGAACTGCACAATCAATTGTTGAGTATATTTTTCACTCTTTTATTAGATACTGATGATACTTAGGAATTCATATTTTCTCTAATAGTTGATTGAATCCAATAAGAGAGTAAAAAATATACCCAACAATTGGTTGTGCAGTTCGATTTATAAGTAGTGCAGTTCGATTTGCACGTGGTGCAGTTCGGTACTGACCGAACTGACCGAGGTCAAACACTGACCGGATCCGGTCCCTAAAATCGTCTAAAAGAGTATAATCTACTATCTTATTATATATTTTATAATAAAAAAATAAAAATATATGCATTCAATTTATTTAAATATATGTTTTATTTTTATATAAAAATGTGTATTTTATTTGACAGTGTGTACTTAAAAATTAAACAATATATAAGTGCAGGAATAACTAACACCCCCAGGAGTACTTGTAACAGAAGAGACAATGGTTTGTTTTTTCTTGGGATTTTTTTGGTTCAATCAAATTATATAATAAGATGTGTCTGAATATGGGTTAATAGATGCAGTCTTGTTTTCATCAGTGCACGTTTTAATTTTTTAAAATTATAAAAATAAAATATTAGCTTCAACAAATTGAATACATTCATTTTCACAAATGTTTTTATATATTAAATAGAAATAGAAATTTATCTTTTATACGACAAAAATAACAAAAATATAACCAACAAACAAGTTTTTTATTTTTAACTATATTGACTAGATTATTATTCATTCTAGTATAGTTATATATAACGGATAAGAAAATATCCCCACTCAAACCATACTAGAGTTTCAAGGTTAAAATATCTAGGGGTGAACGGAATTCCTTAAGCCTGATAAGGTTTAATTCGATCATTCTTGTAGTCATTACAATCTTAACTCAGTATATGAATTATCTAATAGAGTACTACAATGTAAGAAAAAGATACGAGTTTGATTTATTTAAGTACATATTTCATATATTTTTAAAAAAAATATGCATTTCATTGGATAAGTAGATGCATCAAACTAAAGCTGTATGGACTTTAAAAATGTTCAATAATGAGTGAGCTAGTGTGAGTGTGACATTTTCCTTAATAGACACTTACACAGTACATCTGCTGAATGTTTGTAGTCCCATTGGTAGACCAAAAGCACATGAAATTTCTGAGGATCTGATGAGACTCCAACTCATCTGTTCATATATATAATTTATAGGCACTCCAAAACAAACAAAACGTGCAAAGGAACTTAAAACAACCCTTCTGGATCCTCTGAAAGTTGGATAAAAAACAATGTAAAGAAAGTTATAAAAAACTTATTAAAAACATGACCCAACTTATACTGACTATTATTCTGTACTACAACTGGGAATTTCATGTTCATACAGAGGACATACAATACATGTATGACCTAACTCAAGCAGGTTGGGTTTCAATCCAACTCATATCTAACTTGATTTGAAAATTAGATATGTACTTGACTTTTAACCCAATGACCCCAATCCAAACATAATACGATGATCATGATCCAAACAGAATCCAAGAAGCTGGAATTTTAAGTTTGGATTTGGATCAAGTACAATTAATGCATGCATATATCTGAAAATAATTATAAAAAAAAAAAAAAAAAAACTTCCTGTGATCTTTTTTTATTGAACTAGAAGTGTGAAAAACATGCTATAAATAAAAAAATCTTTTATTTATAGAAAAACTATGATACATAATTGTGATTTTATTCTTTGCATGATGATTATGAATTGTATCTACTATCTGATCATAATATGATCAATTTTATGGCTTGTTAAATATATTTTATAAGATAAATTTTACATAGACCATTTTGAATTATTAAGATTGAGGCTGTCAATTATTTGAAAAAATATCTGTATTTACTGTGAATCTATATCTAAAAGATAACAAATTATATGCCATTCACATGTTCGGATGATTTAAAAGCAATTATGAAAATCAAAGTAGTCGCTCTGGTAAATATATGAATCATGTATAATTGTGTGTGTTTGTATATATTACAGTTTCTTATGCCATATTTAAAAGGGGGGTTAAAGCAACCCCACCCCCCAAATAATTTTTTTTGGGGGGCGGGGTTGCAACCTGTGAGAGGTTGCAACCACCTCCGCCATTCCCACTATCTCCATCAATTTGGGGTGGGGTCAGTGGTGGAGCCACTTGAGGCCCGGGGGCCCATGGCCCCCCTGAATTTTTTTTTTTAACTTTGATTAGGCTATAACCATACAAATTAAGTAACAATCAAAACCAATTAACAAATAGAAACAGCCCACTCACCATGCAAAATTCGGGAATTTAAAATAATAAAAAAAACACCCATGAGGCCATGATTCACCTTAATTAATCCACTTATAGAACCCTGGATTATTTTTTTATTTAATTCTAAACCCTTTTAATTTTTAGTTAGTAGATTGATTTTAATTAAGGTCTATAGGTCATGAGCTTCATCTACATATGAAAATTTTTAAACAATAACAACCCAACACTCAAAACAAAACAAAAAACCACCCATGAGCCATCTAGACCATCCACATCCACATTTTTTGTGTGCCTTCACCCCCTTATTTTAATTAATTCTCCCCCTCTAGATAAAACAAAAGTCCATTTTGATTATACTTTTTCATTGACTCCCAAGCCATAGAAACACAGACCCCACTCTCAGCGTCCTCACTCAGGCACCCATCTTAAAAAAATAGATTCTTTAATCACCTTTTTTTTGTATTTCGATTGTTCCTAATATCAATCCCTATCTCTAAAAAATTTCAGAATTTTTCTTTTTATTCTATTAAACCATCCCACAATCTGGAATCTACAATCAGTGATCATTTCCTCTCTTCCATTAACACTTCGAATGTATATAATTTTTCTTTTTTACCATATTATCATTATTACTATTTTATTTAAAGTTTAAAATATTTATGTAAATATCTAAAATAATCAAATCATTCAACATTTTTAGAATATGAAATTTAAAGGTATATATTGCTTATCAGATTTATATTTTGATATTTTTTTGTGAATCATCGATATGAAATTTGACATATCGTTTTAAAATGTGATAATTATCTTTCAAAATTATTTAGTGATATGTTTTATGTGAATATCTTTATTTTATTTTATGCATATTTATTTTTTAATTTATGCTATTGAAATTAAAAAAAAAACATAATGACTTTAAAAAATATTTACATAAGTCACATTAGGCCCCCCTTCATAAAAATCCTGGCTCCGCCACTGGGTGGGGTGCTCACATCTAGACACGTCAATATCTAAAACAAATTCATAACTACTCCAAATATATAACTAAAATTTGAATATTAATTTTAATATATGAAAGATTTAGGATAGGGTATGGATACTAAGGTATCATATCTATATATTGACAAGCCAGGGGAATAGAGATTGTTCTTATATCTATATTATTAAACACATATAAGATAATATTGTTAAAACATTTTATTCCCAAATAAAATTTGTTTCCAAATGTTGACATATGTTGTTTTCATGTTGCTCCTGGTCATGGTGAGAAGAAATACAAGTAATACAAGTGTAAATGTTATAAAATAAAAAATTATAAAATTGTTTTTTATATCATACAGAAGTGTCAATTTCTGTCATTAAAAAATTTATTCCTCATCTCCATCAATTGATCTCGGTTGATTTTGTTTTCTGTAATATTGCATTGCTCTATATATAATTATATGACAATTTTTAGAGAATGTCTAGGTTTGTATTTTGATACACGCAAGTTAACAATTTTTTATATATCTATCAATTTTGCTGAAATTCCTAATAGCAAATTTATTCTAAATGAGGGTACATATTATTTTAAAAAGTAATGTAAAGCTTTTTTTTATGGAAAGATAAACATGAGCCTCAACGGTATTAATTAACTATATTAATTAAGGGGAACATGCCCAAAACAAGAAAAACAAATAAATGAGGGGTCTACTTGTTACTACCCCATAAGGCCCATCAGCTGGGCTCACGCGACGCCGGCCCACGATCCGTTTAACGCCGGCCAGTGACCCACCATAGGAAGGCCCACGACCCGGGTCGGTTACCACACCGGTTCCGGTCCAACGACTGGGCAAAATCCTAACCAAGATCGAACCGATTGACCTCTCAGATATGACAGATCCAATATATCCATGTCTGTCATTATCCTAATTCTCTAAAAAGCTTAGGAAGGGGATTTAGGGCTATATCAACCAGTAAATCCATTAGATCTAGATTGATCATTATCCTAATCCTCTAATAGGCCTAGGAATGGGATTTGGGGCTAGATTAATCTAGTCAATCCCTACTGATGATGATAGAGCAGACATCTCACCCTATCCAAAAGAGGTGACCTCCAAAGCACTATAAAAAGAAACTACCTATGACTTGATCCCCAGAGACAAATAAAGGGGTACGTAGGCAGCCTAGATAAATATCTCAAGGTTCAGTCCAAAAATAATTTTTCACCAAATCCCAGAGAAAGAAGCCAACCGGACGAAGGAAAAGACATGGAGGAGCAGAGCAGACGGATTTTGGTGACCCGAACCCAGATAACCAATGAGGGGTCTACTTGTAACCCCTTAATTATAATGATTCCATTTCAAATAAAAACACTACTTATCATTTCCTCCCAAATAAAAACACTACTTGTCCCCGCACAGACAACACTCCAGCGAAATGCAAAACCATATCTCACATATTTTCAGGATACACACTCTTTCATTAAGAAAAATACAATAATTTCGAGTCGACCAAAGAGCCCAAAGTAATGTAAAGTTACACAGACTTATCCATTTTAATTTCATCTCTAGCTACATCTCCCACAATTTTTTCAACATGGTATCCTCCAAAATCTCAATAAATATTGTGTTCACATATCAAAGTAAATATTAATCTTCATTCAGCAATATCAAAATGAAACGTATGCGCACTGTTTTTGAAGAAAGTATTAATGAGAACTAATATAGTGACAATGCAATAAATATAATATATAAAAGAATAGAAACTGTTTTTAGAAGAAAGTATTAATGAGAACTAATATAGTGACAATCCAAAATTAGTATTAAAAAAAATGGAAAACTAATTCATGGACATTTTTATGACCCCGAATTAGTACAATATCCCATCTGAAACTGTTTTTTTTTTACATGGGCTTCTTTAGGTCAATATATTTCTGTCCCCATGTCAACTTGGGATATTTTGTACTAATATTCTTATAAAAATTGTTAATTAATCATAAAAATATCTATGTTAAAAAAGTACACGAATCATGCTCCTATAAAATCTGTAGCTCATGTTGAGTAGTGGAATATGTGAGGAATATGATGTAATAAGATTGAATAAGCAGAAAGACCTGTTTGTTTACAAAGAATAAACATGTATAACTATGTTAAAATAAATGAGAATAAGCTGATGTTGGTATTTCATGTTATGTTCCCTTGTTATCTCATTTAATTTATTCCGTAGGTATAAAGTAGCCCACATGCATGTTAATTTATCTGTCGTCACCTATTATAGATCAAAGGACTCACATATTAAATCATTTTTTCATTTTTTATAACTCATTATTCACAACTTGTTCACTTTTTATTCACAACTTATTCATAGTCAACTAAAAAATAAAAACTTCATTCTTATGTTTCTAAATTAGAATAACTAAAAACACTATTAGACAGAAAATGACTTTTTAAATATCTATATTAAAATAATTACATATCTTAGAATAGCTAATGTTTTTATCTAAAGGAATACTTAAAAGTTGTGCACTAATGCCATTGTGTTCCATCATTAATACCTGTGAAAAGATTTTAAGTTGTGCAATTGACGCATGACATTTTTTCCAAACTAATCACCTTTAATTAATTATTTATCAAACTAATCACGCTTTTTAATTATTTATCGAAGTAGTCACGAGATCCGGTCAAATGTTATTTTTTATTTTTTTTAATTCTCCCCGTCTAAAACGCCAACGGAGGTGACATTTTATTAATTTTTCTTTAAAAACGCCAATCGCGTTGGCGTTTTATGAGAAAACACGCCACTGGGGTTGGTGTTTTAAGCTGGAAAACGCCAACCCCAGTGGTGTTTTTATTGAAAATCTATTAAAATACCAGTGGGGTTAGCGTCATATGTTGTTGCCTGGAAAAAAACTGCTACTCTTATTCAAAACCTTTTTTTGACAAGTCTCATACATGTCATTAAAAATAAACATAAAACAAACACCTAATTGGGAAACGTAAAATGAAACGTAAAATTATTTGTGTTTGGGAATAAATACGAGAGATGTGTGTGTGATATGATAGATGTGATGATTTTTGGAATGTGTGCAGAGAGTGTTAGATAAGATAAATTTTTTAAAATGACAGATAAGAGTATTTTTATGCATTGGTATAGATAAGCCATGATAAGCAATTCTAGCTTTTTCTGAGAATAGTTATCAGCCCTTATCCTAGCTTATCCAGACATAACTATCAAAGTTTATTCTTGTCAAACAAACAGCTGTTTGGGGGCTATTCTACTGTATTCTCCCCTATCCGACGTTTATTCTCCACCCCAAACCGGGGGGGGGGGGGGTAATAGTTCCTATGAATCTTGAGTTTTTTTTCAATATACTTGTCTAATAAAAATTATATATATTTATTCACAAAAAATAATGCATAATCAAATAAATTGAATGCCTACCTATTATCATTTTTTCTAAGATGATATGTCTATCCCGTCTCAGTTATAGTTCACCCTATTTTTCTTTTTTGAAAAAAAAAAATATACTCTCCCATTGAAGTTATATAATGTTATATGTAATTAAATATATATTGAGATATAAAAGTCTACTTTTTTTCTCTTTAATAAAGATGAAATTTTTTTTTCTCCATGTACAATAATAGATTCTCATATTGTAGGTCACATATGAGGTGTAACATAAACTTATTTGCATCTGATAGTTATATTGGGATAAATAACAATCCATGTTGAATAAATAAATTTTTGTTTGGCCGTCTTTTTTTGTTATTCTCACTAGAAAATGTAATATCGACATTTTTGTTGTTTGGTTCGTCTTGAATAAAATGAAGTGAAGATAAGTGGTGAATAAAAAAATGAGTAAAGTTTAACTTTTTAAATGACAGCTATACCCTTGATTGATTTGATAGATGTGACAATTTCTATAATGCGTATGAAACTGTTAGGTGAGAATTTTTTTTTAAAAATAACATATTTTTATCCATTGGCATGGATTAACCCTGATAAACAATTATAACATTTCCTTAAAATAAGTATCACACTTTATCGTAACTTGTCTAGGCATAAGCATAGTTATCAGGGTTTATTAAGGGAAAACAAACAGTAAATAAGAGCTATTCTCAAATATTCACCCTGATTCTCTATTAATTCTCCACCATAAATGAGAGGTCCGATAATACATTAATACATTATTATACTGTTTCATTTAGACCACATAATCCGCGCAAACGTGTATCCAAACAATACCTAAAGTTGGTTGAAAATCTGCTTTTGGTCACAATATGTTAATTTATTGCGTTTCCAAACACTTCATAAAATTTCATTATATACAAAGCCATCCACTGTAACAGACCTCATACATACTTGTGGCTCATCTTTTATGCATCATATAATCAACAACACAAACATTGCTTGTGAGATACTCATATGCAAGGCTGAGCAATAGCAACTTGATAAAAACATGTTTCTAGAGCCATAGCAATGATGAATGCTGATCAAATTCTGATTCACTCAACACCTTACACGAAGACACTTTTAAAAACCACCCTATTAAAGAAAAACCATATTTTCCCTCCAAATCATAACCCCCCTTTCCTAAAAAAATTGGGCATTTTTATGAATTTTAATCAGACAGTGAAGAGATGGTGACCACATATTAAAGTGGTGATATGGTGTCTGCACCATATCACTCCTCTACAAGTCTATATATGTGTAAATACAATTATTGAATCGACAATAACATGAAGTAAAATATCCATAATTTAATGTAATAACTGGTCAAATACTAATAAAGAAGGAAAAAACCAAAATATGTCTAAGGTTAAAACTCAACATCCAAAAAAAAGTCTTAATTCTTTTCCACTTAACCATCAGAAGAACTAGATAAACCAAGCTACAAGCCTAAAAACTAACCATACAGTATAACTACCATAACTTCCAAAACAATTATTTACAAAGTTGCAAAACAAAATCATACCATAATAATATGCATCCTCTTACTTCTGTGGAGTGAGGGGGTCACAATGAGGAAGACTGTATACGATGGCCTGTCGTTCGATCCAAGGAATCCTCATGTCTTCCTTTAAAGTCATGAAAATGATCCTGTTCTTTTCATCCTTCAATGCCTCGGTCGCCGCCAAAGTGCACTCCACAGAGATATTGGAATATGATAACAGCCGTTCAATGCATTCCTCGATTGAGTACACTGTTGGTTTAGAAGCTATTTCCCTTTCAAGGTAAGCCCTAGAAATCTCAAGCTTTTGCCTCCCAATATCTACCAGCTGAGCCACAAAATGATCGGTCGATGATTTCCTCTTCCTTTTGAGTCCAGTGGTCATGTTTAAACGTTGCTTCTTATTCGGCAACCCTTCGTTTCCACCGATTAATGGCTCACTTGATGAGGTGCCTTCATCCACCATACATGCAAAGATTGGTACAGCTTCCTCTGCAAACAATGTGTCATGAACACGTGGGGGACTTCGGATGACTCCATTTTCATTAATTTGCAACTCTGCCATGGGAATTTTTTTAGTATCATTAGATTCTCCAACAGATTCGGACGATTCATGCGCCGAATCGGAATTAGATCCAATGAGATTGCATTCTTTCAGTGTCATTTTTCCACAAATTTCCACAAAATCCCTGTAGAAGGCAAATGGCCTATCTCTGATAGTGGCATACTTCTTATTTTGCTGCAAGCACAAAAAGAAAATTCTCAAAAACGTAAAATAAAAAATGTAGAGTTAACCAAAAAAAAAAAAATTGTTACATACCGCAATTACATAAGCCCAATCTTTAGTATCACTTGGAATTGCCATCTTCTTCTCGTCATCCCATCCCCACCCGTCTCTGTTTGAAAGAGAGCTGTATATTTGGTACTTACCCTTTAAGACTTTCCATCTGTTATGACAATGGCTTTTGTCTACATTCATAGACATTTGTTCGTTGAAGGCAGGGACAACGAGATTCCAGGCTTTTTTGCTGAATGTGCCACGGCTACAATTGCCTGACTGGTACTGCTCTTTCAGCAACTTAATCAAGCAACAATCCATATCAGGTGTCCAATTGGCAATACGCTTCGAGCCCGAACCCAAGCGAGGAGTTTCTCCATTGCTTTTCGACATATCTAGTGGATACAACATTGAGAAAAAAATGAAATGCAATAAGATATCTAATAGAAAAGTCTAAATACTAATAAGTATTCAACATTCAACAATATACAGTCTTCCTCTCATCCATCATCCATATAATGCTCTGCCTCAGCAAACACCAAATATATTGTCAAATCATGTAGCTAAGCAAATACGTCCAATGTCAATTTCCAAAACTACATAACCACACAAGAAAACGAACAAGAATCAGTCTGTCCTGTTCTTGTATATAAGAGATTACATAAGCTACTATAAACCCGCTTAGTACTGAAAGTATGCATGATGCGGAGCAATCACATGAAGATTTACTCTTGATAGATCTATAGTCATCAATAGATCTGGACTAACAAAGAATGGTACCTGAAAAACTATGGAGCATGGATACTGACAAAGATATGGGACACAAACACAGTGACATGACAAATCTTGAAAAACTCTGACAATTACATGGAAAGACACAGAAATAAATAAATAAACAAACATTATATTATGATTGTTTGGAAAGAAATGAGTGCACAACCCTAACAAACAATTGGCTTCATACGAGCAAAAACCTTAAATTTATTAATAAGAAAAAAATTCTAATACTGTGTCCATCCTATGACCAATGGCCAAATTTCAAAAATTATTACTGAATATTGAACATGTATGTGTTGTGCATGACATGTCCAACGCATGACATGAACACGACATATTCATTAAGGTGCCCGTGCTTCCTAGCTGAAAACTAACAAACTCCTTAGATTCATCATCAACCAAAGAATGGAATATTTTTGAGATCACAAGAAACCCAATGGAGTATCCTCTTTCACCATAAGTTCACATGTTTTGATGATAAATTTATCTGACCACAAGATGTGCAGGACAACCTAATTTTTCTATCCAGTTTATCTTAAAAGCACTACTATGAACAGGCTAATATGTTTCACAAAAAATGTAAATTTAATGGTTAAACAATGTAATTCATCAATCAAAATGGAATGCATTCCATCTCCACAAACAGAATATCATTATTCCAAATAATACTTTGAAGGTGATTTTATTATCAAATTTCCATATGAAGGTATAAGTGTCCAACAGAATTCATATTACATTCCAACAATATGGTCACATTGGAAGAAAAGTGTATTGAGAGAGAAAAAAGGGGCATTCCTATTACAGAACTACAGTGTGACGTGTAACAAAGAATTCATAAAAACTTTTCTCCATTTCCATAATTCCATTACAATCAGTCACAAAGTTCATGCATCACAAATATTCATCAAAGACACTTCAGCAACGTATGTGTTCATTCATACATCATATATTTATATGTATTCTAATCTTAGTAAGAGCAGTATGCGTATCATTCATACATCATATATTTATATGTATTCTAATCTTAGTAAGAGCAGTATGCGTAAAACAATCTATGTTAATGTAAGACGACAACGACATTCTTTTGATTATAAAATAATGTAGTAAACAAGCCGAACTAAATAGATATCCAGCTTTGGTGATCAAAGCTATGTCCGGCCAAACTTTTCGAAACATTAAAAAAGTTTGGAGTACTTTGGGATAATGAAGACCATCTGGCATTCGCTTAAAAATGCGCCTTTTCTTCCCCAACAATGTGCAATTGATTTGAGTTCATAATGTACATTGGTGTTTCTTTTAATATAATAAAACCTTATTAGGGTAAATAATTCAGTCATTCTCAAAAGATTCTTGGATCATGTTCACTGGCTTCACAGTTCTTCTTGGTTTGGAATTGCTATTTATGTGGGGTTTTTTCAAAATAATTTGTCAAAAAAAGATATTATCGTGGATGAATCAGATCACATTCATTATTAAATATAAAAAATCAATTTTTCTATAAAAAAAGATCCATGGAGCTAAAAAGCAAAAATTTAAAATTAACAAAAAAATCAAGAAAACAAATCTCTGATTCTATTGGTTTCAGACAAAACCCCCAAAAAACAAAACAAAAAACCATGCAAATAATCGAAACCCTAGATTCAAAACCCTATCAAATAATCAAAATCAAAGATAAAATCTAGGATTGATAGAAGAACAGATGATATATATATATATATAGAGAGAGAGAGAGCTCACCGGACGGTCGGAGATCGGCCGATCCTCCGTCTCTCCGGGAGGCGCTAGGGTTTCCGGGGGGTAGGAGATCAAAGAGAGTAACTTTTTATTTTCCCCTCTTTTTTTATTCCTCTCTCTATATAAAGAGATTTAGGTGAAACTAGAATAACTTTCTTTCCGGGAATAGGAATAGCATCTAAATTACACGGCACCTCATTTATTCCGTTCATTGTGGGATAAAAGACTGAATGGGAATATAAATGAGAATAATGATTGGGGTTGAATTAATTTTGGGTAAATTGCGTTTGGACTCCTCAAGTTTTCTAAACCTGCATAAACTCTTCCTATAATTCAAAAACATGCTATCACACCCCCCATTAGATTTTCTATTAAAATAAGATAAAAGTACAATTATACTATTTTAATTCAATCTTATCATGTTTTCACTTTTTTTTTATGGGTTATTTTTACCTTTTAATTAATTATTATGTGATTTAATTCTTACACAAATGCATTCATATGTATTTGAAGAGTTAATTATTATATAAGTTAATATTCATAAAAACATATCTAAATTTAATTATATAGATATTTAGATAGTTTATGATAAAACAATAATTTTAAATTACTTCTATTACATTTTAACGAAAAAGTATAATGGCATAGGGTGTAAGTATATGTTTATATTTTAGGGGTTGTTTATGTAGGTTTTAAAATTTTCAAGGGGACCAATGCATTTTACGCATAAATTTTTAAGGAAAAATAAATATGACTCCCTGAAAAGTTAACTAAATCAATTTTAATCCCTGTAAAATTAAAAAATCATCACATATCTGTATGTAATTAAAAAAATATCGTTTCAATCCCTACCATTCCATCTTCTCAATTAACTAGATACATGGTTAACCCTAATTACACATTAAAAGTTATCAGAATGCCCTCATCCTTTATTCTAAAAAAATTGACATAGCTCCCTAGAAAATTATGAAAATCACTATAAAATGGATAAATCCCCTCAGGTCTTTATCTTATTTGACAATATTTAATTTAATCCCTACTGTAACTAAAATTAATTATATTTGCAGTGACTCTTACCATATATGATTGTAATACCCTTTTAAAATTTACTTGATAATGTAATATACTAAACAGATTTGTAATTGACTTTAAGGGGACTTACTGATTGTACAAGGATTTTTTCTGATTTACATAATTTTCTAATGAGTTATATCAATTTTTTCTTTTTCTTTTTTAACCATTGGTGGGCATAATATAGCAGGAAAATTTTCAGGAAAAGACAAACATTTTTGTCATCAAAATGACTAAATTGAATTTTTCATATTTTGTAGAAACTTAGTTAAATGTCGTTCATTGAAGTTTCATTTAATAAGCGAAATATTCTTGGAATATTCCATGCAAATTGATGTCAAATTAACACAGACTAAAAATTAGTTAATCATACATACTATGGTGATTGTTCAATTTACAAGAATTAAAATCGATTTAGCTAATTTTTCAGTGTGTTATATCGATTTTAACCTAATTTTTAATAATTAAATCCGGTTTTGGTGCGGAATAAGGTCTCAGTGGAAGTGGAATAAACAAAAACAAGTTTATCGTTTTATGGTTAAAATTCGTTCTTTGAACAAGAATGATTTGGGAAAGTCATTGGTTTAATTAACCAAAATTGACCCATAATATTTTTTTTAACATTATATATAAAATAAACAAATTTTGAAAATATGAAATTTAATGATTTTTTTACCAGTATCAAGTCTCAATTATTATGTTTTCTAAAGTCTTCATATAATATATGATTATTATATAAAATCTAAATTTTTATTAGATTTAATATTTTAAAATATAATTAATCATAATTTCTATACTAAGCAAAAAAAATCATTATTTTTATAAATAAAATTATATGCATGATGATGTAATATATTAAAATGACATTCAAATAATGTATAAAATAATAAAATAAAATACAGATACCCAACCGAAGCCTTCTTCATTTTTTAGATTTATAAAGGTGGTATTTTTCTAATTTTTAACATTGATTCATTCAAAGTTAAAAAATTTATCAGGCAAATCAAAAAGTGAAAACCTGAAAGAATTTTGCTTTCATGATATTTTGATATATATTTTCTTATTATGATATCATGTCGGATGATTGTTTCAGGTTGTGTAAATTTTTCTTGGAGTTATATTTATTTTATCTACACAAATAAATTTATTTGTTGATCCTGACAAGCGACATAGTCTGAGTGCCCAAAATTATAAAAAAATTAAGGGTGAACAAAGGCCAAATAAGTCTATTGCATTCGCCAAAAAGAATAGATATCCACCACTTATCTAGTTTTAAGTTGAATATTTATATTGCCTTATTTTTGTAAACAATCACACAAGTTTTTTTTATGCAACATATCTCTCAGTAACGTTGGTAGATATAAAAGATCATTAGAAAACATTGATACCAATTCAAGATGGGTGAATTGCACAAATACCCCTGCAGCCAACCCCCTATTATTTTTGTGCCCCCAACTTTTTTTTTAAAAAATTCTATACCTTGTAGAAAACACCCAATTTTTTTTTTCTTTTACCCTCATCAATTTAATTCCCCCATAAAATCGCAGTTTCTCCCCTGTAATTGCATATATGTTTTCTGTAACTTGAAAAACACAAAATGTAATTTCTGTAAATATTATCTGTAAATGCATTATAATGTCATGTAAAAATGGTAACTTGTAAAACAATAAAGAAACATACATTAATGCATAACATTAATATATATATATATATATATATGTGTGTGTGTGTGTGTGTGTGTGTGGTCCTCATATTGTTATGAAGTATACTTGTTGGTGTTTGATTTATTTGGATGTTTAATTAATTGTTGTATCTCTAATATAGTTTGAACTGCGCTTTCTTCCTAATGATGTACGCTTGCTAACTCGAAGGTGTAACAATGTATTCAATTTCAACCAAAATAACATGAAGATGATCCGAGAAAATACAACATCTCAGTTAATTAGTAGGAAAAGAACATTAGAATGCAAATATTAGATAAATTCAAGTGCTTTGATGTATTTATTGTGACAAAATATTTTTAGGTATTATGCATTAACATATGTTTATCTAGTATTTTACAAATTAGCATTTTACATGTAATAATCCATTTACTGATAATAATTACAGGAATTACATTTTGTGTTCTAAAAGTTACAAAAAACATATATAAACTTAAAGGGGGACGTTACGATTTTGTGGGGCAGGGGGAATTAAAGGGATGAGAGTAGAAAAAAAATTAAATGTTTGCTGCAGGAGTATATAAATTTTTTTTGAAAAGGTAGGAGCACAGAAATAATTGGGGGTTGGCTGTAGGGGTATTTGAACAATTAACCCATACAAGATTGAAATAAATCATGAAAGAGGTGCCGTATCCAAATATCATATAAATCCAAACTTCTAGATTTATGGTTGGTTCAAAAACATATCGAGAATATATGTACATTTCCATGTGTACTTTCAATTAGGCTAGTCAACAGGTCGGGTTTGAACCGAGTCAAGGTGAACTCAGATCCGATCCGTGACAGGACCCAATGGACCCGGGTCCAACCCAAGATCTGACGGATCCTTGAAAAATTGGACCCGTACCCGTCAGACCCGATCGGAGATCAGTAATGTCCCAACTTCAGCAGCCCTGGTAATTTCTTAGTTGCAGCAAAGAAAGTCATTGAAGAGAATGGCACAAAGGCATTTGAGAAACTTGCGAGGAAGGTATGATCGGGCACATGAGGCATAGTCACTATTTTTATTTGCATCCAGTGATATGTTTTTGTTCGTTCATCTCTTCTTTCTGGTCATATTGATTTGTGCTGCTGATTTAAATTAAAGGTTCAAACTCCAAACCATGATATAGAGTCAATACTAATAAACTTTGCATATCTCCAGACTCCGTGCCTTCTTTCATATGAATTCTATCAGAATGAAACTCTCTTAATCTGGTAGTTTCAAGGACATATATGTCTAGCAGCTCTTAAAGAAGTAAAAATTTGATAAATGAGATACAATATCATGGATCAACTCATACTATAGCCAAATAACATGTCCATATGATCGCGTCGGGGTGGACCCAGACCTGACTCGTTTGTATGTTCGGGTCTAAATCAGGTCGGGTACATTACACATATAACCGGGTCCGGGTCCGCTCCATTGACAGGCCTACTTCCAATGCATACAATGAATGTTCCCAGCCGAGAAGTCTAAACCATCACCATCTGCTAGTTAGCAATGTCATTGTCATTGAGTCAATTTAAATACTAATCATAAACCTATCATCATCTGTATGAAATTGAGACCTTGCATCCACCTTTCCATATCATCAGATAATTCCCTTCCAATACATAGCTCCGTTTGGTAACGCGTTTGGACAGATTCTGCTTTTTGAAAAGCTGAAAATCTCTAAACGCGCAACCAAACGGGTCGGATTCCGGCGGAATCAAAAGCTGGATTCCTTTTAATTTCTCTTTCGAAATCCGTGTTTTTAAAATCTCAAAAAGAACGCTTTTTGGTCGGAATCGATTTTTTGAATTGAAAAGCAACTTTTTCTACCAAACATTAAACTCTTTCCAGATATTGATTCCTGAATTAAAAAAAAGCATCCCAAAAAAGTCAAAGGTCTAAAATCATCTTAAAAAGCAGCTTTATTCTAAAATCTACTTTTCAATCTATGTTTCCAAACAGAGCCTATAGTCGCATACAATCAATGCTCGCAGAGAAGCCTAAGGGTGCGTTTGGTTGCCCGTTTAAGGGTGCGTTTGCGATTCCAAAATTTATGAGGGTTAGAACGCAAACCAAACATCCATTTTTGGCTCTTGATTTCAAAATCGGGTGGTTGCGATTGTGTGTAATTTTGGACGAAAATCGAGTGATGTGGAAAGCTCGTCTAGGGAGCTTTCTGTAAAAGCTAGATTGCAAACCAAAAAAATGACAGGTGAAATGTCTATTATACCCATTCGATTTCAACGAAACTACAGACATATATATAGGGTTTCGACTACAGACATTACCTTCTCTCTCTTGAAATCCAATGAAATCCGGATGTCTCTCGTCAGTCTCGTTTCACCCGATCTGAGACCCTCTGTTGCCTCTCTTGTAAAAACTCTCTCGCCTCTCTCGTCTCACCCGAACGGAGACCCTCTATAATGTCTCTCTTGTCACCGTAAACAGTGGCCTTTAGATCTGAGAAACCCTAGCACCCAAGACCCCTAAATGAGTTGTTAGGGTTTGCAGCCTCTGTTGCCTCTCTCGCCGCTCTATACCTGCCATCTGAAGTCACGATCATAGTTCCAATGTATTTCGATCAGCTCAGGCAACATTGGGGTTGAGAGATCCCATCATTCTCATCTAACCTCCTCACGGTAAGTTTTTGTCTGATGGATTTTACTAATTTTTGAGGTTTCATTGATTGGGGTTAATATATTTGTTCATAGTAGCTTCCCCTCTCTGTCCATCTTTCACTCATTTCATGTTTTTACACAGATTGGTTTGACTTCGACCACTAATCCCAACATTGGTCAAGAGCATCCCCTTCACCATTGCAGAGATCCTTACAGTAAGTTATTTTATTTCCTTAAAATTTTTTATGCACCCACACTTCCATGAAAAATGAATCCTTCACAATGACAATATTCATTAAAGGTTAATATCTTCCTTTAGCCTCAATTAGGTTTTTGAATGGATTTTATTTACTACTATTAGGAATTATTTGTTGACTGAAAATTGATGTGAACCTACAGTTCCCTTCAACATTGTCACATTTGATATGCTCTATTTTTGTTGATCCTCAGTTTGGGATCATGTTTATTTAATTATTTATTTATTTTTTGAGAAGCGATCATGTTTATGTTAAATAGGCCAAGCATGATTATCCAATTTTGATTAAACAGGCCAAGCTTGATTCTCCAAAATTACAACTTTTATGGAATTCTTTCTAATATTGCATTTCTGCATTTAACAATCTGCTCCTCATATATAGTATGCTTGTTGTTTGAAAAGGTCTATCCAAAAACTATTCAATTTGGGATCATTTAAACTATTAGTGGTTGTTTTGCATGATGAATAGGTCAAACAATGTTATTCAAAATATATTATCTGTTTTGGCCCACACAGCCTACATTTATTTTTTTGATCTTCTTGTCCTCACATACTACATGCTTGTTGTTAGGATGGGCTATAAAACGTGTGTTATCTTTGGGATCATGTACTATATAACCAAAATGTGAATTCATATGTTTCCACACAATCACATTTCATTTATGGAACTCTATCTGCTCCTCATATGTGACATGCTTGTTGATTGAATGGGCCATAAAATTCACTCTGAGTTTGGGATGATGTGCTATGTAACTTCATGTATTATCATTACATAGGTCTGAATTCGAAGTATTAATGTGAACTCTTGTTGTCCACATTCACACATATCATTTGTTTTTTTATGAATGTTACTCACATGTGAGATGTTATTTGCATTATTGGTATAAATAACCTCAGTTGAACTTGTACATTTTCTACCCTCATATACCAATCGGGTAACCCTGAGTTCAATACCCATGGGTTTTATCTAAGAGCTACCCTTAGATGCTATTATAATTATTCAATTATTGGAAGATAAATGACAATACTTGTAGTGAGCTGTACAGAGGAGTTTCACCTGAACTAGTAACATGAAAAATTCTGGGGACTTATTCCTTCCTCTTTATGCCACCAGCTATCCTATAGGAACTTCAATAGCTGAAAAATATTATGCTGAATTTTGGCTTCTATTTCATCCAACATTCATGAAAGATTTGTGTAGGGGAGGGGTTTGTCTTTGTTGTTGAAATGAAATGGAATAGCAACCAACTGGCTGTCACATGAATAATATAGGTTATTCTAATAGCTTTGTACCACAGGAGTAAAGGTTATATATGGCTTCATGTGTATCTTTGGTTGTGTTAAACATTGATGGACAAGAATACCACTGTTCAACTATAACCCTTTAAAAGTGCATTTGTTTTTTTAAAGTGCAGATGGATAGCCAAGGTGACAACATTCAACCCAGTCTGACAACCAATGTGCAGAAAATAGCCTTTAGATCTAAAGGAAAGAGAACAAGTGATGTGTATCGGAAGAAAGCAGTGTGGGATAGTCAGAAACATGAAATTTTTATCAGTATATGTTTAGAAGAAGTGCAGGCTGGGAACAAGCCTGGACAAACTTTGAACAAAGTTGGTTACATGAACTTGAGTGCAAAATTCCATGAGAGATGTGGAATTTTTTATGAGAAAGATCAACTTAAAAATCATTGGGACACTACTCGAAAGGATTGGCAAATGTGGAAGGCCTTACAAAAGGAAACAGGATTGGGATGGGATGAGGAAAAAAGACTTACAAAATGCCTCATGAATGGTGGGCCCAATTTGCACAGGTATTCATTGAATTGCTAAAGTTGTTGCTTGAATATTTATCATAGGGTTGAAAAATATCTAACGAAAAACATGTAATTCATATAGAGACACATCGGAGGAGATAAGTTCGCACACTACCCTCTTCTTCATGAGGAAGAGTTGGACATATTATTCGGATGTAGCGCTGCTATTGGCGACCGTAATAAAATCCCTTCAGGAAACAAGTATGTCTGGCAAAAACAGAACCATGTCACACCAACTCTGGAAAGTGCTGCCCCTTCTGTAGATGAACAACAAGAAACTGAAGCCATACCTTCTCAAACTCCACTAACTGAACCCTCTGGTGCCAATCAGCCCAACAGTCCCAATGTAGGTTCTGAGGCGACTAGTCCTCTTAGAGCACCGACAGCTCAACGATCCGGTGGGGGAGTTAAAAGGTCGAAAGCAAGTACCGGACAAGTCCTGGAGAACTCACTCGACCGCATTTACAATTTACTTGAGAAGAGGACAAGAAAGAAGTCCAGTGTCAAATCCACTGAGGATGTCCCTACAGTAGCGCATGCTTTGCAAGTTCTAGCTAACACCAAAGGACTGTCTAGCTCATCAGAAGAATACTTGTATGCTATTGGGGCACTACGTTTACCCGTGAATCGCCAAACCTTCTGCTCCATAGACAACGATGAGTTGAGGGCCCGTTGGATTGCACACGAGTTCAAACTTTCTCGTGAGATGTAGTCTCATGAGCAGTGCACGCACCTTCGTTAAGTTAATTTTGGTACATTGTATAGTGGCTCCATGTAGTTGTTGAGCCCTTTTTTTCCTTTTTTTGGTTGATAACCATCATGTACAATGAAAACTTGGATGATCTTAATGGAGTATTGTAGTTACTGTCATCCTATAATTTTGGAACAGCCTATAATGGTGTAATATATGAAAATACTGTGAACTTATGGTTGCCCTGCAAAGTTATTCATTTCTGTCCTGTGATCATGGACTCTTCATTGTATGTTTATTATTTCTATTATACGGTGCATTACAGCATTTTTAACCAAATGTTGTTACCTAATGCAGAATCTCCACTCAACAGGAACATGGAATCTTCGACCGGATCAAGTATGGAGACGGATTCAGACGAAACGTAAGCTTAGTTTAAATTCATCGTTTTAATTTATCGAAAATGAACTCACTTTTGAACATTTTTTCCAGATCCACTTATTTTTTTATACGTTTTTTTAAACTCCTGCTTTTTTTAACTTCTTCTTTAAATAAACTTGGTTTATTTATTTTTAACTTTCATTCAAAACCATGGTAGAACTCATGTGAGCATTACATGCATTTAGGATGACTGATGAGGAAGATGATGAGCTAGAGACTGATATTTTGATATTAATTCTACTAGCATGTGTGGAGTGTTATAGAGCAACTTATCTCAATAAACATCCAGTTCATGACCTCACCTACTCCGGCAACCAACTAGTGCATGATATGATGCATGGTCATTGGCGCTTATGTTATGACATGTGTCGTATGATGCCTCCTATTTATGTCAAACTATGCAACATACTTAGGGAGAAAGGATTGGCTCAAAGTTCTCGCAATGTCTCCGTGGAAGAGCAAGTTAGGATCTTCTTACAAACGATAGGCCACAATGACAGGAATAGAGCTGTTCAACATACGCTCAAACATTCCGGTGAGACTATTAGTCGTTATTTTAACAAGATATTGGATGCTTGTTGTGCGTGGGCTGTAGAGATGATTAGGCCAAAAGACTCGTTAAATATTATTCCCGAGCATGTTAGATCTTATGGTGGGGGAAAGTATTATCCCTTCTTCAAGGATTGTGTTGGAGCGATTGATGGAACGCATGTCCATGCGTGTGTCAACACCGAACGACAGCTGGCTTTTAGGAGCGGAAGATCAAAAACCACAACTCAAAATGTGATGGCCGTATGTGACTTTAACATGCGCTTTACATTTTTGAGTGCTGGCTGGGAGGGCACTGCGCATGATGCGAAAGTCTTAGCTCATGCAGTATACAATCCAGAGCACAATTTCCCACACCCGCCACAGGGTAAGCCAATAAACCAAAACCCGTCAGTTGATAGTCCATTGTTCCATTTACAAATGCTTTACAATATATTATCTTATGGCTTGCAGACAAGTATTACGTGGTTGATGCTGGATATCCCAATCGTAAGGGTTTTCTAGCCCCGTACCGTAATACGAGATATCATATACCAGATTTCCGACGCAGTGCGCCAAGGGGCAGGGAGGAGCATTTTAATAGCCTGCATTCCTCTCTTAGGAATATTATTGAGAGGTCATTTGGTGTGTGGAAGAAGAGATGGCCTATTTTGGATAAAATGCCGAATTATCCGTACGACACCCAAGTCAAAATTGTGATAGCGACCATGGTCATCCATAACTTCATCATTGAACAGAGAATGGAAGATTCATTGATTCAGGAATTTGATGATGACAGTTTGGAGGTGGAACACGAACACATGAGTTCAAGTGAGCAGCCACGAAGCCAGACGATTAATGATGGGGCGATGTCTGCAATGCGTGATTCTATTCGGGATGCAATTGCAGATGCTCGTGGGATTCATTGATGGTAATGTATTTGTGTATTATGCTTTACAATTTTTTATTTACTATTGTTAACCCTGACTCCTACCTTCTGCTTATTTCCTAATCAATAAGTTGAATGCCTAATCAAACTCCTACCTTCTGTACCATCATGAAGAACTCTACGATGTCATTCATGCATGTTGGGAGATGGTTTGAACCACCAGATTGATAGAGTGAAGAGGTGGAAGTAGAATTGGTTCGACTGGATCACATGGGACGTGTATTTTGAACAGGAGACTTCTCCAGATATTTTATGTTTGCTATCAAATTGGCGTGGATGAATTTATGTTCTATGAAATTTATGGCTATCAGTATTTGTATGCACCTACGAGTTCAGTTAATATTCAGGCTTGAACAATTATGTAATCAAACATAAACTATCCATGTGTGTAATTGGACCGTATGCACCTTTATTCAGAACTTTTATCCATGGAATGAAGTATTTTAATATATTCAAGATTATGCTATCGATCACAATTGTTCTGAGTCTGTATGCAAATCCCTTCAAACTACACACTGAAACGCAGGTTCAAACCCGTTATATTGGATTCAAATGGTGTGCACAGGTTGTAGGACATCCAAACAAATCGGTCTGATCAACCGTTTGAACGGTGTTCGTGCTCGGGTTCGTTCCCAGAGAGCACGAATTAATGGGGTCTGCTGGGCATTCGAACGGTGTTCGTGCCTAGGTTTGTTCCCAGAGAACATGAATTAATGGGGTCTGCTGGGCGTTCGAACGGTGTTCGTGCCCAGGTTTGTTCCCAGAGAACACGAATTAATGGGGTCTGCTGGGCGTTCGAACAAGTCGGTTGTGGGTTCGTTCCCAGAGAGCATGTCAAGGCCGGGTGGCAATCCGTTCGAACGGTGTTCGGGCGGGGTTCGATCCCAGTGAGCAATCCACATTGGGTTTGGGATGCGTTCGAACGCCCATCATGCCCGGGTTCGTTCCCACATGGTTTACTTACCATTCGAACGGTATGTACTTATCGTTCAAACGGTGTGTACTTACCATTTGAACGGGGAACAAACACTGTCTCATTTCAGTTTATACTCAGCATTGAATTGTATAAAATTACCAATTATGGACCAGGGCACTAGTTATATGGGATACAAGGGCATTTAAACCAACTGCAGAAGTACTCATTTAGACAAACCAACCTTCCATACAAACACAAAGTTCCAACTTACACCATATAATGGGCAACAACCTAAGGTTGTTGAGAAACAAAATATTTATACACCCCATGTAGTCCATACAGAATATAAAAACAGCATGCTAAACCTTTCCATGGGCAACAACCTAAGGTTGGGTCTCGTCCGTATCACGCGCCTCTTCCATTTCTTGTTGTTCCATTTCGGATTGGAATGGAAAATGAGGAGGAGCAGGAGGGGGGACGGCATACTCCAATTCAGACTCGCATTCAACTTATTTAATACCTGATCTACTCCTCCCCGAAGATCAGCTAACCCTCTCTCAAGATTGTCGAAGCGTGTGTTGAAGTTCACCTCCATAGCATCCAAACGCGTGCAGACCATGGAATACATGTCATTGCCGGATCCAAAGTCTTGGCCATGGGCTGGAATGTCCTCTTGGCTATCCAATCTCGCTGCCTCTGAAGAAGAGTGACCAGCTCCCGCCCTCTTCTTCAGTTGTCCGTCACTCCTCTTAACAGTTACTCCGTCGATGGGAACCTTGGAGTCATCAAACGTTCATCAATTGGTGGTCAATGCCGGCCGCTTCAACTAGTTGTGAGATCAATACACCAAATGGGAGAGACTCCTTACTGGACGATGAGGCTGAGGCTTCAGACATGATTTGCCAAATGATCCTACCAACATCAAGGAGCTCACCTTTGCCAATCATGTATAGCAACTTAGCCCTATCCTCTGTAATGTCACTCTTGTGTCCAATGGGAACAATGTTGTGGGCAATGATGGTGTGTAGGAGACGGTATTTGGGCAACAGTTGATATTGGGGAATGATGGACCACCTTCCACTATGTATACCACACAACTCAGTACATAGACTTAGCTTAGACACATTATACGCCCAATAGTCGGCAGCTTTGGGTAGACGGGGGACACCAAGGAATTGGGCAATGGTGTCCACGGAAACCACAAATTCAACACCCCATATAAAGGTTTTGAAGGACAATTTTTGTTTATCTAAGCAATGAATGTTAGCATAAAACCAACGGACAAATCTTGGATACGACTTACCCCCTAAACGAGTTATCGAGTCCCACTGACGAGATTGAAACATGATAGGTACTCCAGAATATTGAGTGTCTCTAAAATCGTCAATGGTAATTTGTCGTTCAAGTAGAATTGGGCGACTCTTGAAGGTTCTCTCATATTGATTCTCGGCCTTTTTATCGACAAAAGTCTTATCCTCACATGGTTTTCGTTTTTTCGAGGACCTTGAAGAACTAGGCTTGTGAGCAATGGCTTTTTTTGGAATGGATCTATCATTCTCACCAGCCATTTAAACCACCAAACATAAGAACATATCAAGACAACTTGGGATTGTATGGGTAATAAAAATATGCAAATCTAGGGTTTCACTGAAACAGATCTAGAGTTTCATTGAAAAAGATGTAGGGTTTCAAATGTAGGTTCAGATTCATGCCAATATTTATCTGCAAAAGGGATGAAGAAATACCACATATAATCATTAGTTAGACACTACAGATAGGGAGGAATTACTTCGCTAATGGCTGCAAAGAATGAGTATTAGGGTAGATGAAGAGGAATCCAACCTTAGGGCTTCTATTTCATCCGATTGACAATGGAATAGAGAACCTTCCTGCTTTCAAACTTGGCGGGATGATGTGCGATGTAGACCGGTCGAACGAAAAACAGCTGCATATTTCGGGTGAAAATGGGGGTTTCGCCAAACCTTTCAAATGGATGATTATATATGGCGCAATCCGTTCAAACGGATAAGGTCTAGTTCGAACGAATTGATGCAATCGTTCGGATGGACCGAAGGCGTTCGAACGGTCATGTGCAGATGGAGCAAAGCCGTTTGAACGGTCGCGTGCAGGTGTCCAAACGAAAAACCAATTCATCGTGTGAATTTGGTTGTTCACATTTGGTCCCCCTGTATAACACTTATGTAGTTCTGTTTGGTTGTGAACGTCGGACTCATAATCCAAGGGTTGTTAATGACAATTGTAATGTAACCCTAACTTTCTGTTTTGCTTTCAGCCCAGGTTAGTAGAATCCTCTCCTACTTATTTGGGTGGTGTGTTAGTGCCTGTGTTTGTTTTTGTACCTCACTATCGGCATATGACTCATGCCAAATTCTCATAAAAAAATGTAACCCTAACCAATTGGATATTCAAACACACAAACACTGTAAACATAACATTCGAAACATGATTCTTAAAATATTATATCCAAGTCGGACATTATTCAAGCAAACCTTTTTTTATACAAAGACATGTTGTTTCCAAAATCAAACCTGCTGTTTTTAACATATGACTGCGGTCAGAGAATATTTTACAAGTTTTCTATAAGCCTAATAGGGGCTTCACAATTCAAAATTATAATAATTTATAAGATGCCTGATACATAACTACAAGTTTCCAGGCATTTCTACCCAAAAGGGACTTTGATGCAGTTGGGTCTCATTGTCTGATGAGTGTGACCAGCACGACCAACATCACAATGAAGCATGAGAACCTCATCAAACGCCGGTCAAGTTGTTGCTCCAACATACCGAACTTCTCATCCAAGTGCTGCATGATAGCCAAATGTTCCCTTGCGACTTCGACCTTCGATATTCTCTCCTCCATGTGTTCAAGTTTTCCCAAAAGTTTGTTTGTAAAGGGTGATTCTATTTCAGGGGTCTGCCCTTGTTGAAGGTCACAATCAAGCATCCTTATTATACTACTCACGCTTTTGATGGGCTTGACCTCATCTTGCCATGCAAAGTATTTGCAACCTGTACTCTCTTTGTGGTTCTTTTTTGAAAATTATTTTAGAAACACAAAAGACAATTCATTGAAAAAGATTATATACTTATGAAGAATATTACCAAACATAGTTAATTCCATGATACCTTTCTATCTGGGCAACTCCAGAACCATCGCGAGGGGTTAGTTGTTGTTTTTGATTGCTTCAGAACTGCATTTTTTCCACAAAGACACCGAATGAGTGTTGTTGGTCCCAGGGAAGAGATACTATTTGAATGTTCCATTTTGCAAGTGCCTGTTCAATTCCAACAATGATTAATTAGAGAAAGAGGAACTCATTTCAATCTATTTGTGAGAATCAGGTATGCGATATATGAAGCACTTACCATGTGCAATTGGGTTGGCTGAACGGTGTTACATTTACATATGAGAAAAAAAAACTTGTGTAGAGGTGAAACAAATATATGCATGAGTGGCATGCATTTAACAATGAGTGGGTCTGTTATGGGAATGGTATAAAATTAGTCAAGCAATAAACATCTGGTCCATCAACAGACCTTATCAGCAAAGATCCACTATAGTTGTTAGCATCAACTGCATCCTCAACCTGCAGAAGAGAGTACCAATTTGGGATTGATTGTGTGTGCATTTGCTTCACTGCATTTTCATATGGACAAGGTTCTTTAGTTCAGACCATCACATACAGCCTATTTTCTGAGCCTTCACATAACATTGTTCATATAAGTAGTACTTTTAATGAACGACACCCTTGTTCAACGAAAAAAAAATCATAATTTACTACTCAACAAAGCCATTCCAAAACCACACACTTCACTGCTATGACAATGACACTCCTTCCTTTTGGTATAAATTCATGATTTGAGAGAGCAATGTCAAAAAACAACTGACTGCTCAAATTAATCATAGGTCATTCACTTAAAAGTTAAGTGTGAAATTAATGTAGTGGAATATATTCCAAGTATCTATCTGTGTTGATTCTTTCTTTAGTTGGAGTTCTATAGGTGCCAGTTACGACTACATTCCTAGACAATTGAGCATAACTTATTGTAGCAAATAGGCCATCCTTAAATGAACAAGACAATACATATATACAGACGGCTGGTCCATCAAATATACTATTACATGAATCCACATGTGCACATACTACACTAATGAAATAGGATGCATTCTATAATTGGGGTCAGGGGTATATTTACCCATTAAATATAGTTCGATGAGGACCTATAGTCAGCTTGATTAAATGAGATGGACACATGTTTAAGGAAAAACTGTTGGTTTTATGAAGAAATGGTTTGTATGAATGAAATAAGTAATCTGCATAACTATTTATTAGACATTAGGTTGGTCAGCCATGACAATGAGAAACATGTCATCCAAACAAATTCAAGCATGGGTCACTCTGTTCTGAGCTAAATTATATCAAAACCAGCCATTTACAATCGCTAAAACAATCAAAATAAGTCATTTTTGTAGGTAATTGTTAATCCTTTATTACACACGCATATAATTTTCCAACCTTTACCACTCACACGATTGCTTCTTTTAACATATGAAAAAAATTATGGAGAATAGCAATAATATGGCATTCGACCTATGCAATGTCTTGGTACATGCTACTGCATCCAATATCTATGTAAATCAAACTCTTGCTGACATAACATTGTTTTGATGTTTCATTTAAAAAAACATAAGTTATTTTACACCAATCAATTCAAGGAACGACAGTGACATACTCAATCCAACCAATTCGGGGCATTTAAACTTGAGTGGCCTTGTGTAGTAACGGATGATCTTATGTAACATCGAAATGCAATGACATGAGTATTTCAAAAGGAAGAAAAACATGATTCAGCAGCTTTTTTTTTTTCCACTTTTTTAGGAATGGATTATTCACTTGTTTTGGCCAACAGAACCGGTCCAACATACCTGAAACTGATGCAGTTGACTGAGTTCACTTCACATCTTCGATTCAGTCACTGGAATGGAGAACATCAATCGGACGGGGTTCGCTACTCGGTGAATCAATGGAGCCGGATTAACCAAAAGAGGGTAATGCAGAGTCAATGCATGGCAGATGGAAGAAGGGGAGGGTGATGATGAAGATCCGGTGTCATTGGGAGGGTTTGAGGGGAAGAAAATGAAACCCGTTTTCTGAGGATGGTGTCGATTCTGGGTTCAAATATATGATCGGCCACCTTCTCATCCGTCGAGGGGAGCCACGATTGGGATTAGGGTTTTGAAAAAGTGAAGATGGGTGGTGAATGTGAGGGCTGGTCATTAATTGAGGAAGGGCAGTGTGGGTATTTCACCTAGTTATGATGTATCCTGACATATGGCATCCAAACAAAAACAGTGATCTGAAACCTTGATTTATTCCATCCAAATGACTTGCCAAACAAGATTTACAAAACTCATCTACAGTGAAACCCATTTCAAAACCCATTTCAAATCCAGCTTTTACCAAATCGCAGCTTTTCAATCGCACAACCAAACGCACCCTAAGGGTGCGTTTGGTTGCGCGATTGCGCTGCGATTGCGATTGCAGGAAGCTGCGTTTGCAATCGTGCAACCAAACAGTTTTGTAATCGCAGTTTTAAACTCAGCGATTGCAGGCAAATAGTGCCCAAAAGCTGCGATTTCAAAAAGCTGAGAAAGTGAGCTTCCTGCAGAATCAGTTTTGCAATCGCAGATTCCTGCAGAATCAATTTTGCAATCGCGCAACCAAACGCACCCTAAGTCTCATGTCATTGTTGTTGAGTATTGTAAAAATATCATTATCTGTATGAAAATGAGACCTCACATGGAACCAGCATGGAAACACAGGTTTCTGTCCTCATCAATGTAACAAAAGTCTTCTGAAACATCATTTACAGATTTCACTAACCTTTCATTCTGTCAAAAGAAAAATCAAAACTGGAACCACAAAACACAAACACAAATTCTCTCTATTCTGTCTATACATGGTATATCATCCCCACCTCAAGCGTCGACGCATGCGGCACACTCACAGCATAGTCCGGCCCCCTGCAGTTCTTCCTCAGGAAGTCGTATCCGTAGTCGATCGCGAGCCTCTTCACGAGCCCTGACCCGCTCTTCGCTCTCATGTGCGAGTGCCCCAGTATGAATGCCAACCCCGCCTCCCTTGCCTCCATCAGCTCTTCCATCTCCACCCGCGCCCCCGAGTCCAGCTTCGTCGGCCCCTCTGGCAACACAAACCTCACTTTCTTCTTATTCTTCTTCTTCGCCTTCGGCCTCTCCGACGTACCCACCTCTTCGTCATCCTCGCTCAACACACGCATGGATGTCGTGCCAACGACTGCCATCCTTTCGCCCTCTGCATCGTCTACCACCCCACCATTGGGCTCGGAGTTCTCCGACCGGATGAACTCCGCGATGCTGCACACGAGGTCCTTCTCGAACTCCGTGTCGTCCGCGTGCACATCATGATACCCGTATCGCACGATGCAGCGGTAGAGGCGGTACTCCTTTGGGCCGATGCGCCCAATGAGGAACCTCTCGCTTGCGTGGACGTACGGGACGGGGACAGACTTGATGCAGAGGAAGACGAGGACCTGGTGGAAGGCAGGGAGGTTGGTGACGAAGTGCGAGAAGATGGCGGGGATGCCGGAGACGAGCTCGGTGTGGATGAGGCCGATGCCGCGGACTCGGACGATGCCGAGGCTCGGGCCAAGGCTGAGGAGCCAGTTGATGGAGACCTTGTTGTGGACGTCGAACTCATACTTCTTGAGCGTGCCGTAGTGCCAGACATACATGACGAGGAGGAAGGCAAGGCTGAGGGCGATGGGGACCCACGCACCCTCGAGGAACTTGATGAGGGACGCTGAGAAGTAGAGGGCCTCGATCGAGCCAAAGAAGAGGATGAAGAGGAGGGCGAGGGCGACGCTTCGTCGCCAGCAGAGGACGATCACCAGCGACATCAGGCATGTTGTCACAAGCATCACTGTGATCACTGCTAGGCCTGAGAAAAACATTATAATTAGTCAGTCACTTTTGCAGACTGCACACGGTTTAAATTTTTTTGAAACATGTACTTGACTGATGAAATATGTGCATACTCGAATGAATTGAATGCACACATTTTTTTTTGTAAAAGTCGAAGAATGGAAGCCATTGTTAATGAGGTTCATTGTTCATACCTGAAGCGTTGCCCATGCGTTTCGTGTCTCTAAAACCGATGGTGACGGCCAAACATAAGACCATCAGAAGCCAGTTGATCTCCGGAATGTAGATCTGACCATGGATCTTTGATGAAGTGTGGACTATCTTCACCTTTGGAAAGCAGCCCAACGCAGAGCACTGTTTGATGATTGAGAACGTACCCGTGATGATGGATTGGCTACCCACCACAGCAGCAAGTATCGCGATTGCGAGAACTGGCCATCTTAGGTGCTCTGACATACCAAACTAATATCAATTTTTGACAACCCATAAAAATATGTTCAAGCTGAAGACTGTTTGAAAGAAAGAAAAAAATACCTGGCACTGATACATAGAATCCAATATGGTAGTTACTTTCAATAACATGATGTCTAGATAGATAAGCTGCTTGCCCCATATAAGCAAGGATCAAGGATGGATAAACAAAGGATGTAAATGCAACCTGCAGAGATTGGATAATTTATAAGAGGGAAGTTTGAATTCTTCACACAATATAAGTTGATAAATTTGAGGTTTATAAGCAATCAGATTTCATAATCACGAAGTACAAACTTTTCTTAATGTTCGGAAAATAGAGCGATTGGATACCTCTCATACCTAGTGATTAAAGAAACTTATTTCTTTATTATCTTAAGGATCTGAAACATTGAAGCTTTTGTGCATATTTCACGTACTAGTGATCAGAATACAACTGGAAGACAATTTATTATCTTGTTACTTCTACTGTATTTATCCTTATCATATACGAATGTACGCTTACCATACTGAATAGAACACTCATCAATTATTTATTGCACACAAATTTTGTGACTGTATGAGTATGCATGTTACATTTCAGCATAAGGTTTTGACACCACTACATATGCTAGATATATTTAATCTGTTCCTCAGTTCAATTCATAACACATATTCATTATCCAGCAATTTCATTCAAAACATATCTCCTACAAGAGCCTAATTTACCATCATAATTTCATGAATTTTAGATTAATGATTTAATCAAATCCTTGCTTTAGATCCTTTGATCTGCCAGATATGCGAAAGACGAACCATTCTAACCCAAGATTGTAACTGTTTTCTGAAATAAATATGTCCACCACATAATATAACAAAGTCATCATTCATTTGTTTTAAGTTACACAGCAATATATAAGATGCATAATAAAACAATAAACACAAAGCATAGATTAAATAGTTTTTCAGATATCATTAGACAAGGCCAAAGATTATTCACTCATGTATAATACCTTGATAGATAACTGTGAGAAGTGCCCAAGATCTGCAAACATAGCTTCAGAACCTGCAAGGATGAAAAACGAGTGTTAAAGAATTATGTTTGTAAATGGAGACACATGTTACATTGAGTTCAATTATTTACCAGTTATGCATAACAAGATTCCACCCAACGACATCCAACCTTCCCTTCGCGTCTTTTTCAAAAATTTATACATATAATAAGGAGAAAGTGCTTGATATACACTTGGATTCCAATGGAAAATATTGTATACACCAATTGAGCTGATGCACAGGAGCCATATTACAACCACTGGTGCAAACAAGAATCCTACCCTGTGTGTACCATAATGTTGAAGGGCAAATAGACACACCAGTATTAGACATGCCACAGGAACCTCAACATCTGCAAAATTTTTAAAGATTGAATTGGTAAGATAATCTTTTGTTTGCTGTCTATATAACTAATGAAAGAATACACAGATCCAGCCTAGAAAATTATAAAAAAATATATAGCATGATCTGAATAAAACATGTGGATGTGGAAAAGAACTGGGGAATTGGGGATCTTTTTAAGGATCCAAAGGCCTGCATAATTTTGCAAATATAATTCACCTAAATAATGTTTCACTCCCACCAGCACCCATGAAATAGATATCTTAGTCACACTTAGCCTTCTAAGGCTGATCAAAAGATCCATATATGACACAAGATGATAAAATAACATTGCAAATGCAAGATCATATACGTGAATGTGCATCAAGTCAGAAGATGAAAAACAAAAAGAAGCAGACAGCTATATCATGGAGGTAATATGGTCAATATATAATCTCTTTTTTTTCTTTTTTGGTTGAAACAACCATAAGTTTTTTGACTTAAATGACAATGACAGTCTTGGCATGGTAAATCCATCACACATGGCTGACTAATCTTTCCTTTAACTCATAAAATTCACGACACGAAGAATGTTAAATAACTTAATCACATTTAATGTAAGAATTAGTTGTAAAGCACTCAGTAGAGATCTCATGTACCTTCTTTGTAAGATTAAAGGTTAATGATTATTTAATCCCACTTGACTTCATTGGTTAGCTTAAAGGGTTTATCTCACAAGGTCAAACCTTAACCATGTACCTTCTTTAAAGAGTTAAAATTTGATCCCATTTCATTCCCACGCCAAATCATACACCATTGGTTAGCCAGATGAGTTGTCGCTCCCAAATCCCCTACTAGTACCACAAATTTTCAAATACTTACTTTCATCACTTTATGCTGTTCAAAGACTGGACGATTCGACAGTCTTTTTATTAATGGTAGGTAGGTGGTAAATGATAAAGGAAGAATGGATGGTATTCGTGTTTAATCCTTGAATACCTTCTTGATTCTCATTTATCACATCTTACTGCCTTTTGCTTCTTATTTCTTCTCAATCACCAATTTCCTTCTTTGCTCTTAAAGATGCAACTTTTTCAAGATCGACTCGAACTACTGATGAGTAAGATGATTTTTCGATGGATCATAGTATCATACTATGAAACGAGTAGACTTCTAAAAGTAAAGTATTTCATCCCCAAGAAAGCTCAGACTATGATGATGATGCCAAATAAATTAACCACTCAATCAACTAGACTAATCACTGTTGCTGATTTATGTGAATCTGGTCTCTCAGCAATCATATCAAACAAATGCTTCCCCATCATATATTGGAGATAACCCACAAGCTTCTTCATTCCAATTTAAGAAGGAAAATGCAATCAGGACTGAAAAGACACTCAATTTAGGAAGACATGTTTATGATGAGAGTATTACAATATTCTTTGAGATGAAATTTATGGCACTGTTATAGGTTCTATTTCAAACAATACCCCAGAGCCAATATATGAGATATTCTGCATCTTCCCTAAATTTAGCACAAGAAGGAGCTCATATGTATAACCTCAAGTCATAGCTGAGCACTCAAATAAAAGAATGCTGTTTTTTATTAAGACTTCTCAGGTCAGGACAACATATATTTGATGACTTCACCAATACCTCAAAGAAATTGCATCCAGAGCTTCTACAATAAACCAAGGTGTGTCTTTCCTTTCTAGCCTTAACTAGGACGGGCCACAAGACTCAAGGCCCATGCAGTAACCCTTATCATTTGGAACAAGAAAAAGTCTGTTTCTTGTTAACCATCTTAAATGTATTGACAAAACTTAATGAGGAAGCAAGGTTAAGTAACACCAAAAAGATAATTTTCTACACGTCATAGTTTTTTTTATATTACTTTTAGCCTTCGGATCCACATGGTAATATGCCACTATTACTTTTTAAAATCAGTTAAATTCATGGAAATCCCTACCAGTAAAGATAGTAACATACATTTTATAAAACCCAATAAGGTGGAAGAAGAAAGGGAAGTTATCAACGAAGTTGCCTGCAATAATCTTATATCCATCTATAACTAAATAGACTCGATTGTTTGCCTGCCTACATTGGCATGGGAATTCGCCAAATTTTATTAA
Source organism: Acorus calamus (assembly GCA_030737845.1). Classification (NCBI taxonomy): domain Eukaryota; kingdom Viridiplantae; phylum Streptophyta; class Magnoliopsida; order Acorales; family Acoraceae; genus Acorus; species Acorus calamus. Next base: position 6,953,518 of record CM060874.1, on the reverse strand, counting down.
CTGAATCAAAGAGGCTGAAAAAAAAAAAAAATACAAAGTCACCATCTGATGCCAGTAATAACAGCTAAGAAGCATCTCATCCAAATGGAATCAAATTATGTAAATCATCACATGTCATACCTCTGCATCCAAGTTTAGGTACATATTGATTTTTTCAGTGTCTACTGACTAACAACAAAACAGAGAAAGAAATGCAATTCACACTCCTATTTCTCAAAGGGCTATAATTAATCAAAACAGAAGCAAAATTTAAATCAAACTTACATTTGTGATGCTCTTTTGACATGGAGAGTTCAAGACCTGAAACTGCAGAAAACACTGCACCAACAAAAAAACCATTGTGACCACCCAATTTAAACAAATAAACAAACAAATGTAACAATGAAAACCACAATAAACGAAACACCCAATACCCGAAATTGCGGGTGTAAGCACGCCATCACCAATAACCATGCAAGTCCCAATCAAGGCCAAAATCAACAAAACCTGCTGCAACACCTTGTGCTTCTCCAAAATCGCTTTCACTCGAATTGCCGCCCCACCACCTCCACCATCACTTCCACCACCACAATCATCTTTCTTATACGTCGATAACTCTTCATCGGCAACCTGTCCATTCGGCAAGAACCCAACACGGGCGTGGCGACAAAGGAGTGAATAAAGCGCGAAAGTCCCGCCTTCACCATTATCGTCCGCCCGAAGGACTATAAACACATACTTGATGAGAGGCACCAAAGTCAGGGTCCAGAAGACAAAGGAGAGGACCCCGAAAATCTCCTCATTCGACTCCGAATGCTGTATGTCCTCTGCGAAGGTGCTTTTATACACATACAATGGGGAGGTACTCAAGTCACCATACACAACTCCAAGACTCTGATACGCCAGAGTCAGAACTGTCAACCAACTCTCCTTCTGGTGCAATAACACATTAAAAAGAACAGCTTTTTGAGATTACCCACTTCACAGAAACCCCCAAAATAATGAGATGAAAATGACCCAACTCACCTTTGCTTGGTTTCTGAAAGACCCACTTTCAAGATCCATCTGTGGAGGTCTCAGAAGGCAAAAAAATCACATCTTTTTAGAGAAAACGGAAAAGGCCTTCCCCAGAATGAATTGTTAGTGGTGGGAGTTGAACAAACAAAGTTCTCTCTTTTTTTTTCTATGGGAGGGTCAGTAGTTGGTAGGAGTTTCTCCTCTTCAGTTTCTCTTAGAAAGTGATATCTAAAAACTTTAGTGAAGAAAAAAAACGGTTTCTCTGGGAGGTTCTGTTCTTCTGTTCTTGTTCTTCTTCGGTTTATTTTTAGAGAGAGAAAGATTTGGATTTTTTAAAAGTGATTTTTAAAGAGAAGTAAAAGTGAAAAGGAATTGAAAGTGATATTATTTTGGGTAATTAGCACTTTTAACCCCGGAAAAATAAATATTCACAAAAATAGCACCGGCCCTCGAATATTAGCAAAAACTAGTCCCGATGAGAGATTATACTGTAACGCAGTGTTTATTTTTTTAAACAAACAAGTGGGTGGGGGTGGAAAAATACACAGAAGACGGTATATATATATGTCGTTTCTAGGAGACGGCTTTTATATATGTACCGTTTCCACTTTTAATTTTTTTCACAATTGATTTTATTTTTCGTGTTTTTGTTTAAACACATCATAAATCTTACTTTAACAACTTAACGTATTCATATATAATTTTCATATATGTTCAATCACTTCATTACTGTTTCACCCCAAAAGAATGAAAACCTTAATCGACTATTTAAACTGAACTCAAATTTTATTACATCACTGATTTAGTGGTCGAACCTTCTTAACTTTGAAAACGAGTATGAAACACGAGAGGATTTCAAGTGTAAACTTACACACAAGATATTGACCGTTTTCCTCAACTTTGATTTCAACACGACCATCTTTTACAAGAAATGACAAACAAAGACATTCAACGGTCGATTTGACACTCAAGACGATTTCAGAACGCTCCGAAAAATGGTGTAGTGGCATAGCGACTACTCTTGTAGGGCTCGTCAATATGAACACGTAGACATTATAATAGTGATTATGATATACGGTTTGAAAGTTATGACCATTTGAAGTTACGACGCTCTCGAACGATTAAAACGTTTTCGTCTTTTTTTTTGTATGTTTGTGGAGACGGCATACATACAAGTCGTCTCCTTTACATTTTGCTTCATGTCCAAATTTTACACCGGAAACGGTGTATATATACGCCGTCTCCCGTGTTATGGGAGACGGCGTATATATATATACCGTCTCCCGTATAAATTTTCAAAAAAATAAACACTGGAGTATAATCTCTCACCGTTTTTGCTAATATTCGAGGGCTGAGATTATTTTTGTGAATATTCATTTTTTTGGGGTTAAAAATACTAATTATCTTTTTTTTTTTTTTTTTTTTTTTTGGTGATTCTGTCTGTTTTGTTTTTATTATTTTTAAAGCCAATGACAACCATTGCAAGAAATCGGGACTGAAACATTTTGTTTGTTGGTTTTTTTAGTTTTTTTTTTTTTTTTTTAAATTTCCAAGTCTTTGTGTGTCATGTATATGTGGGCATTTAATGTAAGATATTTTGCCTACCATAGGAGAATGAGTTTGGGAGTGGGTGAGATTTTTGTTTTGATACGTGGGGGGAGGTGAGAGAGTTTGGCACAGCTCATTTTTGGAAGACTGGTGTTCCAAGGCATCTCAAAAGATGTGGGCACATGTGTGGAGGCAATAAATTTAAGATTAAAAAAAATATATATATGTCTATAACTTGCACGACATTGTAGTGTGTACATGTAACAGTATCTATTTTACGGTTATGTTTGTATATAGAAGTCTTATAATTGTTTATATGATATGATTGTACAGTGTATAATATGTTATCGCAGTATATGTTATTTTATTAGACTGAGTGAAAATTAAAAATTTTATCTTTTTAATCATTCATGTCGTCATTTTCAATCAAATTTAAATATATTTTAATAAAAAATAAAATGTGTATTCAAAATTATTTGAATGTATACTTTTAAATGGACTCAGCTAGACAACAAAAAAATGTTTGACTATAAAAGTCCTTTATATGTAACTATGTAAAATATATATATATATAATTTTTTTTTTGTAAAGATATATATAATAGTAAATTTATACTATAATTCTAAATCTGTCCTGTTAGTTGGAATAGACAAGTTTATCTATTCCAAGAATTACTGCTACTAACAAGGGGGAATAAGGATGGATAAATGTGAATAACGAATTTTTAGTATAATAAACAGGTATTGTTATGTTTGATAAGTGTGTAATAATGTAATATAATTATTTTAGGGACTTGAAATAATTGAATTATTCCACCCAATATATGTCACGTGTATAAGGTGATCAACGTGTCAAATCACTTTTATACTTCTTATAAAAGAGGAGGTTAACAATTAATATATTAAATTAATTTTTCATCTTTTATATGCAATTATTCACATTTTATTCATTTTTCATCAATAATTATTTATGATCAATCAAACAATAAAAATTTTATTATTGCATTACCCAATGATAATGAAAAACAAAAACCAAATAAAAAATGGATTATTTCATTGTTATATTTATATAAATTGAAATAAATATCTATTCATACCCAAATAGAAATTAAAATCATCCTCATTTATTGTTGTCACCTGATATTATTGTAATTTTCTCCTTAAATCGATTTAGATTCTTAAAAGAAAACTCACCAATCAAGTTTGAAGAAAATATCTTTAATAAATATTAATATGAAGCAAAGAATGCACATAAAATTATTATAATTCTATATATATTTTAAGAGTTCAAATTAAAATTAATATATAAAAGCAGCCGTCACTGATTGTAAAATACAATTAGCGGCAGTTCACGTGAGAGGAATGGTTTTTGAAGAATCCCATGAAGGAGAAATGGAGCAGACTCTTGTTGTGACAGAGAGAGAGGGCACATGCACTGCTCGTGACACATCTAATTATATGTATCATGTAATTTTGGCAATGTTTGTGTGACATGTTCATGCATGTTAGGGTTTGGTGAAATTATATGTTTAATTATGAGAGCACTTTTTGTTTGTTAAAAAATAGGGAACCAATTAATTAATTGGCTAAATAGGGACCAATTAATTAACCTTGAAATCATAACAAAAATGATTTAAAATCTAGAATACCGATCAACCCACAGGTTGAACCGGTGATTTTTGAAAACTGGCTATAGGTTGTTTCAATTATCTTATTATTAAGTTATAATAAAAAATCATTGTTAATTGTTTAAAGGAGATTTAGGTAGGGTACGTGTAATGTAAAGACTTTGCTATTGAGAAATATTTTTTTAGTTTTTTATATATGTGTATTTATTATAGCGATTAACTAATTATTAATATATTTTATTACATCGTGATGATACCATGTTCAATTCCAATTAATATGACGGATTGGAAACTTCATTTTCAAGATGGAATTGAATGGTTTATACTTTGTGCCTCTACGAAGTTCATGTGTGTGTATATATATATATATCCTAAACTGTTTATTATCGTGAATTCATATGTTAAATTTGATCATGTTATTGAATGAAAATAACCACGATACCTCTGAAATTTGGTGAGGGAGAAACTGTAAATATTTTTAAGTTGTTAAGAATACATAAACAATCAATGTTAAGTGACATGGTCTACCTGAAAAGTGATTAACTTGGTGGGACCCAAGGCAAAATTCTAAAATGAAATCTCTTGTCAACCGTTTTCTTTCAGGGATCATAAAGTTTGTCAATAATAAATAATATAAATTTAAATAAAATAATAACAAAAAAATAAATGGAAAATAAAATAATTTTTTGGATCTAGGAGCCTTCTGTGCAAAGTGTAAACCTGTAGTGAGGATGTAATTCAGAATACGAAGAATTTAAGGGACATACATGTAAATTTCCCAATACGCGGTATAATCACACACTTATGTTTGATTATAATATGTTTAGTAGCTAAAGTTAAACAAATTAAGCTTTAAAAATATGAAGCACACTGAACCATTGTGTTACAAATAATATATGTTTTTAATATAAAATGCATACTTAACATGTGTGGACGACGAGAAGAGAATGGAAGGTTTGTTTCAACTTAATAAACATCTCTAACCTTTGGAAAATGAAGCCACCTCTAATTATTAATTATTTTTTCTTTATAGTTTTTTATGACACATTTGTCTCTCAGGGATCATGTTTCGATGACTTATTATTTCATATTATTTATATATAAACCTTAATCTTCCACTTAAATGGATGAATAAGGTTGTTCGGGATAAATAATTATATACTAGTATAATAAATTATTTTATGTTTAGATGTATCTTAAGTTATTCATTATTAGAAATATAATAATGAAATTTTTATTATTTAGTTGACTATGAATAAGTGATGGATTGATGAATAAGATGTAGATACAGATTTATAAAATGTGATAAAATGATTTCATATAAGAACTCTGTGAATTTTAAGATGTAAAATAGTATTTTAACATATTGGCTCATTATACTAATGGAAAAGATTTGATGGAGTCATTCAATTTTAGGAAAGACACGGAATGTCAATACCATCTTATTTTTTTTTTATTATGTCATAGTTATACTAAAATATTTTTGTTATACAAACAACATTTTATCCCTTATTCTTCGTTATCCATCCTATTCCTTATTCAGCTATCCAAATTGAGGCCAAAATATTTCATTATTAAAAAAGAGGGCTTACATAGTTACATCACATAAAAATGTCGGTTGCCTCCATACGTCACTGTAGCACGAGATGCATAATTAAACTAAAGTAGAGTAGGGTCAATGCAACATTGTTAAAGCTAAATAAATATTTTATATTATATTCAACAAATAGAATATATAGTCCATCTAGATCATTTATTTCAAATATTAAATATAAGTGAGGTGAGCCATCATAATTAATCATCAAATGGTACAAGAAATTAATATTTAAACAAGCATCATATTTTAGGTGATTGAGCAAAAAAAAAAAAAAGTATGTCAGAAGGATCTCCATTTATATATTTATATTTCTAATTAACATAAATAAATATGCCTAGAACAAACTAATATGTTGTGCTCTTCCTTCCTCTTTTATTATGTTATCCAAGATTAATATTCATGAAAAACATAGAAATATAAATAATTGTGAGGATTTTTTTATAATATAGTTTAATGCAAGTTGTTGGTCATTATACTTTCTCATTTCATAATTTTGATTTAAACAGTTTGTTAGTTCATTTATCATTGAATTGATTAATTCATGTGTCAAAAACTAGTTGACTCATTTTTATCAGAGTTAATTCGACCTTTACGAATTGTGAGGTCACTCGTAATAAGAAGAGCTTCTTGATCATAGCCATCCCACTTAATTGGATAAAAATATCAAATTATTTTAAATTACATACTTAGAAAAGTCACATGAGATTTTTAGATAGAATATGTTCGTGTTTGTTAAATGGTAGATTATAATTTTTAAATTAAAATAAACAGTTGTTGCATATTTGTTTAAACTTATTAAAGCTTTAGTAAGTTAAAAATAACTTAAAAAATAATAATAATCTATAAGCTGAATGAGAGATGCTTTTGAGATTAGTAATTCTAACATGCTTTAAATAATTTTTATTTTAGACACTCTAGACACTCATGCCCTTAACTCTTTTTTTTAACTAATAGTGTGTATCAATTTATTACTATTACACCAAAAATTAGCAAACATCTTTTTATCTGCTTTATTTTTTACTATTAAAATAATATTTTATCAAAATTTTATTTATAAATTCCATTTATCACTCAATTTATTAAAATTTTGGACTGTAATATTTGAAAAATATTGCAATGAACTTGAACTTCCATTATGTATGCTAATTTTCTTTTAAATATTTGTAAAATTGATTTTATAAGTAAATATCAATTTATTTTATCAAACATAAATCAAATTTTCACTTTTACAGTTTAAAAAATATTTTTGACAAATACACAGCAAAAAATTATTTTACAATTTATTCTAACAAACGTTTTCTACTGCTTATTTCTTACTTTTAAACAATTACAACAAAAACTACTACTTATTAGAAAAGTTAAAACTTATAATCTATAAGTTTTAATCTATAATGTATAAATTTAAGTTGCAACAAACATAGCTGTATGCAAAACTTCTAGTCAAGTATTAACTATTATTGTCTCAAACAGCTTATGGCATAGGTCCTATATATTTAGATCTGCGATAAGGTAGATTTCACATTGAAAAGTTGAAAATTATCCACCGCCGATCCAAGTTTGGGTGTTGGTGGTTTGGACATGTTTCACGTGTTTTTTTTTGTAAAAAAAAAGAGAGGAAAAAACAGTGTTTGAAAAGTTAACGAAACAATATTTGTTGATTTTTAACACACTGATTTGGGAATCCCAGCATTCCCATCGCAAACCCAAACGGGGCCCTAATAGTTAAGGGACACTATTTCTCCTAGGGGTCTCTAATTTGATATTTGCAAGTGTATGTGGGAAACAATTGTTTCAACAACCCATGGATTAGCTATAGAGGAGGCATGGATCTAAAATTAAAAAATTGATAATGACATGACAAATTAAAAAACTATGACTTCCGGCGCAACTAAGATATGATAATGAATGAATAAATGAATAAATATACTAATTATGAAAATATGAAAAAAAAACACACATCCTAATATTATAAAAAGTTTATATATATAATACATTACATGACATTTCTATTATACATTATTCTATTCCATTTTGAAATGAAGATTTAATTCAGTTGTCACTTTCACCACAGGAGAAGTATTGGTTGATAGAAGCATATACTTTTTATGGTATTCAAGTAAAGCCAATTTGAATAACCAATTTCTCAATGAAGCCCCACCCAAATAAAACCTCACATTAATGATTCTCAACTCAAAAACCTTGCCCAACCATGCCAAAATTATCAACAAACACCACGATCATATTCAATGCACATAGTCACCTACATTAGCTCAAGACAATGATCATTATATAATAAATCTTTCAACAAATTTGGCCTACGACGACGACGATGTGAAAGCCAAACTGATCAATCCTTAAAAATAATGAAATCACTACTTAACAAGATTACCAGTTTAAATTATACTATATACAATTGAGATATGATCCAATCAGAGATCTGAACCCCATAAACACTTGTTCACATGATCTGTTCTGATAATTTTAAAAAGTTGCTGTGGGAAGTCAATCTCTCATTTGAGAATTACAGAGATCCCATGTGATCCACTAAAACTAAAGATGATAAATTATGTGGAGGTAAATAGATCAACTAATTTTTTACCACATTAGTGTCATCTCTCCCTCAACATTAATGAGAAGGTTGATTTATTTTGTTGTCCCACTTTTTTTTCTTTTTTGTTGTCCCACTTTTGTTAACTCTATGAGGACCACATGAAAGAATTACATGATTAGTACTCACTGTGATGTGGACTTATTTTTTGGGACCACCACATTTGGCTTATTATGGTGTGAATTTGTGATGGACCACATCATATTTATTGGGAAGCTATTAATACAGGATCAGCACTGTCCGATCATTAGAGTAGGTGATTGATGATTTATTTATGTCCGTTGATTGTATGGAGCTTATGAGACTCACTGATCTTGTGGTCTTGAACTGGCCGACAGGGGGATTTTCTTATTCTCCTTGTACAACATGTCAATTATCTGAAAATTAAATATTAATGAGTAAAAGGAAAATTAAAAATTATCTGATGTTCGAATATGACATAGATGTCAATTTTCTGCTAAAAAAAATTTGAATCTGACATATATTATATTGTTTAAATCTAATTTTAATGCATTCATAATCTTGAAATTTTAAATTTTTTATCATTATTGGGAAATTTTAGATTCTTAATTATAAATTCTATCACCTGTCTAATATGTCTTCTAATCATCCAAAATAATGTTCATGTTTAGGGTCTGTTTAAAAACAATTTGAAGAGTATGATTTATAAAATTAACATAATAAAACTCGATTATCAAGAAGCTCTTTTTTTTTCTTTCAAAAGCATTTTTTTTCATACTAAAAGGTGAGATAGTTTGTACTATTTGAAAATACATTTATGTTTTTTTTTTATGTAAAATTAAAAGTGTGTCCAAACATATTTTCAAACGGCCCCTTAGACATACATGCATGTTGATTATCTGAAAAATATTTGTATTTGCTCCAAATCCGAAATGACGATCCATTATAGGCTTATGCCCACCGCCTTAGCACTTTAAATTTGGCGTTATTTCACTCAATCTTTCCTTTCCTGCTATTAATACTAATCGTGTGTATGTTTTCTGTAATCAAGTATATACTAGGTTAGATGAGTATATAATTGAATAGAAAGAATTTCATTATTTGTGAATGTATTATTTCATTTATAAAAATAAAGGGTTAAAATTCTCATGTTTCATAATCAAGTTAATAAGAATTAAATCTGAATATCATAATGAAGCAATAATCATATTAACTACATGAAAAGAAATTATATGCAATCAAATGATTGCTTATGTCCACAGAAAAGAAAGAGTGATTTTTTCACTAGTTTTAATTTACAAATCTGATTCTCTCTCTCAAATTCTAAAATTTAATTCACAAAGGATTATATATGATTCAGATATTTTACTACAATGTCTTACAAAAATAATAGGAAAATTTTATAATTGTCATTACACATTAGAATACAGGCGCACAAAAAATGTATATCATTTACATTCGACTTGCAATATTTTGATAAATCAGATCAATGTAAGATTGATTTAACAATAACATCATTCTAGAGCCCATTATGATAAATAGCATTAATGTTGATTTTTTTTTGCAAAGAACCCACAGAATTTTAATTTTTTTAATTTTTCAGGATTCAAAATTGACATGGCCAAAAGTCATGTGACATTTATAAGGGGGTTATAATGTCATGTATACAAAGAAAGAATGAAAGAAAGAAGTCACTTTCAGTGATTAAGAACTGTAGCTACTGACTGGGTTCCCACTATTGTGAATCTATATCTCCCAATTCCAAACACTTTTCTGCCTCCTGGTTTAGTCTCATTTTTAAAATCATATATATATTTTTAAGTAAAACATGTGAATTGCATAAAAAGATACATTTAATTTATAAAAGTTTATACAGATATTTTTAAAAAGAAGCCCCTCATTGACCAAAAAAACTCAGTTGTTTCTAACAAATAACTTTATTTTTCATTTTTTAAGAATTGATTGGTTCAAACAACCAATGTTTTAAAAGCTGGAATAGTTCATTGAACCAAAAATAAAATAGATGGTTAAAGCTTATTAATTCAATTGCTGACTTAATTGAATTCAAATTGTGACATTATTATGAGTTGTGACATAATAAATAAATAAATTAAAAAAAAACTATGAAATATTTTAAAATATTTGTTGCCTAATTATCAAGTCTTAAATCTTGAAACTTAATTTTAAATTTTTTACTTAATATCATAGCATGATTTTATTATATAAAGTCTAGATTTTTTTAAAAAATAAATAATCAACCTATTTAATCAAACTATGACCGGTTTTCAAAAAATTTCAGTTCAATCAATGGATTAATTGATTTTTTAATCTAACGATTTTTCTTATGATAAATCAGATCAAAATTTAGACAGGTGAAAAATTCAATTTTTCAATTGGTGTCGGATTATTTAAAAATTGCAAACAACCTTTAGCCGGCTCTCAAAACTACGAGTGATATGATTAAAATTTTAGATCTATTTCTATTAATTACTAAATTTTGGATGTTAACGGTGATGAAACTTAGATTGACCAATGGTTTATAATTCATTAGGTGTCGATACATGCAATTTATTTTTACAATTTCAAATATAATTTTATATCACCTATAAGATATATGTTTCATAAATTTTTATAAATAGATCCATGTAATTTATTTAAATACATATTTGGTTTTTATAAAAAATTATTAAATGAATATATGCACTATAAAAAAATAAAACATGCGAGATTACATTATCCATATTCATTTGATGTAACATGTGAACTGATGTCACATTTTATAGAGGGCCTGTATAAGTATATATACATAGAAAGAGAAAAATAAAATAAAATAAAGAGAGGAGTCACTTTCAAGGACTCAAAACTGTCTCTCTGACTGGGTTCCCACTTACCTTTTTTAATTTCCAACTCTGACACTTTTCTGCCTCTTCTTTTGGCCTTATTTATCCCTTTTGTTTTGATATACTCTGTTTTTAGTTTTTTTAATAAATAAAAACACAGAAGATGATAAGGACTCAAGTCTATATCACAAAAGTTTTGATATACTCTATTTTTAGTTCTTCATTAATAATTTACTGGAGAGGATTTGTGACAAAGGAGATTGATGTGTCTTCATGTTTTCCCTCCATATGGCAAGGCCTCATGCAATTGCAAAACTTGTATGGCTGGGTTGACAAATATATATATAATATAAAATTTGACTCATTTTATAATGGGCAATGATACACCAGATAAGTTTTGTAATTTTTTTTTTTTAACTTTTTTTTTTTTTATGGTAGTCATAGTTATCGTGTCAACCTAATATATGAAATCATCATCTCTCATCCTAATATATAATTTATTATATATAAAAAAAAATTCTCATTTGAACATTGCCTATTTTAATTTTTATCATGAATTGGAATAGATATTACCACAATTTGCTCAAAATAAATATATAATAATATGCACATTCAATTTATAAGAACATGTATTTATATAGTCCATAATGAAAAATTTATCAATTGCATTCGATTCATAAGAACATGTTTTTCATCTTTTATAAAATAACGTATTTTTTTATATATTTGGGTTAACGAAAATAATAAAAAGATGACTCATTTTAGAATGGACAGTGTTATATTAAGTTCGTTCTACAACCATGTTTGTAGTCGCCACATCAACGCACTGTATAAAATTGTCTAGCACGGTATATATTCCATTATATCAGTATATACTCCAATACAAAAAAAATTTAAAAATATGAAATCAATTCATATATAAGAGTATGTACTCCATCTTTTATAAAAGAATATACTTTATTAGCTAAATATATGTGTGGACTGCAAATAGGGATTGACATATATATCCCCCCAATTTGATTGGCTTCCATGTGTAAGATATTTATAATAAAAAAAAATCAAAATGATTTTGCGTTTAATTGTTATTGCTTTCTTAATTTTCCTTTTAGGCAATTTTTTTATCTCATTAGAATATACAAGTATAGTTCTAAAATAATAAACAAAAATAAACCCGGGTATAGTCATTAAATTTATTCTGACTTATTAAGATATAATTATTACAATTTATCCATACCAATTGCCAATCAAGCATGTATTTTTAAATATTAAACACATTCTTTAATTGTATCTTTCTTTTACATAGTCTAATTAACTCGTGCACCAATATTTTAACAGGTAGTGGTCAATGAGAATTTGAGTTCTAAAGGACCAGTTACTCACTTTATTTATTTATTTATTTATTGAATATTGGGTTCTAAAGAATTGGTCAATCACACAATTTTATTCTCATTATTGCCTTCTCCTAAATTTTAATCTTGTACACATACTATATATGTTTGGCACTTGCAACCCATGATGGAGTTTATCTAATTTTGTACTCTACACATGAATATATAATGTATTTCGTTGAAGTAGTTAATATGTCTATTCTTGTCTCTTTTTTTTATAATGTGTTGCAATGTGTAACCTTAAGTAATTGCAATAATGTACCTTTTTATTTAGTGAACTTATTATATCATTATAAAAGTGTGTGACTTGAGTGGCATGGTTCATAACTATATAAATTATTTTGAGATTATGAAGTAATTTATTCATTATTTGATAATAGTATACATATGACTAAAGAGGTAAATTTACCCCTAGGCAACCCATATATGTATCCATAATACTTCCATTTATTTGTTTATATCAAACTATCAAGTTCCATGAAAACACCTCATTTAGGATTGATCTATCAATTATTAGTCAAATGTCAACACTTCTGTAAGAGAAAATCACATTAATAGTTCGTATTTCATTGCATCTGTAAATGGGACTAGACGGATACGACTTGTCTGGTTTTCAATTCACTTAAACCTCAAAACCTGGCAATATTCTTTAAACCCACCCCCCTCCCCCGTTTGGGGTGGAACATAAGCATAGAATAGAGAAGAATATAAGAGAACAATAAAAAATAGTTGTTTATTTGTTAGAATAAACATTTATAGCTATGTCTGGATAAGCTAGAATAAGGCTTAAAAAAATGCTAGAATTGTTTATTATAGCTTATCTATACCGATGGATAAAAATTTTCTTCTCTATTATTTTAAAAAATTTATTTTACCTACCACTCTTTGCACATATTATATTTCAAAAACTATCACATCTATCATATCACACACACATCTCTCATACTTATTCCCAAACATAAATAATTTGTGCAGGGGTATAATTGTCATTTAGAAAGTCATAAACTCTTATCTATCTCTTATCTACCACTTATTTTTACTTTATCCAAGGTAAACCAAACAACAAAAGATCAATTTTACGTTTCTCAATGAGAATAACATAAAAGACAATCAAACAAAAATTTACCTATTCAACATGTATTGTTATCTATCCCAGTATACCTATCAAGAGAGAATAATTTTATGTCACACCCAAACGAGACTATTAGTTAATAATTAATATATTAATTAAATTAATCTCAGGTTCAATTTTTATAGAGAGAGACCTTTAGTTCAATGATCTGTTAGTTAAAAAAATTGTCAGGTGTTACTTGTCAATTAAGAAAAAAAAGTAGAGTATCTTCCTTTACCTGATAAGGCAACATATGGCAAGCTCACATCTAAGAGAAGCCACATCTCAATCTTGCAACTTGATTAGGTATGTGGAGGCCAACTTTTTTCTTCTCATCTTTCTTTATTCAAGGTTTCCTAACAAACTAGATTAAAATAAATCCAAATTCTAAAGCTTCCCTCATAAAAAGTGAAGCGAAGAACAATCACCCATTTTAATATATATATAAACTCCCACTTGAAGGCATGGGGGAATGCATTTTAAAAAAAAGAAAAAAAACAAAAGAAAAAAAGAATGGTTTTACTCGTAGTGCTCTATAGCCTCAGCATGCACACATGCGTACCCCATTAAGCCTTGCATAAATAATCCATATATCCAATCAATCATATTAGGTTACCAATCAACATCTAATATTAGTATATATAATTATAACAATAACCACAATATTCCAATCTCTGTCTTTTTAGGATAATGTTAGAGACAATCTCATTTACAATCTTCAATTTTTTTGTTAAAAGTTTGTATCTCAGATAACAAATTAAATATGTACCTTATGAAATATATCTTACAAATGATGCTTCATATGAATGTTAGCGGAATGAGATTGTAGGCGGTGCTGCATACAAGAGTTGCGTGTAACAATAGAAAAATGAACTACTAAAAATCAGTCGATCGTTTTCTCCTGCTATTCGTTCTCCTCTCATGAATTGAAAGAAAAAGAATGGACAGTGATATGTATGTCCACGTGCAACCACATTCGCAATCCTTATCAATTTTGTTTTTTAAAAAGATATACATTTGTCAATTGAAATACACATTATTATATAAAATAAGTTTCTTTTTTTAATAAAAAACTATTTTTTTAAAATATTCAAAAACCGTGATAGTACAATATTCAATCGGATTTATTTCGTACCCTTCGTTCAATAAGAAAATGGGGCATAGGTGGCTTGAGATTGCTTCTGAGCTACAAACAGAATTGTAAAATGAATGGAGTGTATCAAACACTCAAATAATATATATATGGGACCGATTACGTGCGGCGTGCGGCGTCGATCACGGGTCCATCGCATCGGACGGTCGGGTGCGATTCACGTCGACCATTGGATGCGATAGACCCGCGATCGGACAGCCCACGTCGCGGCCGCACCGACCGCACACCGCACGGCCGCGACGTGGGCCGTCCGATCGCGGATCCATCGCATCCAACGGTCGACGTGAATCGCACCCGACCGTCCGATGCGATGGACCCGTGATCGACGGCCCGTGATCGCGCACCGCACCGACCGCACACCGCACGTAAGCGTATATATATATAATATGCGGCGTGCGGGCTCGTGCGGACGCGACGTCGTTCGTCCGATGCGATGAACCCGTGATCGACGCCGCACGAGTCCGCACGCCGCATAATATCATTCCTATATATATATATATATATATGAAAATTATTACGTGCGGCGAACGGCAGGTGCGGCCGTGACGTGGGCCGTTCGATCGCGGGTCCATCGCATCTAACGGTCGAGATGTGAATCGCACCCGACCGTCCGATGCGATGGACCCGTGATCGACGGCCCGTAGTCGCTGCCGCACCTGTCGTTCGCCGCACGCAATAACTCCCATATATATATATATATATATATATATATATATATATATATATATATATATATATATATATATATATATATATAGTCGGATGATAATATGCGGCATGCGGGCTCGTGCGGACGCGACGTGGGCCGTCCGATCGCGAGTCCATCGCATCCAACGGTTGACGTGAATCACACCCGACCGTCCGATGCGATGGACCCGTGATTGCCGCCGCACCCGTCATTAGCCGCACGTAATCGGCCCTCTATATATATATATATATATTGAAGTGAACCACTGAATTATTGAGTATTGAATGCGAATTGGCACTTTTGATGTGTATGTATGTTGGACTTGACAGGTTGTTTACCTAATATTTTTTTTCTAGATATGTCTCCCCAGTTAAGATTGAAACATATTGACATTAAATTGATGTGGTTGATGACCTAATTTATCCCAAAAAAAGGTAACAATATGGGTAGGTTAAAGCAGACCTTAAAACGCAATGAAATCGCCTGCACTTAATGATTTTTTTTTTGGTAGGCTTTATGAATGATTAACCTAACATATCAATCAAATTTGTTATTTGTCGTGTGTTGTGGTGACTGAAAAAATTAGGGGTGCAACTTTGGCAACTGAACATGGCCCAACCTGAATTTTAGTAGGAAAGTTAAAGCCAACTCAAATATTCCTTTTCGAGGGGTTTGGGTAGAAATTTTCCAGGGTTTTGATGGATCATTATCCTTTTAGAGGGGTTGAGTAGAAATTTTAGTGATAAGTCCAACACAAATATGAACCTATTCGTTTGAGCTTGGGATAGAGTTAGTGGTTAACCCTAACATAATAGGATGAGTCATAAATTTAAATATTCGAGTTGGAATTCAATCTGAATTCAATCCGAACCCAACTCAAATCAAATAACTTAGATTGAGGTTGACCTCTCGAGAATCAATTTAGTTATGTTTTTGTTTCCTAAAGATATTGTTGTTTAATTTAAAAGATGTTACTTGGCCCCTCAAACATAAAATTAAGCATCACTTCCTCCCAAGTTAGTCTCACAGACTAGCAGAGGAAATGCATGCAAATTACAAGCAAGAAATGCATACATGGACCACTTAATCCCAATCATACATATTAAACAACAGTCAGGAAACCAAGAATCAACTTGGTGAATGATTTGAATGATGACTATAATAATTTAACAATGGAAATTCCTATGCAGTACAGCGAGGAAAGAGTAATTATATCTTAATGTTGAAATAAGAGAGATCCAAACGCACTAAACCTTCATATAAGATCCAAATCTGACATACTAAAAAAGTATAGATAATTATACCAATGAAATAAACCAATTTTTTGTTTGGTTATATTTTTAGTTATTCTCGTTGGAAAAACATGGTTATAGTTTGGTTGACTACTGATAAATTGTGGATAAAAAGTAAATAAGATGCAAATAAAGATTTATAAATGGTTGAAAATGATTTGACATGTGCATCCCTCTAATTTACAAGAGGTGATGATATGTAATTTGACATGTGGACCTTCCATATGCCAATGAAATAGATTTGGTGGAATGACACAATTCCAATGGAACCAAGAATATTAATATTAAATTATTCTCACTTATTCTGATAGAGCTATATTCACCTATTCCTTATAAACAAACAGGTTTTTTGAGTTTTTTCACCCCTATTTCACCTCTAATCTTCTACCCAAACAAGGGCTTAATAAATTACAAACAATAAATTAGAAAGAATACCAGATATCAATGTCAAACCATGCATGTCATTCTAACCTGCACGATATTCATGTGAGGTGTGCTCATCGTCGCAATGCACGCTTGGCAGTTCCTCAAGAACACGTAGAAATAGTTTATGAAGAGATTCTTCAGGACCTCAAGTCCCCATGCCCAGTGAATCCTGAATCCATGGCTTTCTCAAAGCTTTGAAAGCTCATACTCCAAAATCAGATCTTCATCCACTGTTTGACAACACCGACTCATGTTCAAAATCGATCTTATAATATGTGGGATGGAAACAATAACAGTGGAACAATCATGTGACATTCGATACTTCTATACTCGAAAACTGTTCATGCATTTATCATATCAGCCTAACACATGCATGCACCTCTAAAAAACATATATTAATAACTCAACTGGATGCTATGTCAATAATAATGTGCAACCAATTCCTTTCTCAGGAACTTCTCAAGGCTCTCCACAATATTAATAGAGTATGAAATCCACTTCTCAGATTCGAAAGAAGCATTGCATTAAGTCAAAGTGGAGGTACCAAGGATAGGTCAGAAATCATGTGTAGAATAGAAGTACACTTGATAATATGTGTTGGCCATCCGTGAACATATAGAAAACCCAGAAATCAATACATGATTGTTATGTTAACTTCGAAGAGTCAACTTTTCACTACCTCCAACCATGAGGTTCTCTCAGAGTGTCCTGGCATTCCCCTTTGTCATCTTCCTGTTAACCATCTGGGATTACCTCTTCAGCCTGGATCTATCACCAATTCTTCGTGCCTTCCTTTGGTGGATAAGATGTGGAGAAGACTTCACTCTTGGTCCGGTCTGCTCCTTTCAAAAGCTGGTCATCTGGAGCTCATTAACTCTGTTTTGTTAAGTCTCAGCTATTATTGGACTTCAGGCTTTTCTCTTCCTAAGAGAACACTTAAAGTCCTAGAGAGAATATGTCGTGATTTCTTGTGGACTGGAGAAGAAGGGAAAAGAAAGTGGCAAGCTGTCAGCTGGGCTAATATTTGCCTCCCTAAGGATGAAGGCGGGCTTGGCTTAAAGAGGATTGGGGAATGGAATGAAGCAGCGATGGGTACTAGATTATGGGAAATTGCCAACAATCATCAATCTCTTTGGGCTTCATGGATGAAGACAAGGTATTGTAGAAGAATATCGGTTTGGAATGCTTCTGCTCCCTCTTCGAGTTCGGCTATATGGCAAAAAATCCTTCACTCTAGTTCGTGGATCAGGGAGAACATTCAATATCTCATTTTTGAGGGTCACTCTATTAATATTTGGGATGATCCTTGGCTGAATGGGCATGGGCTTAGGCATTATTTTAATGGACAAGCTCTATTACTTTGGGGTCCCCCTAATGCCACCACAGTAGCCACTCTTATCCAAAATGGGAAGTGGGAAAAACCTGATAGATGGCCTTCTGAGTTTGGCAATATTTGGGAGGATATATCTCAGCTGGAAGTAGGAGGTGAAGGTCCGGACATTTTAGTTTGGACTGGGAACAAATCAGAAAGGGTTACTTGTTCATCTGCCTGGCACAAAGTGAGGAGGAAACTACCCCACCTAGACTGGCCTAAAGTGATTTGGAACTCAACTATTCCTCCCAAGAGAGGACTTCTATGCTGGCAGGCTGCTCTAAACCGATTACCCACTTGTGATAGACTTCGGAAATGGGGACTTGTACACTCTGATCGTTGCATGCTCTGTTCTCTCCATGAAGAAAACTCCGACCACCTATTCATGCACTGCCCTTTTTCTGTTAGCATTTGGACTTCTTTACTGAACTTACTCCAAATTAGAAGAGAGAGCATCCTTTCCTTGGGTGATTTCTATATCTGGTTCACAAAGGGGGTAAGGTCCAAAGAAGAAAAAAAGATACTACAATTCCTCTTATCAAGCACGATATGGTGGATTTGGCATTCTCGCAATGACTTGATCTTCAATCAGGTGATTCCCACAAAATCCTCTGTTGTTAGTAGAATTTTTAATGAAACTAAGTCCAGATTCCATGGAATGAGCTTGGAGGATTTATGATCTCCATTATCTGCAATCTTTCAGTCCCAGACGCAAATGGGTACTTCTCTCTTCTCCCCAGAACAGCTTAACTCAGAAATTAAGCTCCTCCTTGTAGAAGATAAAGAAGGTGTAACCCAGACTCGTATTCTAAAAGGATTGTAGTGTGATTTGCTAGTCATATACTATCTTCTCAGTGTTAAATCGGTGTTAAATCAGTATTACTCATAGGGGGGAAACCTTTCTCCTCATCCATGTAAGCTTTTTGTAACCTATTCTGATGTACACTCTGTAAATCCCACTTTTAGTTGATATGAATGAAGTTATTTACAAAGCAAAAAAAAAGATTGTACCCGAATTTCCTTGACAGATGGGTCAAGCATTTCCTCAATATGATGAGAAGTCTGGAACAGAATCATAATATATTTTTTCTACTGAAGCCAGATTTGTCATGAGAATTGAAGCTTGTCTTATATAAAAAAGATCAGAATCAAATCAGGAAGTGATATGGTTGAATATATGTTTAGGTGGATAAGATAAAAATGAAATGTAAATTGTATAAATTGTGTAGATTCTTGTATAACCAGATTCAGCTCCTACAATTATTCAAGGACTACCTACATTAAGTAGTACGAAATGACAGAGATCTGCAAAACCAGATTCAGCTCCTACAATTATTCAAGGACTACCTACATTAGGTGCTGTTTTAGAAGTATGAACTTTAAAGGCTCCCTAATTTTAGATGGCGTTAAACAAAAAAGGTAACATAAAGATGATTTGATAATAAAAATTGTTTAGTCAACAAGGCCAATGACATTTCATATAGCATTAGGAGAACAAATAGACTAATAGTTAGACGGATGTCCCAGCACAGTTAGTGCAGTATAATATAGAAAATTGTTTGCAAGATGTTCCGTGTATAGCCACCTAAAACATGGTTGAAATAGCAAGAAAAGAAAAGGAAAACAAGACTGGAAAAACAAGCAATTGGTGAAAAATGGGATCACATAACAAATAAGAAAATCTTAGAAGAATATAAATTGAAATGGATCTCTGCATGTTATATTTTTGTGCATATATCAAAAGTTATATTATATTAGATTATATTTATATATCAATATTTATATGTGCACACCTGCTCACAGAGGGTACACGTAACATTTATGCATTATTTGAAATAAGATTATGTTATATATGAATGAGCTTGGTTTTATAAAGTTACTCCCAAATGCTCAAGGAGCAGCTCCACATAAGATTGGGGTGAATTTTTATGGGTAGCAGTTTTTAAACTTTATGAACTGAACAACAAACCCAGAGATCTTTTGCAGTTTAATAAAATAATTAATAATGATTAACTGAGCATTTCGCAAAGCATCCTTAAATGGTTCAAAAATGAACCAAAATGTGCACATCTTGGCATAAAAAACTCTACATGATATGTATAAGGATTATACAATCATGTATAATTAAAAAACTGAAATATAACACCATTTAATTTCTATAAAAAAAAATTTCAATGACTTGCATTCAAGTTCTACCATGAACTGCTTTCCATAATAGAAGTGACAGCATAATGACTAAATATATAGACTCTGGTGATGCAATGCAGAACAAGTGGAGATCAGAAAGCCAAATCTGGGGTCAGATCCACGTTGAATATGATGAAACTACTTGAACATGATAATTAAATTGGGAGGTATCAAATTATTAAAAGATGACTAAACTCCCAAAGAATCTGTGCTTAAATGTACTTGAATAACTGAATAATGATATACCACTCAGTTTCACCTCAATCCGATTCTATTATGATTCTTGTATCATCTCCACAACAATAAGCATCTATTTACCCAGATCTGGTTCACAATGATTATACATTAGTGCCCTCTCAGAAAAATATATTTGTTTGTCAAAGTGCTCACTGATGTTTCATTTCACGTAGCACAATGTTAAGTCTAATCAAACTCCTCCTCCACTATATTGTAAGTTACCCATTAAATCAAACCTTGTGAATACTATGAATTCATCTAGAACATGAGCTACCATTAGTGAGTCATTTAGTGAAGAAGACTCTTTTTTTGGTGCTAAGTGAGGAAAACATTTTTGGTGACCTTCTAACTCACCCAGTGTAGAAGACACTAAACTCCCATCATCCCCGTTTGGATAGCGACATAAGATATTCTAGGATAGATAATCATTCTAATATAAACATAGAAGAAGTCAGTTTCTGTTTGGTTGTCTTTTAAGTTATTCTCATTTAGAAACATAATAATAAGTTTTTCTTGTTTGGTTGGCCATAGATAAACTATAGATAAAATGTATGAATAAGATTTGGATAAAGATTTATAAAAGTGAAAAACTGATTTGACATCTGGGTTTATTGATTTATAAGATGTAATGATAGTTGATTCAACATATAAGTCCCCCTTATACCGGTGGAATAAATTGGATGGAATAATAAAGTTCCAGGAAGATCTGAATTCTAATACCAATTTATTTTCATATATTATGGCATAGCTATACCATCTATTCCTTGCAAACAAATAAGTTTTGAGTTTATTCCTCCTTGTTCCCCCTTATTCCACTACCCAAACAGGGGCTAATAAATATGAGGTCAATAAGATTTAAACAAAAAAAATTTATCCCGGGAGGGCTCCTCCAAGATGGCTTTTGTGACTGTTCAAGAGTGTATCACTGCTGTCTATAAAGATAAGAGGAAAGGGGTGTTGATTAAACTTGATTTCTCGAAAGCCTACGACAATGTGAGGTGGAATTGCCTTCTTCCTCTTCTCCAATGTCATGGATTCAAGCCGAATTGGTTAAGGATGGTAAAAGATTGCATCTCCACAGTCAAGGCTTCTGTCCTCCTCAACGGCAAACCCTGTGGTTTCTTAAATCTCAACCGTGGGTTGCGCCAAGGAGATCCCTTGTTCACCTTATTGTTCACAGTGGTTACGAACGCTTTCAGCAGAATGATGAAAATGGTGGAGGCAGAAGGGTGGGTTCACGGGCTAAGAGTGACCGCGGGTGGTTCGACTCTCTCTCATATTCAGTATGCGGATGATACGATCATCATTTGCCCAGCCAAAGCATCTTATATTAGAGGTATCAAATTTGTGTGCAAATGCTTTGAGCTTCTTTCAGGTCTGAAGATAAATTTCAACAAGAGTGCAATGCTCAGGATTCATCTCGAGGATGGCGATCTATCGGCGTTGGCTCGTTGTTTCGGTTGCCAGACCCAATCATTCCCCTGTAGACACTTTGGTCTCCCTCTCCACTTGGGAAGGTTCACCAAAGCAGAATGGAACCCGTTGATCAGCCGGCTGTTTGACCTGACTGTCCGACTTGGCTCTAGCGCCCGACCCGGTTCTAGCACCAGCACCCGACCCGGATCCGTGGCCCGACCCAGCACCACGACAGTTTGCTGCTCCGTCATCGATTTTTTGGTATTTTTTTATCTGGCCGCTACGGATTCATTCGGACTCCGAATATATTCATATTGGTACTCATTTTGATCAGCTTTTTGTGATCTACGCATTTGTGACTGTTTTAGATCTATCACATACTGTTTATTTTGATCTATTGATGTGCAAGTACTATGAATTGCAGATATTGTCACTCCTTTGTTCATGTGACCCTCGATTGCCGCAAGTTGGCTAGAAAACGTGCTCGAGATGCCACTTTCTCTTTGTCAAGCCAGTCGTCTGCTCAATCTTCTCTTTGTAAGGCTCAGATTTGTACATCAATTGCACCTCGCGCTGCTTCTGCTCAGTCACAGTTTACCACAATTCAACTTATTGCACATTTAAAGGAGCTACAAGACCAATATCAGCAGCTTTATGTTATGTTACAATCATTGATTGGTATAGATCAATCTGGTTCTGTTAAGTCTGCTTCTACTCCTGTACCAGGTATACCAATTACCTCATGAGTTCTTGATTCTAGGGCTTCCCATCATATGACATTGGATGCATCGATTCTTGTTAATTGTACACCACCACATTCTCCTTCACTTATTCGCACTACTGATGGTTCTCCTATGTCTGTCTCGAGCTCTGGCATTCTCTTTGATCATTCTCATCAATTTAGTGTGCCAAATGTTTTGCATGTTCCTAAACTTTTCATGAGTTTATTTTCTGTCAGTCAGCTTGCAGACCTTGGTTATACGATCACATTTGATTTATCATCTTGTTCTGTTCAGGATCAACTTACTGGGAGATAGATTGCGACTGTATGACTACATGGTAGACTCTATTACATGGATCAGCTTCATGTTCCTTAGCCTTCCACTACCTCCGTTCGATTAGATACAACTTCCCCTTCCCTTTCTCCTTTCGAACTCTAACATCGTCGTCTTGGCCATTTGTCTCAACCTAGACTCTGATATCTTGTTAGCACCGATGCATTAGGATCACTTTCTCGTACGGGTCTTCAACCATGCATGGGGTGTAAATTGGGTAAGCTCGTGGCTCTCCTATTCCCTTCAAGTTTGCATATTTCTGAGTCTCCCTTTGATTTAGTACATTCTGATATTTGGGGTCCATCTCCTATTTTTTCAAAAGAGAGAAATCGATATTATGTTATTTTTGTCAACAACTATTCTCATTTCACTTGGCTTTATCTTATGTCCAGTCGTTCGGATTTATTGCGTATTTATACTTCTTTTGCTACCATGGTTGAGACCCAATTTTCTCGTCGTATTAAGGTGCTACGCTCTGATTGTGGTGGTGAATATTATTCTAAGACTTTTAATACATTTTTGGCATCCCAAGGCACTCTTCCTCAGTTCTCCACTCCTTATGCTCATCAACAAAATGAAGTTGCTGAGCGAAAACACCGTCACATTCTTGATATGACTCGATCATTACTTCTTTCTATATCGGTCCCTGTTGAGTTTTGGGGTGAGGCTGTTCTCACAAGTGTGTATCTCATTAATCGCTTTCCATCCTCCATTACTGGTGGTATCTCGCCATCTGAGCGACTTCACAATCAGCCTCCTAATTATAACCGTCTTCGTGTTTTGGTTGCACATGTTTTGTTTTTCTTCCTCCCACTGAATGCACCAAGCTTTCTCCTCGTTCTGCTATGTGTATTTTCCTTGGATACAATATTCAATATAAGGGTTACAAGTGTTATGATCCTGTTGCACGACGTCTTCGCATTTTTTGTCATGTCATCTTTTGAGAGCATCATCCTTATTATGCTCTTCCATCACCTCCGACTCCACTTCCTCCGTCTACCGTTGATGACCTTATTTTTCTGGGGATTTTTCGACTCCTGAGTCCTCTCCATCGTCTGTCCCACCTGCATTCAGTCCCTCACCTATCCCATCTACGACCTTGCCATCGTCTGTGCCACCAGCATCCACACCCTCACCTATCCCATCTACGATCTTGCCATCGTTTGTCCCACCCGCCTGTCCCATCTACGACCTTGTCATCTCCTCCTACAGACGATTCATGTGAGCCGAGTTCCCTTGTTGTTCCTCCTGCGCCTGATGTTGTTTGACCAGCATTCGACAATGCACCCGTAGTCGACTCCGCATCAGCTCCTCGCCGCAATCTACCTCGTGATTGTCGTCCTCCTCAAAGGCTAAGTCTAGTTTCTTCTGACTCATTTTCTCTCCATTTTCAGAGTTTTTTTGCAGCTGTTTCATCTCATTGGGAGCCCCAATCATATCGCGAAGCAGTTGGTATTCCTGAATGGGACTATGCTATGGCAGAGGAACTTAGTGCGTTACAACGCACTCATACTTGGGATCTTGTCCCTCTTCCTGTGGGTAAGGTACATATTGGTTGTAAGTGGTTTTACAAGATCAAGACTCATTCAGATGGTTCGATTGAGCGTCATAAAGCTCGTTTGGTCGCTCACAGTTTCATTCAGCAGCATGGGATTGATTATGATGAGACTTTCGCTCCTGTGGCCAAGATGACTACTGTTCGCACCTTATTTTTTGTCGCTTCTGTCCGTCAGTGGCCTATTTACCAGCTCGATGTCAAGAATGCATTTCTTCATGGTGATTTATCAGATGAGGTTTATATGTCTCCCCCTCCAGATCTTTCTCATCTATCTGGACACGTATGTCATCTTCGACGGGCTTTCTATGGTCTCAAACAGGCTCCTCGAGCTTGGTTTGCTCGATTCACTGAGGCCATTCAATCTGTTGGGTTTGTTCCGAGTGCTTCAGATCCGGCTATGTTTGTTCATACTTCTAGTCACCACCGTACCATTCTGTTACTTTATGTTGATGACCTGATTATCATTAGTGATGATTTCTCTCATATTTAGTTAGTCAAGCAGCATCTTCAGCATCAGTTTGAGATGAAGGACCTCGGACTTCTTCGATATTTTCTGGATTTGGAGGTCGCTTATGCTCCCCGTGGTTATCTTCTCTCTCAGCCCAAATACACTTCGGACTTGATTGATCACGCTTGTCTGACTGAAGATCGCACTTCTGCTACTCCCATTGAGCTTAATGCCAAACTCCGACCCGATAATGGTGATCCTCTTACAGATGTCACTCGTTATAGACAACTCATGGGCAGTCTTGTGTATCACACCATTACTGGTCCTGATATTGCTTATGTTGTTCATGTTGTCAGTCAGTTTGTCGTTGCGCCTTGCACCACACATTACTCTGCGGTTCTTCAGATCATTCGTTAACTTCGTGGCACTATATCTCGTGCTTGGTTCCTCCCTTCTTCTTCCGCTCTTGAACTATGAGCTTACGCTGATGCTGATTGGGCTGGTGATGTTACCGATCGTCATTCCACGACAGGTTTTTGTATGTTTCTTGACGACTCTCTTATTTCCTGGAAGGCCGAGAAACAAGACATTGTTTCTCGTTCGGCGCCTCCTCTCTGACATGGGCATCATTCTATCTGCGTCTACTTATCTATATTGTGACAACAAAAACGCCATTCAGATTGCTAGCAATCCAGTTTTAATGAACGTACGAAGCACATCGAGATCAATTGTCACTTCGTCCGTCATCATTTTATTGTGGGTACTATATCACTCCCATATATTTCCTCTTCTCTTCAGTTATCTGACTTTTTCACAAAGTCACATACACTTCAGCGGCATGGTTTCTTGTTGAGCAAACTCTCGGTGTTTGACCCACCATGAGTTTGAGGGGGGTGTTAAATGTGTATATATGTTAGGGTTAAGGATAGATTAGTCTTTTCTTCGTTTCCATTTTTGTACTATAAATATTGATACAAACCCTAATAATATTCTTAATTCATTCTCTTCAATTTCTGATTCTAACAAAAGAGAGAGAGAGAGAGAGAGAGCTCACCATGGATGT
Organism: Acorus calamus; assembly: GCA_030737845.1. Classification (NCBI taxonomy): domain Eukaryota; kingdom Viridiplantae; phylum Streptophyta; class Magnoliopsida; order Acorales; family Acoraceae; genus Acorus; species Acorus calamus. The sequence goes on along the minus strand of CM060874.1, from coordinate 6,926,947 downwards.
GTCTTACAAGTTGGGAAAATTGAATAACTAGAGAGATTAAGAGATGTGATGAGTAGAATTGGGGTGAGATCACACATTTATATAGTTAAAAAGGTCCATAAATAGCAAATGTTAAAAAGGATATTTGTTTTCCTCTTGGTTTTGGATATTAACCAACATAGATATTAATTTTAAGATAAGATATTCATAAAGTTTCATGTATAGAAAATTATAAGCATAAAAAAGAAGTATTTGATTTAGAAGTGACTTTTCAAGTAACATGAGTGAGAGAGTTCATCCATCTCTTAAGATATGGTTCCTCCTCCTCCTCCTCCTCCTTCTAAATTTGGTCTTACTAAAAGCAACTTTTGGTATTTCTTCTCTCAATTTTCAAATATGTACTTACTATTAATGAGCTTGATAGATGTGATTTTATTTGGATATTCTTATCTCTATGTTTCCTTCTTTAACTTTATCATCATCGTCTAAGAATAGATTGTTAGAAATTTCTTCATTCTCTTTTCTTCATCGATCTGCATGAGATCTAGGATTTAGGGTTTTATTGAAAATCCCAACATAGATAACTATATTAGTGGAATACATAATTTTTTATTTGATTGTGTTTTTAGTTATTTTCATTAGAAAACATAATAATGTAATTTTTATTGTTTGATTAACCATATATAAGTTATGAATAGAATGTAAATAAAATGTGGATAATGATTTATAAAAGATAAAAAAAATGATATGACTTGTGAGTCCCCTATTTTATAAGAGGCGATCTAATTTGGCATGTGAGTCTCTTTTATACCCGTAGAATAAATAGGGTAAAATAACACAATTTGAGGGAGACCTGGAATACAAATATATAACAGCTTATTCCCACTTAATATGGTATAGTTAATCCATCTATTCATTCCAAACATACAGTTTTTTAGACTTATTTTTTCCTTATTCCATCTTATTCTCTTCCTATTCCACTATCCAAAGAGCCCACAAAGAATTATATATAAAAATGTTGATGCACAGGTAAATTCCCCTTCGGTCTTCATTTCATGTTGAAGATTTATTTAAGGTGAACTTTCACTCAAAGAACTCCACATTTGGTGTAAAAGCAACAAGACAATTAGGATCAACATTTTAAATTACAAAGAATCGGTTAAATCATCTAAATTAAATGGATATATACACTAACCCCCTTGTTTGGGGTGGAACATAAATAAGGAATAGGAAAGAATACAGGAGAATAGCAAAAAAAAAAATTGTTTGTTTTGCTAGAATAAACCTTGATAGCTATGTCTGGATAAGCTAGGATAAGGTCTGATAACTATTCTCAGAAAATGATGGAATTGCTTATCAGAGCTTATCTATGTCAATAGATAAAAATACAATTCTCTGTCATCATAATTAAGCATACACTTCTCAGTAGAATGGATGGGGAATAGGGTAGAATATGATAAACGAGCTTAGAAATTTGTTTATTTACGAAGAATAAATGTCTAGAGCTATATCAAAATAGATAAGAATAAAATGATATTAGTATTCCAATTTTACTTTGAAATTGTGTTACTTCAACCAATTTATTCCACTAGGATAAGGGAACTCACATATCAAATATATTTTTTACATTTTACAATACATTATCTACATCTTATTCATATTTTAACCACAACTAATACATGGTCAATCAAACAATGAAAACTTCATATTATGTTTTTTAACAAGAATAACTAAAAACACAATTAAACATAAAATAATTTATTTTTTTATTTATACTAGAATAATTATCTATCCTAAAATAATTTGTGCCATTTATCAAACGGGGGCTTAATATATGTATATATATTTGAAGAAGCAATTGAAGGGAAATGTACCAGATTAATAGACTGAGAGTTACATGTTCCATTGAATGTAGTGGCTTTTAGAAGAAATGTTTTGTCCGCTGGAATTATCAAAGTGGGGTTGGCCCCTTTGACCGCACATATATCTTCCCTAGCTTTTAGAAAGGCCTGTATTCATCCATGCAATTATAACACATGATCATGTTGTATATCAATGCATTATTCTTAATTTACATGATTGAATCTTGAAAACTATATATTAACACATTATTTAACAAACTTTTATACCTATGTATCATCGTTTTTTACATCCCTGATGGCCCCATAATTGATGAAATCAAATACTTGCGCGGTTACAGAAATTTGACAACAAACGAATGGCACAAATGAGATGTAAACGATTGCCAGATTGCCCTGCAAAACAAGACAGTCTGATTCATATGTATTTGATAAGAATTGAATGCTCACTCTATATACCACAACAAGCTTGGGAATTGATTTTTATATTATCACTTGTTTCTTTTCTGTTATCTTCTTATCATTAATTCAGACTTGTAACTTTTTATATGAATTAAAGGTGACATTGCCTAGTGATTATATTCTCTATAAAATAATAATTAAAAAAAAAGCGTGGCGTGTCATCTTTATATAATTTCTATAAAATCTAGAACAGATGATCTCTTACTAATTAGCAATCTTATTTAACATGCACATTAAAAGATTAACCATGTTTATGAGAAATAAATAAGATTAGCTAGGGACAGAATATGTAGCACTTATACATATTAGTAGGCTAGATATAATTTTCAAATTTAACAAAATATGAGATAACAGACAATGAATATAATGTTTCAAAAGTTTAATCAACAGAAAACTTCTAATGAATTTATGATTCATCCATCAAAATTTTAGAAAGATATAGGTAAATAAATTGTGTTAAAAATGTATAACCCATGTTTTACACAAGTATCTTAATGTCATCCATACTTTCTATAAAATCTACAGAACATGCTTAACATGAATATATCGTAAATTTAGATGTCATGGATCTTAGATCAAGAAACTAGCAATATATGAGTGGTTTATATTAATATATATGAAGTTGCATCACATTAAAGTCATCTTGTGATGGGTGATTCATGCAAATATATATGTAGAATTCAATATTGCAAAGCATTCCATCATTTAAGATCATTTTTGACATACTATTCAATATTGATATGTCAAAACAAAGTGGGTTACATCAAAGGAAGGAAAAAAAACAGTTTTTAAACATTAAAAAGCCATGTATATCAAACTCATTTAACTCCTTGTTTTCAGACAAAGAAATACAAGTGGAACTGTTATTTATATATATATATATAGAGGGAGAGAGAGAGAGAGAAAGAGCGCTCACCATGGATGTGTCTTACAAGTTGAGAAAATTGAATAACTACAGAGATTAAGAGATGTGATGAGAATAATTGGGGAGAACCACACATTTATATAGTTAAAAAGGTCCATAAATAGCAAATGTTAAAAAGGATATTTGATTTCCTCTTGGTTTTGGATATTAACCAACATAGATATTATTTTTAAGATAAGATATTCATATAAAGTTTCATGAGAAAATTCTAAGCATAAAAAAGAAGTCTTTGATTTAGAAGTGACTTTTCAAGTAACATGAGTGAGAGAGTTCATCCATCTCTCAAGATATGGTTCCTCCTCCTCCTCCTTCTAAATTTGATCTTACTAAAAGCAATTTTTGGTATTTCTTCTCTCAATTTCCAAATATGTACTTACTATTAATGAGCTTGATAGATGTGATTTATATGGATATTCTTATCTCTCTGTTTCCTTCTTTAACTTTATCATCATCTATTTTGTGATTTATTTTCTTGTCATGCATAGGCAAATTTCGACAAAAAGATTTTGATGCAAGTGGTGTATAATTTTGTCAACTACACACACATATTAATGGAAGTTGTTGAATTGAAAATGTTAGGAATGTTTGAGGAGAGACACGAGGCTCTCAAATAGTGCAACCAAAGTCACACTAGTCCAAGACTCACAACTAAAAGTAGAAGAAGAATGAACAACTCAAAGATGAGGAAAAATTGACAACTTGATATTCACTACAAGAGACAAGCTTACATTTAAAATTGGGCTACTAGAGATAAGCTTGCACAAGTGTATGTTTTAGGTGGTGTTGAGATTTTGTGGAGTGAGATAGATTGAGTTGAGTTGGTGAAAATGGTAGAAAGGGTCTCCTTTTATAGGCAAGGTTGGTATGGGGAATAGATTATAGAAAATTGGTGTACATAATGACTTGTGTGGTATACCAATGCATGGGTAAATGTAGATATTGAAAAAATGTGGTCAATGTGATTTACCAATGCATAGGAAATACAAGGCTTATGGGAAGTGATGGTCTATGTATAGGTAAATAGGGGTTCTTGAAAATAATGGTCAATTTGGTTTTTCAAGTCATGGGAAAATGGTGGGTGTCATAGGAAATGAATGAAGTGGTTCGTAGTGGAAAATGTAGAAGATAAACACTTGTGCAAGTAAGTCAAAGATCCCCCACACAAAATACAAAGTTGCTTCACTACATCCCTCAATATAAAATGCTAATATAAATAGATAGATAAATAACAAAGTTCACTTTAAAGTTTCACAATGTTGTTTAGATCAGCGTTTCATTTTAACAATATTTAGAATATTATAATTACTTTTATACTTTGGATTATTGGAATCATTCTTTATATTAGTGTCAATGCATAAGTTATTATGCGATTTATGATTATTCTAAGAATAGATTATTAGAAATTTCTGCATTCTCTTTTCTTCATCGATCTACATGAGATCTAGGATTTGGGGTTTTACTGAAAATCCCAACAAAGATAACTATATTTTTGGAATAATAATTTTTTATTTGATTGTGTTTTTAGTTATTTTCATTAGAAAACGTAATAATGTAATTTTTATTGTTTGATTGTCCATAGATAAGTTATGAATAACACGTAGATAATGATTTATAAAAGATAAAAAAATAATATAACTTATGAGTCCCCTTTATAAAAGGCGATGTGATTTGACATGTAAATCTCCTTTATACCAATGGAATAGATAGGGTGAAATAACACAATTTAAGGGGGATCTAAAATACAAATATATATTAGCTTATTCTCACTTAATCTGGTATAGTTATACCCATCTATTCATTCCAAACATACAGTTTTTCAGACTTATTTTTCCCTTATTCCGTCTTATTCTCTCCCTATTCCACTATCCAAACAGCCCATAAAGAATTATATATAAAAATGTTGATCCACTTGTAAATTCACCTTAGGTCTTCACTTCATGTTGAAGACTTAATTAAGGTGAACTTTCACTCAAAGAACTCCATCTTTGGGGTAAAACAACCAGACAATTAGGATCAACATTTTAAATTACAAAGAATATATTAAATCATCTAAATGGATATATACACTAACCCCCCTGTTTGGGGAGGGAACATAAATAAGGAATAGAAAAGAATACAGGAGAATAGAAACAAAAAAAAATGTTAGTTTTGTTAGAATAAATTTTGATAGCTATGTCTGGATAAGCTAGGATAAGACCTGATAACTATTCTCAAAAAAGGCTGGAATTGCTTATTAGAGCTTATATATGCCAATAGATAAAAATATCATTATCTGTCATTTTAAAAAAATTATCTCACATGACACTCTCTACACACATTTCAAAAATAGTCACATCTATCATATCACAGACACATCTCTCATACTTATTCCCAAACACAAATAATTTATGCAGTGGTATAATTAGCATTTAAAAAGTCTTAAATTCTTATTCATCTCTTATCTATCATTATCTTTACTTTATCTAAGGTGAACCAAACAACAAAAAGATTATTTTTATGTTTTTCAATAAGAATAACAGAAAAAGCAACCAAACAAAAATTTATTTATTTAATATGGATTGTTATCTATCTCAGGATAACTATCAATAACGAATAACTCTATGGTACACCCCAAACAAGGGTTACACAGTTCAATGAGTGAAAATATGTTCCATCAATAAATACATAATGCATCCAATTGGAGTACTATTTATTCATTCATTCATTATAAGACTGATTCTTACAAAAATTTTACATATTTCCAATGAAACAATGATACAATGCCTTGATAATGTTAAGTATCTCACACACAACTTTGTTGGCCTATGTATACGACAACAAAATGTGGTAACATCAGTTTTCCTATGTTTTCTTTTAGGAGTCAAGTCTCAGGTTCCTCCAGTCTTGACTTTTAAACCCTACCCCTCCCCTTTTTTTTCGGTGGCTGCGCCGGCAATGCCGGCGTCGCCGGCCCTGCAGGGGCCCTCGGATCCACTCCCTCCCTTACCACCTGACCCTCCTACCCATTCACCCCCTCCCCTCTCCTCTGCTAACCCTAAAACTTCTTTGCCATCTTCTTCTTCCTCCCTATCCCTCCCACTTGCCCTAGATCGTGCTGGAGTTATTTCTTCGTATTCGCGCAAGAAGGCTCCGCCCGAATCCTCTGCTACGGACTCGAAGGCTCCGCCCAAATCCTCTGCTATGGTGGCTCCAATGGTACCTCCTTCTTCACCATCTGTTCCCCCAACTGCCACTTCTATGGAGATCTCTCCCTCCCCTGTTGGTGCATCTACCAAAGATGGAGTTTCCCCTTCTTCTCCTTCAAAGGTGCCAACTCAGGTAACTGGTCTCCTCTCTCTCCCCCCAACAATTCCAGTGAACAAGGTCTCCTTGTCTACGGTGGACCCTTCATTGAACAAAGCAAGTTCTTCTAAAGGAATTCTCCCTACACCCACTCCCAAGCTTTACTTAGGGGAATCTTCCATGACTGCCAACCCAAAGAAAGGGGAACCTATGCGACCCAGGAGAAACAAAATCAATGTACCCCTCCCTGGGGTGAGTGAAGAAGTAAAGCTATGGTCTAGCTTCTTCTCTTCTTCAGACTCGAAGCGTCCGCAAACAAGTGTGGAATTTTATGCACCAGAAGTTGATTGTTCTAAAAAAGTAGCTGTTCTTGAAGAGGATGAAGTTTCTGAAGCAGAGGAAGCATGGGGATTCATCTTAGTTGGTTATGTATGGGGCAAATCACCGGTTTTTACTCCCTTTCTGCAATTCCTAAAAAAGTTGTGGAAACCAAAAGGAGAAATCATACTTCACCTCCAAGGAAACGGTTTTTTCATGATAAACTTCTCCTTGGAAGAAGATCTAACCAATGTTCTTGAGGGAGGGCCATGGACCATGGACAACCGACCTTTCGTCATTCAAAAATGGAGCAGAAATACTAAGATGGAACTTGAGAGGCTCAAATCCATTCCAATTTGGATCAAATTCCCGAATCTTCCTCTTCATTTCTGGTCGAGAACTTGCATTGGCAAAATAGCTAGCCTCATTGGTACCCCTCTATATATGGACACTCCTACTGCTGCCCGGTCAAGAATTGCATTTGCCAGAGTTTGTGTGGAAATTGAAGCTGGAGAGGAGCTACCAGATGAGGTGTTTGTGCAAATCCGAAATGGTGACAGAGAAGCCATAAGGGTCACATATGATTGGAAACCAGAAGCTTGCAAATTTTGTAATACTTTCGGGCATAATGAAGCTCTTTGTTGCAAGAAGCCCCGATTCACTAAGGCTATCTCTCATATCAGTTCTGAGAATGGAATGAAGGCCGCTGCTGTCCAGCTGGACGATCCCCCCTTCATTGAGGTCAAATCTAAAAAAGCCAATAAGGAGGGAACCCAGTCTAGCACTCCAGAGGATTCTAATGTACAAAACCAGCAAAACATTAGCAGTTCTGGCATGGAATTGTCAAAGGAATCTAGTATGCCCGCCTTGCAGAGCTCCTCTGCACTGAAACCAGCATTGGCGAATAGCTTGCCTGCTCAGAAAATCTCCAATTCTGCTTCTGCGCTACCCTCATGTCCCAATCCCTTCAGCATTCTACAGACTGATATTTCTAAGGCCAATACTATGTCTTTGGGGTGCCCACATCAATTCTCCTCTAACCAAGAAGGCCCGCAAACTTCTGCTATGACAAAAGTGGCTTCAGTAGATACAACCCCATCCGTTTCTCCTGCCTCAGGGGAGAATTCTAAGGAGCAAATTCTGGACAATGTGCTGCATTCTCCAAATATTCCTTCTGTCCCTGCATCTAAAGCTAAGAAAAAGAAAAAGGGTCCCTCAGCAGATGTGCAGTCGGAATCTTCAGATTCAATGGTGTCCCTTACAGGAACAAAGAAAACCAAGAAAAAGAGACATTTGCCCTCTTCTGGGCAGTCCAAGGCCATTGCCTAGGATCCTCTCCACTCTCCAATTTTGTTTTATGGATAGTGTTTTTTGGAACATCCGTGGTTTGAACAGCAAAGAGAAACAGTTGGATGTAAAAAACTTTTTGAAAAAGCATGCAGCCCCTATCATTTCCCTGGTTGAAACCAAAGTGGACTATATGAATACTCAAGCTGTTTGCAGGTCTATTTTGCCCCAATATCAGTTTATATCACACTCGTTGAGGGGACGTATCTGGATTCTATGGGACAGGACTCTTGCGAATGTTGAATCTATCTCCTTCACGGAGCAATTTCTGCATTGCAAGGTTACCCCATCTGATCAGAATATATCAAGCTTCTTCATTACTGTGGTCTATGCTTCTAATTCCTCAAGTGAAAGAATTCTGCTCTGGCATGATCTTGAAACTATTGCGACTTCTATAGGTGCTCAACAATGGATCGTCGGTGGGGATTTTAATGAAATCGCTACTCTCATGAAAAGGTGGGGGGTCGTCCCCCACACTCTAGAAGAATGTCTCGATTCAACAACTGCATCTCTTCATGTCATCTTCAAGACCTTCGTGCTTCCGGTAATCCCTTCTCTTGGAGCAACAATCAGGAGAATCGCATTGCTTGCAACCTGGATCGCGTTTTGGTGAACATGCCTTGGATGTTGAAGCATACAGACAGCTATTTCCAAGCCTTGTCCCCGGGCCTTTCAGACCACTCTGCCCTCCAGGTATCAGTTTGTCCAGATTTTCCTGTCGGACCAAGACCATTTAAATATATTCAAGCCTGGGAATCTCATCATCAATTTCAGCAAGTGGTTTCCGCTGCTTGGAGCATCCAGATATCAGGCTCACCTATGTATGTTTTAGTGAAAAAACTTCAGAACCTGAAACGCTCTCTCAAGAACTGGAATAAAGTTACCTTTGGCTCAATCCAAAATCATCTTCAGCACTGTCGCACCCGACTTGATAAGGCCCAGGCAGATTCTCTAAATGATCCTCTTAACCCCGCTCTTCATCTACTTGAGAGCTCGGCAAAGGAGGATTATCTGCAGGCCCTGAGGAGGGAGGAAGTTTTGTTGCGCCAAAAATCGCGTCAACTATGGTTGCGTGAAGGGGACAAAAACTCAAAATTCTTCTATGCCTCTTTGAAATCAAGAGCGGCTTTTAATACAATTCGCAAAGTGCAGTTGGAGGATGGCTCTTACTCTTCTGATCCAGGAGTTATTAAACATCATGCCAGTCAGTTCTTTCACAATCTTTTAAACAGAGAGAATACCAGCCTGATTCATCCTTTGAGCCCTTCAGTGAAACTCAGTGAGGTGGAACGCCAGAATCTATGTGCTCCTGTCTCTGATGCTGAGATACGATCTGCTCTTTTCTCTGCCAAAGCTCTGAGTAGTCCTGGTCCAGATGGTTTCCCGGCTAGGTTCTTTCAAGTTTACTGGAATGTGGTGAAAGAAGATTTCATTAGTGCAATCAAATCCTTCTTTATTTCTGGATTCTTGCTCCGCCAACTGAATCACTCTTTCATTTCTCTTATCCCAAAGACTAAACATGCTGACTCTTTTGATAATTTCAGGCCTATCTCTCTCTGTAACTCAGTTTATAAGACCATCACTAAAATTATGTCAGAAAGGCTCCAAGGCGTGCTTCCGAAGCTTGTTCTTCCGAACCAATCTGCGTTTGTGAAGGGCAGAAACATTGTCCACAACACAATGCTTGCACATGAACTCGTTCGATATCTGGGAACTTCTTCTTCTTCTGGTCGAGCATGCGTGAAGGTGGACCTCCGAAAAGCTTTTGATAGTGTAAGATGGGATTTTTTGAAAGAGGTGCTGAATAGCCTTAATTTTCCGGGCTCTTGGGTGCAACTGATTCTACAATGTGTTCAAACTGCGTCCTTCTCTGTTCTTGTCAATGGTAGCCCAGTTGATTTCTTTCAAGCCAAGTGTGGACTGAGACAAGGGGATCCTCTGTCTCCGCTTCTCTTCGTCCTTGTAATGAATGCGCTTTCTCATTCTATTGAAGAGGCAGTCAATTCAGGAAGATTGGGGAGATTCATCAACTCTGCCCACAATATCTCTCACCTCTGTTTTGCGGATGATCTGATCATCTTCACTGACTGCTCCCATGCCTCTGCCATTGCTCTTCAACTCATTCTGTCAGATTTCTCAAAAGCATCTGGTCTCTCCCTCAATCCCTCCAAGAGCCAGCTGTTCACATCTAATGATGGCAACTTTCTCTCTACGGGGTTGGGAATTCCGATATGTCAGCTCCCGGTGAAGCATCTTGGACTTCCATTACAGTCTAGTTATCTCTCAAATGCTTCATGCTCTCCACTGGTGGACAAGGTCCGAAAAAGACTGCAAGTCTGGACGGCCATATATCTTTCTAAAGCAGGACGTGTTGAGCTAATTAACTCTGTACTTATCAACCTTAGCTTCTACTGGACTGCTGGGTTTTCTTTGCCCAAAAAAACAGTGAAAACTATAGAACAAATTTGTCGAAGGTTCCTTTGGGCTGGAGAAGAAGGGAGAATGAAGCTTCATGCAGTCAGCTGGGCTGATGTCTGTCTCCCAAGGGCGGAAGGAGGCTTAGGTATCAAAAGAGTATCGGAATGGAACTTAGCTGCTTTGGGGACTCGTCTTTGGGAAATTGCCACAAATAATCAGTCCCTTTGGGCTTCCTGGATAAAGAAGAGATACTGCAGAAGGAATACAGTATGGAATGCTTCTCCATCCTCTTCGGATTCTCCCCTTTGGAAAAAAATATTGAATACAGCCCAATGGTTGAGAGTCCAAGTCCAGTACATCATCTTTGAAGGCACCACTATTAACCTTTGGGAGGATCCTTGGTTAAAAGGATTTGGTCTGAAACACCACTTCAATGGCCAGACTAACCTCCATTGGGGCCCTCCAAACTCTACTCCGGTTGCAAGTCTTATCCATGCAGGTAAGTGGAAGAAACCTATTCATTGGCCTGCTGGATTCGATGCTATTTGGGAAGCAATCAATGAACTGGAAATAGGAGGTTGTGGTTCAGACATTCTGATTTGGACTGGTAGCAAAACAGGGCAGGTTTCATGTGTGGCAGCTTGGAATTTTATTAGAAGATCGAAACCTACACTTGACTGGACTAAATCTATTTGGCACTCTAGTCAACCACCTAGACGAAGTTTCCTCTGTTGGCAGGCTGCTTTAAACAAGCTTCCAACTTGTGATCGTCTATGGAAATGGAGACTTATTCCATCTAGTCAATGTGTGCTATGCTCTTCCAATGTGGAAACCTCCCCTCACCTATTTATGCATTGTCCCTTCTCAGCCTACCTTTGGACATCCATTCTAAAATCACTGAAGCTCAAGAGAGAAAGGAAAGACTGTTTGGGTGATTTCTTTTTATGGTTCTTGAAGGGGGCTATTAACGATGGTGAAAAGATGATCCTTCAATTCATATTGGCACTCACAATCTGGACTATCTGGCAAGCTCGCAATGAAAAAATTTTCAGGCATGTGCACTTTCGAAACCACTACTGGTGAGGAAGATCATACTAGCTACTAAGTCCAGATTTTCTGGGGTGTCCATCGAGGATTCAGGCTCTCCATTATCTTTAGCTCTTTTATCTCTCTTTGGCATTGTTTTGGAAGCAAAGTCCTCTATTTCTATCCCAGTGAAATGGGTCCCTCCCCCTCCTGGATGGGTCAAGATCAATTCAGATGGCTCTCTTGGGGAGGATCGTTATGGGTTTGGGGCGGTGGTGCGGGACTCTCGAGGAGACTGTCTTCTTGCTATGGCTGAGAGATCACAGGCTGCTTCTATTAATATCTTGGAGCTCAAAGGCTTGCTAGCTGGTATGAGGCTCCAAAATCTTCCAGGAAGTCTAGTTTGGTCTGAATCAGACTCAACTACGGTGGTTGCTTGGGCGCTAGGTAGGGTCTCATCCCGTGGAATGCATTGAGAGATCTTCGTGAAATTCAGCACATCTCCTCCAGATTTACAGAATGGAAGGTCTCTCATGTCTATCGAGAAGGTAATCGGGTGGCAGATGCCCTTGCGGCATGGCAATCCGAAATTGGTAGCACCATATTCAGACCTTCACAACTGAATAGTGAAATTCGGGCTTTAATTGGGGAAGACAAAGCTGGTCGCATCCTCATCAGAAAGGCATAAGGTAACAAAAAATGGAGGTTGTTTAATCCTGTAATCTCTAGTTCCCAAGTACACCTTTTCCTATGTATCAAAGTATCTGGCATTGTTGGGTTGCATTTCTGACCCAACTTTGACCTCTCCCAATCCCCCCCCCCCCAACCTTTCTCCATCTATCTAACCTCATTTGATGTACATTTTGTAGAGGTTTATTGAATGAAAAAGAAAGCTTATTTACCAAGCAAAAAAAAAAAAAAAAGTATCTCACACACTGTTCAAAGTAGACCTCGTTTCATGAACCAGTTCTCTAGTAGAGATATACAAAGCTTCTTCTAACCTCGCAACCACTCGTTCCATCGACGGCCTTTGCTGTTTGTGCGCCGTGCACGACAAGGCCAGCTTCACTGTCAACTCAAAAGCTTCTTTCGAGTACTCCTCGCCAAGCTTAGGATCCACAAAGTCTGTTATTTTTCCCCCTCTCGTCAAGAGTTTGGCCTGTATCATAAGTTCATAAGCCTGTTAATTATCCAAAATATATTCATACTTACTTCATCACCGTGAAAAGATCTAAATTTGAAAATTAATATCCGTATCCAAAATAATTTATGGAATCCCTTGATAAATAAATTGATATACTGAACTGTTTTCATTGTCATATAATTTTGAAGTACCATTTTATCGAGTGGCATTGGTCTTTTGACATTGAGATTGATGACTCGCTGGCCGGAGAGGATCTGGAGGAGGACAATGCCAAAGCTGTAGACGTCGCCGGACGGGTTGACATGGTGGTTCTGTCGGTATTCGGGATCGACGTAACCGAAGGTCCCCCGGACTTCCGAGCTAACGTAGGAGATGCCCGAGTCAATTATCTTCGATAGCCCGAAGTCGGAGAGTTTCGCTTCAAAGTTGGTCCCCAGTAGAATATTTGTGGGCTGCAGACATGGTATATAAACAAGCTGTGTCTTAAGGTGCGTTCGAAAACAAGTTAACAAAAAAAAACATTCACTTGTAGCCGTTTTTGAAAACTGCTTTTCATGACACACACTTTTGTTGGGTTCCTAAAAAGTTAATTTTTATAAAGTTGTTTTTTGCTTCTCCAAAATCTGTTCAAACTCATTTTCAACCATTGTCTAAGAAATCAAAGAGCACAAATTAAAGAAGCTGCATTTACTATTGCTCTCACTCAAACACACTTAACTTTAAATGTATGATGGAATCCGAAGCATTACTGCTGACTTATTATTGGAAGAAGTGGTTGAAACAGAGTTTAACTGAAGCATGTAATCTACTCCTACTTAGGGAGGTTTGTAATATTGAATTTCAAAGTCATTAATAGATTTTACTTGCCAAACAAATATTTGTCAAGACAATGTGATTTTACTAGTCCGAATGTGAAATTATATATGTTTCAGTTCTGTTATTATACTGTATGAGGGCCTACCAATGTTCTTACTGTAGATTAGGACCTATAAGTAGACTATTGTCACATCTTCAGAAATATTGAAAAAGATGGTTAGCCGATCTACAATAATGGCAAACTATGAAGGAAATGACAATTGATGATTAGAAACACATTCACCATTTAAGTTTCAGTAGAAATGTGAGTAATATTATGATGATGAAGCTACCTTTATATCGCGGTGAACAATACATCCTTCAGGATATGTGTGAAGAAACCATAGTCCCCGCTGTCGATGGCGATCTCAAGTCTTCTAGTCCATGACAGAACTTTGTCCTTCCCTGACATGCGATAAATTAAAATCAGATGCTGGAAACACTTCATTCCTGCAATCCCCACCTTCCCCTAACTCACTATATACTAGGTTAGTCTACCATATAGTAAGATAGAAAAATGCATATATGTATTCATTCAAAACATATTGGAGATTGCAGAAATGTCTGTTCCTAACATTTTTTAATACAATCAGTAGCTTAACCAAGATTATTTTGGTCAAGAAAAAAAGAAGCTACCAAATAACCATTCTGATAGATTTCCATTGGCGCAAAGCTCGTAAACGAGAAAACAATCATCTTCTTCATCACAGTATCCCAACAAAGTCACAAGGTTTGGATGTCTCACATGTGACAGGCTTGTAACTTCCCTCACAAATGTCTCTACATGGCCATCCTTGATGATATGTTTAATCGCAACACGCAAACCATTAGAGAGAACTCCTTTGTACACCTTTCCTGGTATTGAAAAAACAACAAGACCACATCTTGGTATATAAAGTGAATGAACTGCCATGGAAGGCTTAATAGTTAAAAATATACTCAACTGTGTTTACTGCATGTTCTAATCATAGATTGTCATGAATGAAATGCATGTTTGAATGGTAAGACCTCACAACAATTGAAATATATATGACTTAAACTGTCACCAATATATCATTAATCATCTACCAAATATATAGCACAATGATGCACATTATAGACCTGCTATGCCTTGGCCAATGAAGTTTACAGGATTTAGATTATTCGTGGCGCTATAGATCTCCTTGCTTGAAATACTCTGCGTACGGTCTTCGGCCAGCCCGTCTTTTGAGTCTGCAGTAGTAAAACATAGGATTCAGATATGGGCACTGATACGTACAATCATTCCTACAATCCCTATATACTTTATATTTGTGTATGTATGTACTTCATCAGACAAGTATATAAGTTCAAAAACAAATCAAAACATGTTGGGAGCTGCTGCAAACGTGTATGCAGGAAATACTATCCCTAACATTTTCCTTCAAAAAAAAACATACCATGTTTTTCTTGAGAAAGGTTTGATTTTGGTTGTTTCTTCAACATGTGCCACGATGCGAGAATGATCAAAAGAAGAGTAGCTATCAGGCCTCCAGTGAGTATCCAAAGTCCTGATTCCACACAAAATATGAACATCATTAGAAAATGTAATAGCAAACTAACAGTCACTCGAAATCAAAGTACATGTAAACATTACTGACAGAAGTATTACCTCTGCTCATGATATTCCTATTTCTCTTGTTGCCATCACTTAAATTTTCATCTGTGAATCACAAGATACCTCATTATGCATTACATAAGCAGCAACATCGGTGAAGTCGACATGTAACATTGCATAATATTGATGCGATAGACAAAGAGAAAGAATAATTAGCTCCATTGTATGTTATCCTTATGAAGCGAATGAATGGACACTTGAAATTTCACTATTTAGCTGCAACAAGGCTCGATGATTTTGTTTACTATTGATTCGAATTTTGAATTTTGTAGGAGATGGTTTCAAGCCAGTGAATTTATACACATTGATCCAGTGAAATCATACAATATTACATGTGAGGCATATCAGGTTTTAAATTGCTTTCTTATTCTATAGAGCATACATACATTTCAACATTAGAGTTGGAAATTTTTTTTTTTTTGAGGGTTAGAGTTGGAATGATATTCACAAGGAATGTTAAAAGTTGATGTCATGGATATCTGATCACCCCATCTATGTGTATTCTCTTCTCACTACAGAAACTGAGATTATGTTCCATCTCTGATTCCATTTCAGTTTAAGGTAATAAACAATAGCATGTGTGATTCAATTAAGTAAAATTAAGAAGATTTTGAACACATAAGCTATGGGAAAAGAAAATTCATAACCACTCACCTCCAATTGAGTTCCCTCCAAGGCACTTATAAACCGATCGTACCCATGTTTCATCGTCTATTCTACGACTCGTTAGAGTAACAAGTACTGCGAATTGACACAAATCATCAAGCGATGCTCTCATTTCCTCCCATCTCCTCGAACACACATCGCACCACGAATCCATCCCACCCATTGAGAATTCGCAACCGTTCTCCAAATTTCGCAACGCATCGCCCATCTTGTTTTCCACATCGACAATGCTATAATCAGAACAACCTCCCCTGCCCCCACTCAGCCTCCCAATCCCACACTCAGAAATATTTACTCCAAATGCCTTCATCGAATCCAAACAACTCGTCTGCTCAATAGAATTCAAGTAGATCCTCCTCGTCTGATTCGCTCTCTGACTCAATCGATAAAGGTACTCTTCGAAAGCGTTTTTACAGCAGCCACTTGAGAGAAATCCATCCCAATTGCCCCCTTCGCAAACCGAAGCATTCGTGAAGCTTGAGACATTGAAATTGAGGTCGCATTCGATCGGCGTAGGTTGTGCGTGTATGAAATTGATGGTACTAGTGAAGACCAAGAACACCACAACTATTGAGTGGTGCATGATTCTTTGATTTTCTTACATAGTGAGTCTCTCCATATTTGGTCTCTTCATGCCAAATCAAGATATGGGTATGTCAAATATGTTCATGAAAAGTGTTACTAAAACCAATTTGTATGAAAACATGGATTGGGTTGTGTAGTTACCTCTGTGTTTGTGTCTACCTTTGAGTTTGGGATAGAAATTACAGAAAGAAATTCAGGATTTTGAATTTGTTGGGGGTAATGTTGATTGGATATTCTCTTACATTGATTGATATGGAGTTTTTTTTTAAAAAAAAAAAATTGTGGAAGCATCGACAGAGATTGAGGTTTCAAGATTTCCATCGCCGGCCAGTTGAATGAAGGTTGTCAAGATTCTTGAATTTATGTGGTTGGATTTTTGTATCTGAATGAGCGAGCTCACATAGTAAATTGAAAGTTATGTTTTTGTTTTATTTATTGGATCTGTCTTGCTTCTGCTGTTCAAACATTTGGCGGTTCATGACCAAAATGCGACAAAGTTAAAATAAGGAAAATTGTGTTTTGGTCCTCTTTCAAGTTTGTCATCCAAGAGGCCCCCTTGTCAATTTCACTAAAGAGCCCCTGATTTATTTATCTTTTCTCTTCAGCTTGTAAGGTTGATTATATCCAAAGTCTTGGTAATAAAAGAGGGAGACCTCTTCCTCTTAAGGGACATGGATTCAAGTCACGGACTAATTTTTGTTGAGCAAGGATAGACCCACTACCTAACTTAATCTTTCCCACTACCCAAAATTATCAAAATGTTATTATTTATTTTATTTTTGGGTTATTTAATTTCCACCCCTCCTAAAACATGCAAATTATTAAAAACTCCCTCAAAAACACAATATTATTATAAGCCCCCTTAAAATGTT
The DNA here is from genome assembly GCA_030737845.1 of Acorus calamus. Classification (NCBI taxonomy): domain Eukaryota; kingdom Viridiplantae; phylum Streptophyta; class Magnoliopsida; order Acorales; family Acoraceae; genus Acorus; species Acorus calamus. The sequence continues at coordinate 6,909,573 of CM060874.1, read as the reverse complement.
ATCAGACTTCGTAAAAAACCATACAATCAATAAATTAACTATATTAGAAGAATATTTCATCTCAACATATGTATATTGTCCATTTTACCCTCTCCATTAAAAGATTTCAAGAGATTGAAGAAAGATATTTATAGCATTTTTCATTAATGGAGAGGGTAAAATAGACAATATACATATGTTGAGATATAATATTTTTCTAATATAATTAGTTGTTGATTGTAGGGTTTTTTACAAAGTTTGGTAACATTTTAAGGGGGTTTATAATAATATTGTGTTTTGGAGGGGTTTTTAATAATTTGCATGTTTTAGGAGGGGTGGAAACTAAATAACCCTTTATTTTTTTGTCTCCCTTTCCCACTACCAGTTCGACAATGTCCAGTCCAAGTCTTTTTCACCTGGACGACAGAGGTCCGTCGATCTGTCTGAATAACTGTCAACAGAGGCACAGTCGAAGTATGGTTCACTCGGACGACAGAGATCTGTCAATCTGTCTGAGCAAGTGTCGACATTGATGTGTCAAACCCTTCAAAACAACAACTTTCTTATAAGAATCAATCACTTTAAGTTCTTACAAAAAATAAAAATGTCATTTAAGTTATTTAAGTCTTTTTGAAAATCATTCACATATATATTTATTTAAGTATAAGAAACAAAAAGATCAAACAAAGAGATATTTGGACCATATAAACAGTAAACATTTCATATAGACAAAAAAAATTATTTTATTTTATTTTGCATTTTTGCACCTTGTATTTAAATGACAAAATAGGTGAATAATTTTCAGAAGAACTTAAATGACGTAAATGGAATTTTTTTTGTAAGGACTAAAATAAATGTATAAGTAATTTATTTTTAGAATATAGGTGTTGTTTTAAAGGGATCAACATGTCTCTATTAATAAGACGATCCATTGTATGATATGAACTTTGAAATTTGGAATTCATAATAATGTTAGGCACAGTCCACATAATAGTCCCGCAGACAATCCAAACGTGTTTGGATTTATTAAAGGTATTAAACAATATTTATTGAGATATATGGTTTTATGATATATATATATATATATATAAGCTCATGATCTGAGGTATATACCTCAATAGAGGGATCAGAATACATGATCATTTTTTTATTTTGATTTATTTACTGAGCGCTGATACACTCAATCCATTTTGTAGTCTCTACATTATAATAACATAGTATATAGTGCGTTATCATAGTGTATAGAATTCTATCATAGTATATGGCACAATTTTTTTAAAAAAAAATGAAAAAAAATATACTATTATATCTCAGTATATAAATTATTTTATATAACAACATACATTTCAATAGAAGAGTGTATAATTTAAAAAAAATGTGAACTGGGCTGGATCATTTTCCTTACTTGATTGAGTCATTCATTGACTTGATTAATGTGAATTGTTTATTTGATGGGTCAATCACCCGAATTGTATCACAAATGGAATAGGTTAGACTCAGCGAGTCTATGAGATATATTTTTATAAATAAAATAAAGTATATAGTCCAATGTATTACATAGACACATTTATAAAAGTGTACAATAATTTTCTAATAAGGTATATATATATTTGAATCATTTTCTGAATTCAATAACAATGTTCTATGTACATGTGGTCCATATCCCGATTAACATAGGTCTATGACCCGAATGGCCCACGATCCATGATCCATGAATCCAGCTCGACGACCCATTATATCAGACAACCAGCACATTTTAAGTTAGAATATGTAACCAAATCTCATATTATATATTTGATTTTGGGCTCTACCTATCTTACATGCTCACTGGGAATAACAAATCAATATCAAGAGCTCTGTTATACTCATTTTATAGTCCTATTATTAAAAAAAAATTACATTTATTATAAATTATATCATTCAAAGTATGTATTTTACCTTTTATAAAAATATAAATGATAAGATATATAATTTTTTTTATAAAAAAAAACGATCTACGTTTTGAACCATAAAGTGGACCGAGTTTAATATTTTCCATAAATCTAATACAGAGTAAGGGCCTAAGGGGGCTTCGAGAGGACACCAAACAATCAAATGATGAATGCATGCATGATAAAAGTCATGTACAGCTAGTTATAATCTAAATGTGTTTTGAATTTTTTTTTAAAATAATACATATTTTTATAAAGGGTTAATGACATTCAAGTTCTCATAAACATGGGTAATCCCATATAATCCTTATTAAAATTAAGGCAAACGTACAAATCCTTCAAAACTCTAAAAAACACATATACATCCCTGGTTTCAACAAAAATTAATTCAAACCCAACCTGCCCTACTTAATTTTAATATATAACCATGAAATGATTAAATTATCCTCAAATTTTTAAGCATTTTCAATCAATACCTCAATAAAAATGAAAAAAAACATAAAAAGTCTTATAAGGATAATTTGATCTTTGTATGAACTAATTTATTTTTTATGATTATTTATACATGGTGATAAAATATGTTGTTAAATTTAAATGAAATTTTAACCCAATAATGATAATTAAATTTTTATGAGTTTTAAGGGATTCATGTGTCTGTCCTAACTTTTACAGGGACTTGTATGAAATTATCTATGCTTGCAGGGATGCAGATATCTTTAAGCCTTTTATAAAAGTTACAACATATACTCTAATTAATTACGTGGATACATCTATAAAAAAATGTAAAAATTTTCTATTAAAACATATACCTTGTTAATGTGATTACATGCTCCGTGAGTTTCTATCAATGCATATGAGATTAGAATTAGGGCTGGGAAAAAAAATTACGTGTAATAGCACTCGTTATGAATAATGTTATGCATCCCCTTTTCAAAGTTGTCTGAACTAATACAAAGGCATTTTAATTAAAACTATAGTTATTCAAAGTTATGTGAATACACCCCCTTATTCAAACTATATTTATTCAAAGTAATTTAATACAGCCCCTTTTCATACTATAGTTATTCAACGTTATATGAATTAATACAAAGTCATGTATATAATATAATTATTAAAAGTCATATAAAGTTCACAAACGTCACATGAGATAAGTGGGGTGAGTGGGAAGATCATTACGAGGTTAACAGATTAATTAATATATATTGATGGCATTGTTTTTGTGCATGCCTCCTCATTTGAAGAGGTTGTTATGTGGGCACATTTATCCCCACATTTCCAATCCCTTACCCCCCCTAAAAAAAATTTTGGGGGTGGGGATGGTAGAGGGAGATAGAGAGAGCTGTGATTCATGTACTTTTGTCAACCTGTCAAGGTGTGGTTCGGTGAAGTATCGAATTGGTCTTTGTGCCGTTAACTTTTCAAACTCGAGAACGAGAGGTTTATACAAAATGTTTTCATCTTCTTTAAAACAAAGAAAAAAAATCAGTTGATTTCCAGGCCAAACCATGGAAATCCAGGGAAAAAAATTCATGGTGCTGAAATGAATATTGTAAAACTATGGAACCAACACATGATTTATGCCCCAAAGGTAATTCAAAACAATAAAAAGAACTATGCCACAGATGGCATTTGAATGTTTTGAAGTTTTTACCTCTCTGAATGGCAAGAAGTTGCCCAGTTCTTCTGTTCAGAATTTTGATAGCACTATGAGCAGCACAACTGCACCAGGAAAAACATCCACTATAATGTTATGATTCAGTTGTTATGTCTAAGATAGTAACAATTAGTGACATTAAGAACAAATGAGAAGACGAACGAACCAAATCAAATGGCTCACTTTGAGTGGCAGCAGAGCCTCCATCAGATGGCTTGAGATGAGACACCCATACATGATCAACAGATATCCTCTACAATAGTTTAATTGATCTAATTTGTTGATATTGCTGGTGAAAAAATAAGATATAATCCATCAAAAAATAAAGAAGATATGAAGCCTTGCTCTTGACACTGTAGTTTGACTCGACAAATGATTCGCAATTTTTAGAAGTTGGAATGTCAAATTATCAGTCGAACACTCTAAACCAACATGACTCATCTGAATTGTGAATAATTGTTAAAGAGTCACTCAGTACTTAAAGAAGCAAAACCATAAGATAATTAGATGAAAATATGGTTCCTTAATCAGATAATGAACACGCAAAAGTTGAATAAATGTCACTCATATGCACATTTATACACAGAAATTAAGGAGACTCATGAACAAGAGATTCAGATCATATAACGTTTGAGAGGCAAAAAATCATAACACATTGTATTTGCATGCATGTTATATTTCTGGACATAAATCCTATGTTGAATAACAACCAAGCATGCAGAAGTCTGAGAACACCTTATTATCTGGTCCATAAGATTACATAAGCAAATAAATATATCCATAAAAAACCAACCAAAAAAATTCATGAAAGGTTAATGACACAAAACTGAATTAATTTTACCCACCTAAACATAGAAGATTAAAGATCCACATTTCTAAACCAGAAAAAGAAACATCTAAAACAATGACAAAATTATGCCTACAAGAAACAACCAGGCCTTTAGAACCAAATCAATTATAGACACACAAAAACATCAAAAAATTCTATTAAAATAGGTTCAGAATTCAGATGATGTCATTCAATTTTAGGAACCGATTGCATCAATAAAATTTGATGCTATATCTGGTTAACCCCATGTGTTCCAAACAGCAAGAAACTCTGTGCCAAAAATATTTGAAAGAACTGGAAAAAGAGTAACCTGTATGAAACCAACAAATGAAAAAGTATACAATGATTAACAAATATAACTTCAAAATTATAATTGAGATATATAAAACATCAAAAAGGAATCTTGCAATAGCAATAAATTGAAAAAGCTCTATAGTTATCAAAAGTTATCCATACGGAGCCGTGCATGTGAGCCCCGAAAGTAAGTGAATACAGATTAATGCAAAGAATGTGATCCATAAATTATACTTATTAGAATATGATTCATCTAATAACATCCTAAACACACTAGTTCATGGTAAAATTTGATCTCTGCTAGCAAACAATGAGGGATTCCAGATGTACAAACTGATAGGATTCATAGGACCCTCAACAACACTTCATAAAACATTAGTGAATGGACCAATGGAAACCAGAATCTTTAAATCTCAATGGTACAATTAAAGTCTGAAAATGCTAAAAAGTTGCACACAAACCCCCCCAAACATCACCCCGTCAAAGTACGTGCTATGGGTTTTAGGCATAAGCCCATTAAGTGATGAAAAATGTTATCCAGTAGTCAATTTTTGCCTATAAAGAGACCCGTATCCCCAAGCAAAAAATACACAACAGAAAACAAGTCTTCTTTCTTCACTTCTTTCTCACCGACAATCCTTCACTTTCTACAAGGCGATCAATTTCTTCCTTATTCTTCTGTCACAGGATTTTGCCTTCTTCTTGTTCTGGGTGTTCTGAAAGGGTCGTGGTCAGTTCATTGTGGTTCATTTGTAACTCGAACCCCGGAAGAGCAGGACATGTGGTTGTATCTGTCTGTGGAAGGTGTCGACAACCCTGCAAGTGAGATGACCCTATCCACTGAGGACTTAGCATGTGCTTTACACTATTGTGCACACACGTACTGAGTACATTTTTTTATACACTGCTATTTATACACTGCAAACTCTCATATGTATGTATGTGCAAGGAGATCAAATGCATTGCTCAAAGCAGACTGAAATATATATTCTACATCACTTCATTATCAAACCGTGTTCTTTTCAGTAATTAGTAATCAATTTCATGACCAGGCTACAATAAACAAGTTCTGTTCACAAGTGCACAACAATCTCTCAGTACTAACCACTGCTTTGAAATGATTGATCAGGCAATCAAGAAATATATTGAAGAAATTGGTGTGAGACCCTAAAGAAACATAATATATTACACAAGTCATAGAAAAACTGAGATGATCATTTTCATATTCCCTTTAAAAGCTAAAATTTCAAAAACAAACAAGCAACAACATGAATGGAAATACTTCTGTACAGTATTCATCGACACTGGTTTACATGTTTCAAACTTACAGTATTTCAAATGGAAGCTGAAGCTTCAGATTGGTTCCCTCTCAATTCAATCGGACCAAGACCGCCTTCCAAACCCTCACCACTGACTTTCCAAACATCAGCGCTCGATCGACATATCGGGCACACAGGCGTCTTCATAAGCCAAGAATCCACGCACTGGGCATGGAAGCTATGCTTACATATCGGCAAAGCTCGACACCTATCACCCAATCGAAAGCTCTCCAAACATACCACACAATCAGTTGGACTATTGTTCCCCTTCTCACCCACCTTAAATTCAAAACACGGGAGCTTCTCGAGATCGTCCCTCGACAACCCACTCCGGTCCGTGCCCCCACCACCTCTCATGGCCGCATTGAACCCCCTCCGAAAGGCCCTCCCCACAATACAAACATGAATGAAGAGCAGAACTCCGATCCCAATTAACAACAACACGACTGATACGATAATCGCCATAACCATAATCTGAGTTGCAATATTCAATAGCTTACCACTCATAACTACTGAATTCTCATTCCAATGTCCCCTTAGTGAATTCAACTTCTTCTATCAATGAATTCTTCCTTTTTTTTCAAATTCAAAGCTCAAATAGATGATGCAATAAGACCCATACTCAAAATCCTCCAAAAATCATCAAGAACAAATCAGAAACAGTAACCCATCACTGAAATTCAACAAAACCCAACAAGACAAAGCAATCTAAAAATTCCTTCAATGGAAGTCTGCAAGAAATACCAAGAACCCACAAACATGGATCAGAAATACTGAGAGGAGGGTCTTCTGTTCATCTAAAAAAAGGAAAGTATAGGGAGACTTACAGGGTCTCTATGGGACCTGACAAGTTGGGTTTGTATTGGTAGGTACTGAAGTGTGAGATGTGCCTTCCTCTTCTCAACCTGCCTTCCTCTTCTCAACAGGTTGAATGGGTCAAGAAACCAGAATTGCATGGACCATTATAGGAATAAAAAATAAAAAAAGGTTAATGTTGTATGCATTTAATGCATTCTTGATGTGGAGTTGGCTTATGGCATTTGTGGTGGAGTGGGTGAAGGGAGAGAGAGGAAGAAGTTGATAGATGTTGCCATGTTTTTGGAGGGGTTTAGAAAATTTAGGGAGGTCATTTTTTAGATTATGTACTTGTCAAATGTAATATTTGTGTGTATATCCTTCAAAAGGGAATGGTCACTTGACACATTCTTGTGATTCCAGTCCTGTTTGGAGTGCAACATATTTTTATCTGGGGTGAATTAGTACTCTGTGGCACCTATCGAACAGTTTTTATTTGGTTGTATTTTTTTTTATTCTGTCAATCATTATTTTCTTCTGTGATAATTTTTTTGAGTTGTATAAAACATAAATGGGTTATTTTAGTCGTTTTTTAAAATTTGTATTAAAGTTTATGTTACCTTATTTAAACATAGTTATCAAAGATTATTATTCAAATAGATTTTTTTGCTATTCCTACCCTTTTCAACTCTTATTCCACATCCCAAACTAGCGCATTGACCTTTATTCGGTCTTAATCTAATATATCATTTTTTTAATAATATGTTAGGCATGATTAGTAAATAAAAATATATGCACCCAAATCATTTGAAGCATATTCTACCCAAAAAAAAAAAAAATCATTTGAAGGATATGAATTTTGTTTTTTTCATGAAGGTACATATTTCATGAGATAAATATATATCATCAAAATATTAATAACATATTAGGACTGCAAAGCAATTGTAGTTCGTAGAGAATAGACATGACTTTACAATAAAATGTTACAGGTGTACTCCTAAGTCCTAATGTGTTAATGAATGGATGATAAGTGATAAATTTTGTCATATAATGTCATAGACACTTATGTTATTTTTGATAAACAAAAAGACGGGTGATCATGTTTATAAGGATAATGTTATGTCCAGCCCCATTTTCAGCCTCAGTTCCACTATACGTGTGTTTTGAATTTTAAAAAAAATAGTATACCTCATCTAGTGAGCTAAATATTTTTATAAAAAAAATTAAACATATACTCCAATAAACTGTATTAATGCATTTATAGAAAATGTAAATAAATTCTTTCGAAACATATGCCTTGTTAACGTGAGCATATGCATCGTTAATTTTGTATCAACACATATAGGGCTGGAATTGGTACTGAAAATGGATCTGGGTGTAACAGCGCCCTATTTATAATTATTTTGGTACCATAGACTCACTTAATCAATCTCCTCAAAAATGATAGAAAGACATATTTTTTTATTTAATTTGACCACCAAATTGTTCATATCACTAAATTGATTAAATTTTAGATCATTGGATCAATATTATTTTCTTAATTAATATTTTAAACCGTATTATGTACGTTTTGTTAAAAACAAAGTTAGAGTTTTCTTCCCTAATTTTGTATAGAATCTTAGAGCATATGTCAAAATTAGATAACGTAATTCTTTAAATCTATAACTTATTTTTTGTCTTTAAATCTATAACTTATTTTCTAACTCAACTATAAATAAGCATGAGTGTTGTGGGGGTGGTTCTTAGCACCCCATCAGGTATTCACCCCACCCCTTTAAAATTTTGTTTTTATGTTTAGAAATGAAACCAACACCACCCCATCCCATCCCACCCCAAAAGAACCTAACCCACCCCTACACTTCCCCACCCCCAAAATCTATTGGTAATCAAAACCCCACCCCCTCTCAAAACCTACTGTCCCTCACATCGACCAACGTTTTGTCGAAATATCTCTTATTCATCAACATTGGTGTTGTCGAACATATACTTGTAATGAAACATATTTGATCAACTTCGGTCAATAACATATACTTGTAATGAAACATATTTGATCAACTTCGATCGACAATCTCAGTGTCGGAGGTTACAATATACATCGACGTATTGATTGTCGATTGGAGGTAGTTCAGTTGTTTATGTTTGTCGACATCATTAGTGTCGGTGTTCACTACAACGGTCGATATTGAAGGTGTCGTACGAAGTACCCTGTATAGTGGCTGCTAGGTTCGACACCCCAACTGTCAACACAGAAGAAATAGGTCGACAGTATCAGTGTTGAACCCTGCAGGTATAAAAATTGAATTGTGAGGTTCTGTAATGTAGTGCCCACACTTGAACTTCATTATGAAATCTACACTACACATACACAACATATTGAAACACAATCAACACATTCAACAACAAATTCAAACCCAAAATCATTAAAGATCCAAATGTTACAAAAAATTAACAAATCCAACCCTAAAAACTAAATCAAATAAACTTATCTCCATCAATTACTTACTAAATCAAATCAAAACTTTTTTTCTTCTCCAAAAACAACAAACATTCTTCAATCACTCCCAAAAAAAAAATCATAGCTTCTTCTTCTCTATGTCCATCTTTAATGGCCAAAACCCCAAACCTCCCAACCCTGATCACGTCCCTCCCTGAATAGCCCTTGGCCGAATGAGCCGCTCGATGATGAACATCTTCCGCCGCTGAAACCCTAAACCTCCTGAGATCCTCCACGAGGACCCTCCCTCCCGAAGGGTCCATTTGGTGTGACCGACCCGCAGAAATCCACGAGCTTCTCTATCTTCATTTTCCCCCGTCCACCGCCGCAGGACTCGTCCGCACCTCTCGTGGGGATGAAGAAGGAGATCGAGAGGGAGAGTGAAGAGAGAGAGGAAGAGTTTTCTAAAATGGTTGGGGTGGGTTGCAGTTTATAAGGTTATGTATATATATCAGAGGGTGGGGTTGCAACATGTCAAAAATTGTTTGGGTGGGAAAAAAATGAGGTGGGGTGAATATATAATGGGGTTGGAATAACCGCCCCCGAGTGTTGTTACACACAAACATTCCCCTCCTACAATCCTATAGCCTCATATACCTCAATAGTTAAATATTTCATATTTTTTTAAAAATGTATTTATATAATTCATTAAAATATATATATTTCATTTTTTATAAAACTATATACTCATTACGTAAGATATACTATTTTTTTAAATAAATCAAAATTAAATGAGACTATCAAAAAAATGTTCCAATAAACATCACGGTAAATCATCACTAAAGCGTGAAAAGCAACTTATATTTTAAAAAAACTTTCCAAACTCCAACAAACAACCACAGTCTAAGGTCCCGTTTGAAACTAATTTTCAAAACAACTTATAAATTAAATTGATTAAAATAATCGATTATAGAAAACGCACTCTTAAATAGAATTTTCATTAAAAAAAATTCTTATTGATTTTTAAAACATAAAAATCAAAATTTGAAACCAAAAGATAAAAATCAACTTTGATCCAATTATTTCAAAATTAATTAAGGTAAAAATAAAATTTGTTCATAATTGGTTTGTCTACCTCTAGTAGATGAATTAACTTTTGGGGTACATATGAATCATTTCATTTGTAAGATACTGAGGCAACTAAGGGTGTATATATAAATATGTTTTCTAAAAGGATGTAAACATAAATAACATGTAAAAAGCACTTCAAAGGGAAATGACAAAGATGCATAGAAAATTTAGTATATTTTTAGAATAAAAAAGAGAGTTGACAATGAAAGGGTTGTCTTTGAGCATTGTCTGTACATGGTTTTGTTTCTTCTGTTTCTTGTAGAGAGAGAGAGGAGGGGGTGGAACATCACTATCAATTAAGCTGGTGATTTGTTAAATATAAGAGCATCAAAACTATTATATTTTTGAAATTTGTATGGTGAGATGCTTCTTTGGTCGCTTCTCAATCAATTGGCCACTAAAGGTCTCTTATTCTACTTTGATAATATGTTTCAAACAAGTGTTTTTAAATTTTAATTTTTGTTATTTGATTTTGATTTTTATGTTTTAATTGTATGTTTTAATTGTTAACAAAATAATTTTTATGAAAAAAAATAAATATTTAAAGACTGAATTGTTTATTAAACCAGAAAACGAGTTAAAGGTCATTAGTTTAACCGTATGGGTTAATCGGATTAAAATCATGCCATTATCATAACATGGTAAATATATAAGTTTAAATTATTAAATAATCAAATTTATAAAAAAAATATTATATACATTAGAAAATTTTATATAATCATCAGGTCTTAAATTTTAATATTTTTAAAACTTTTACTTCATATCATATTGTGATTTTATTATATAAAATATATTTTTTATTAAATTTACTACTTCAATAATTAATTAATCCCAATTTTTGTGAATATAAACCAGCCAATTTAATAAACATGTAGCCGGTTTTAAAAAATCATCAGTTCAACTAGTTGATTAATTAAATTTTTATCAAGTTTATACCGTCGAATTTTGATAATAAACCAAATCAGAATTTAAATAGGGTGAATATTCAACCGGTTCAACCAATCATATCAAGTCTTCAAACACTCAAAAAAACTGATTAAGAGTAATTTTTTTAAAGAATCACTTATTTTAATTCATTTATAACATAATCTATTTTTAAAATCAATTCCAAACGGGACCCAAGTTGAAACAAATTTACACGATTGATAGGTGACTTTGTGCATTCTGGAGTTTTTTTTTAATTAATGTCGAGGTTCCTAGTCATAAAATATGATTTATATGATTCGAACAGGTCGGCTTAACTGTTCAATTAATGTTATTATAGATTAAACAAGGAATATCATGTTTGGTAAGATGTTAAATTAATGATTTGTTTAATAAGCCCAGGCCATCCAATGTGATTATTAAACTCAAATGTAATGAATACATGGTGCACTAAAACTCATTCTAACTTGTTCTTTTGTTTGGTTCAATGGTGTCTTATCTACTGATAATTTTATCATTTACTGATCATATCTTTATATGGGTCACTTTGAAAGGCTGAAAGTCTTGGGCCACATGGAAAATATGAATGGGATGTTTGATTACTTTGATCCAAATTGAAAAGGTCTAAGAATAAGGAAAATATTGATTGCCAAATGAGAAGATTCATTTGGACTTTGCATTTGCATAAGAAAACAAATTATAGTTCCTTTAAATCAATGTCAATAGAGATGTTAGGCAATCAAGTGAATCAAGTGATTGTTGGTTTATCATCTCTCTCTCTGTGACCTTGTCACACAACTGAAGACATTGGCTATTTGTATTAAGTCCCATTAGAAATCAATTTTCGAAACCATCTTTATCTGGTCGAGAGAGAATACTCCCACAAATCCTTTAATTGTTCCCACCACTTAATTGACCATACCACCTACATTTTATGATAGTCCTAATCCCACCACTACATCTATACAGTTTTCATGAATTTTCTCACTAACCCCATTTGATTTCTCTCCTCCTCTCTCCTCCGCCACCGCTGCATACCACCACCACCACTCCCACTCCTCCCCCCGCACACCAGCACCATCTCTCCATCCCCTCTATATTCTCTCCCTACCTGCCCTTCTCCCCCTCCCCTTTCCCAACCTGTGTTTGATTGACAGTCACTCTGTCGAACTAGGAATGTTTCATCAACAGTCACTCCATCGAATAAAAAACACTAAATTCAACATCAAACCCTTCACAATAACTTACATCACTATCACACGAACACAAAATAGTGCAAACCACCGCTACAATCACCACCGCGGCCACAACCATCATCAACAAAACCATAAAAAGACTCACCACCACCACAACAATCGGGGCATCAATTTGTGTCGTGGGCAAGGAGAGGACCACCGGAGAGAATACATGAAGTAGTGGAGGGAGAGCCACCGGAGTGTCATCAGAGACAACCTAGTCAATGAAGGAGGAGAAGAGCGCGAGGGAGAACAAAAAGGCACAAAACGCCTAGGATTTTGGGCAGGGTTGTTTGGTGGGGATAATAATTTTCAAAAAAAAAAAAATTCAGTTGAGCATAATGAATGAATTGTAAGGAATAACAGCACAAAATTGAAATCCAAAACAAAAAGGTAACGTTTAAAAATAATAATTTGAAACAAACTATGTAAAAACTAATTTTACAGAGGTAGAATCAATTTAAAAATTGTTCCCAAATGGGACCTAGACCGAAATTAGCTAAACGTGCCACCTGGTGGTAGGAGTTCATTAGCAAAGGATATTTGTTAATACACAAGTTCATATTGTATCCATAACTATCTAATCTCATATACTAACTGAAAGGTCTAACATTCTCAAATCATAAAACATAAATTCCAACACAAACCTGCAACCAACTGACCTTAACCAGTTATCCTAATAAATAATCAAAATCAATTGCTCGACCATAGTTTACATCGTCGAACTTCAAGACGTTCAGTTTCAGTGGAGAGACAGACCGCGCCTTTGGTTATCGGCCTGTTTCATAATTCAATTCACCTCCCATACTAGCCAAGAATGACGGTGAAATCCATGGATTTTCCACCATAATCTCTGATAATAGTCTAAATTCTCCACCATCATCTCCAATAGACCCTTTCTGACTACAGATCTTTTAATTCATCAGCTTGGTTTCATCCCAAATTGATTTTTCCTGAAACACGAAAGAAGAGTTATGAATCAGTCTTGCCCTGATCACACAGATTGGAACAAAGAAGGATCTCAAATTCTGTGCAAATAGAAATTTTTAAATAACAATAAAAAAAAAAACCTCAACTTATATGTTGCTTTTGATCTTGGTCAGAGGTCAATATCCCTAATATTAACAAATGACTAGAAATCTAAACAGATAAGTGTTGTATCATATATTATATTATACCTAAAAATTGCCACATACAGCTATGCAACACTTTGTTTTGAACCTAGGAAAGATGCAAACACCACATTATATGGGAGCCCAAGTTCATAAACTTGTAATAGAGATTCTAGGATGACATGCTTGAAAATCATTAAAGGATTTGGATTTGTCTTCTCATCTATCAATGCTGTAATCAATATACTTTTCCACATTTTAAGAGTAGTAAAACATCACAGGGAGGTTATATGCTAAGTAACAATCACACTCACATTTGATGGAAGATCCAGCCAGGCAAGTCAGTCGAGATTTCGTACTAGCCTCTGCTAATGGAGTTGGCTTGTCTTTCTTGGCCATACGGACGTCCCAGACCCGTATGACTCCATCTGATGATGCAGATGCCAGAAGAAAAGGGGAGTCTGAAGTATTATTACCGTGTCTAGTACCAAGAACAACAAGACCTTTCACACGGGCTGAATGAGCGCTGTCGATGGAATAGGCCACCGTTCCACTTGTTATGTCCCATGCTGTGATACACCGATCCTCTCCACTTGTAAACAGGAGTTTGTTCTGTTATCATTATAACATGTCAGCTTAACAGAACATGAACAAAAACTAGAGCATGGCAGTCTACACTTACTGTCGATTTACAGAACAAATAAAGAGAAGATTAAATAATATCTTGCACTATTGACATTTTAACAAAAGCCACATAACCAAATGAATCAAGGAATAGGCATTTCAGATCTGATATATTTACTGATCAATGTGTTTTAATTGATTGTAATTTTTTTCAATTCTTGTATCTTGGAAGCTTTGTTATTCATGTTTACAAGATTACAGAAACTTAAAGGATGCAGATAAGTCTGACATAGCTTCCTTCCATATAGTTTGTGTTTAAGATGTTAATAAAATTCTTATTTACTGAACAAAAAAGCCACATAAATTGAAAACTGCGAACAACAAAACTTTAGAGCAAAGAACAAAAAGAAAATGTGTCCTTAAAGAAATCATAACAAGTCAATTACTCTCAATAACTTCTAGACAAAAAATAAAAGCACCATGGTGAACTACAAATAAGAAGCATAGCACTAACTAAGAAATTATCCAAGAGAAATATGACATAGAGGCATGAATCAGTACCTCAGAAGGCACGGCACACAATATCCTTTTCTGGCTTTCCATCTCAAAGACCAACCTTGCATCTTCTGAATTATGGACGGAAACCTTTTCCTCAGTCGCCATAAAAAACTTCCCACCTTCAGTATCATACCTCACGATCATTGCCTCCCCACCCAATCTGCAACAGAAACTTCTCCTCCCCCTCACCAGATTCAACATTGCCAAACACGAGTCTCGACCCACGGACAACGCGAGCCTCCCAGATGGATGGATCGCGAGATCATTGACCCCCCGCTTGTGAGCAACAATAGACTTTAGATGAACAAAGGGATTCGTGTCATAAATGCACACAGTTCCATCATCAGCACCACTGAGGAGGTTGCAGGGGAGGGAGACAGGAGACGATGGGAGATTGTAAAAGGAGAGAGCATTGACGGCACCATTGTGGACCACAAGTGTGCCAACCTCAGAGCACGTGTGGAGATCATAGATTTTGATGGTGTCGTCGGCCCCACCAGAGACAGCAACGGAACCTGAGACTGCGACGGATTTGATGCAAGTATTGTGTGACGGGTAGGAAAAGAGAGGTTTCAAGGCTTGAACGGGTTTTTCTTGGGTCTCTTGATCTTTCTGGGTCTTGAGGGAGAAGCCCCAAATGAACTTCTCATAAGAACCTGCAACCAAAGTCATGGTTTTTTGCAGGACTGTGCGTGCCTTTATATTATTTGCTCTGCGGAGTGGTCAACCTAGAAGAAGCTATTAATCATCAATAAATGAAATGTGTTTGACATAGATGATTTAGCAAAGAATATGAAGAAAATAAACATATCATAAGAATAATAAGATATGGCTAGAAATGCAAGTATTGGTTCTTTGAATAATTTTGTATGTATAGATAAGCAAGAGGTAGTCAATTTTTTTTAGAAAAAAAGTAAACAGAAAAAAGGTAATTATTTGTCATTTCCAATGGTTTAAGTTAGACTTTAAAATCCTAGGTTCATAATTCTTGTCAAAAGTCTCCAAGTTCTTTGAAGTGCAATATTCAATTCTTTGAATAGTTTTGTACATTTGATGAGCATAAATGAATTTTTGGAAAAAAAGAAAAACAATTACTATTTGTCATTTCCAATGGTTTTGGTTAGATTTTGAAATCCTAGGTTCATTATTCTTGTCAAAAGTCCTAAATATAGGATATCCAGCTTTTGGAGGGGTGTCATCTAAATGGCTGATTCCTTTCTCAAAGAATTAACTCTGTTGGTGGCAGTGGTAGAGTTTAAATTCTGGCTGAATAAATGGATGCAAGAGAAAACCATGGCCATGGCCTTCTAAGACTGTTCATGATATCAGCTGTTAAACATGACACAATTTCCATTCATATTGGGGAGATGGTGCAGTCTAGTGCCTTAGAATTACAACAAACTTGTTTAGTATCTAACCATTCACATAATGTGAAAGCTATATAATCGACAAAATTTTAATCAAACACAACTAAAATTAGAGTGGACCTTCATTGACCCAAAACAATACTGCTTTCGTAGCACAATTAGGTATCCGTATTACTTTTCTTATTTTTTAAAAAAGTGTATTCTTTCCATAAGTAGTTTTCAAACATAACGTCAAAATGGGTAGATCCAACTTTGATACTTTGATTGCATCCTGTGTCAAATTATGAATCGATATATCTTTTTTGTAAAATGAAACTTGTGGCGGCATTAGGAGGCTGTTGGGGAGGCGGAGGAGGGTTTTATTAGTCTCTCTTTCACTGAATGTGTTTTATATGAATGGTCACGATAGGTATTTGTGAAATAAACAGACTAGATTCTGAGTCACTTTTCAATGAATCTTTGAATGGTTTAGATTCTCTGTATTCTCTTTCTAATTCATTTTTTGTTCTTGGGGCATTATGCAATCTGAACATTCGGATTCAAATTCCGAAATATATGAAACAGTTAAACGAATACGGATACACCTCAAATATCTAATATTCAATATCTGATTCCATATATCTGATATCCGGAATCCAAATCCATCCGTATGTCCGATATTCAGTATCCAAATCCATATATCCGATATCTGAAATCACTAAAACATCAAACAATTTTTCACTCCAAATCATAAATTTAAAATTACATATTAACAAACATAACTCCTATTGTAGTTAAACATATCGCCAACAATAAGATATTCTACCAAATATCAAAGTTTCCAACATAGCAAATAAAAAAAATATAGCATCCATCAATATTCCCTATTACCAATCTGAATCACAATATGCACGCACACAACAACATCTCACGCGCCTTCTAGAATCTTGACCAAATTACCATCATCAAACAATGCCCAAAAGAAAACCTAACTGAAGAACCAAAACCCCAACAGTTCGTGATTTAAATAAGTGAACACAGTGAGATTAGTGTTTCGATTTTGTCTTGGATCTGAGAGACCGCCGAACTGATGGAGATAGGAAACGCGAGTGAGGAGAAACCCTAAAACCGAGAGGTCCCTCTAATGGAGAGTGCAGAGTGCAGAGGAAAGCCGCTATATAAAAATAAAAAAAAGCAACGTTACGGCCTA
Source organism: Acorus calamus (assembly GCA_030737845.1). NCBI lineage: Eukaryota > Viridiplantae > Streptophyta > Magnoliopsida > Acorales > Acoraceae > Acorus > Acorus calamus. Next base: position 6,892,198 of record CM060874.1, on the reverse strand, counting down.
CGTGTACCTGCTGGAGGTCCTGCTGGCGGAGATCGCGCCGTCGGTGAGGGATCTGACGGTGGAGGACGCAACGACCGCTGAAGGATCTCCTCCTCAGTCCGACCAATAGATCTGCAATGGAGGTCGACAATGAGAGGAAGACATCGATTCTAGGGTTCGACCGATTGCTCTGCGATGGAGGTGGAGAATGAGAGGAAGAAAAGGAAAATAAATTCACTTATATTTTAGGGTTACAGTCAAATGAATGGTCTAGATCTAATTAAATGTGCTCTATTAGGAACATTCTCGCATCGAACGGTCAATAATCGATGTCTTTAAAGAACATTGGTTCCAAAATAACTCGTCAAATACCATTTTTTTTCAATTCATAAAAAGTTATTTTTTATAATTAAAAGCCAAAAACAATTATCTATTTAAGTATTATTCTTATAAAAACAGAATCTATGAGTCAAAGGGATAAAAAAAAAATTGGATAAGTTAGTGGAGATAAAAAAAAATCATTATTTTTATTCATATTTATATTTGATAATATTTTTTATTATCTTCATTTTTTATGTTTTTATTCTCAATCTTGGTAGTCATAAATGTTATCCTAATTTTATAAAATAGGGATAAAAAATTAGGACAAAATTTATTTTACATTTTATCCAAAATAAATTATCCTCATTTTTTATCTCAAAATATGAACTATTGTCCATGCTTTATTCTCTTTTATATGCTATATGGGATAACAAGTGATTTAATCAAATTATTTCTTTATCCCAAACCCTTATCCCCACGCCAAACTAAGTCTAAATGATGTCCAAACATGTTTCTTCATAAGTGTTGCATGTGTATATGTTTTTAACCTTTTTATTTCTAATATATACATTCATCAAAAAGGTTCCTCCATCAAAAATTGATTGAAAAATCTCATTCGAGTAATCTGAACATAAGTTTATTCGTTGAAATAATAGAGGAAATCAATGCATTATCATTATATGATGCAATTTTTGCTGAAAAATCTAAACTAATTTTTTGTTAAAAATTGTAAATTTTGCTTCCAAGAGGATTAAAGGAGTAGGAAGATGTTAGTGGAGTGATACTGATACATTGGTAAGAATGTGAACATTATTCGCAATTCACGTTAAAAAATTATGTGATATAAATATATTATATGTACAAATTTTCATATTTCACATGCAAATCATCCAACAATTAAAACAATTTTTTCGCTAAGTAACATAGAGAGTTAGAGATTACATTACATAAAGACAGACTTAGCATGATTATACTTTTTTAGAGTTCTTTTACTCGTGAAGGAGTGATTTGTCAAATAAAAATTAAAAATCATCATGATGTTGTATATGTCCCCTTAAATAGGGGTCAAAGGCAATTATCTATAATCTATCCATAAAATCATAATAATAATCAAGATTTTTTAGAGCTTACCATTCTAAGAATAAGTACAATTAAGAAATAAAATTTATCCCTTCAAGTTAAAGTTAATTTCATTTCATATGAAAAAGGACGCATACGAACTACACATTTAATTTATGCAGGCAAAATATTAAATGAAATTAAACATAACTTAAACCCATTAGAAATATTCATTCAAGTATATAATGCATTCTACCCAAGTGACTTCTAGTAGATGATCATGATTATAAAAAAATATGAATCACGACAAGAAAACTATTTACACTAACAAGTATCTATCTTGATTAAATAAATTGAGTTTGAAACAAAATTCGTAACACCTACTCAAATTTGGAGGCACTGAGCTTCTCTTCTGAACTAAAGAAGAAAAATAGAAAACTCCATCACTTCAGTCATCACCGGAGTAATTAAAGGTTATAGGTCCATTTGGTTCATGTAGTTTAATTTTCTAGGGATTTCCTCTTACAAGGAAAAAATTTTTCAGGAAAATGAAATTCACTTCCCGCATTTGATTGTATTGAAATTATTTTACGGAAAATGATTTACGTTGTTTGTTTTCTTCTAAAATATTAGCCTTCTAGTGTTTAGTTCTATAAATCTGTGAAATCTTATTTTTCATCTATATGCATTAATATCAAATTATGAATAAAAAATATATAAAAACCATAAATAGATCGAAATCATTGATAAATTTTATTAAAAAATTAGTATTGCATTACATTTATTTAGAATAAAGATATATGCTCTATTTTATCTTTCTTATAGAAATTGTTTAACTCAAAAAAGTTCAAATACCATGTAAATCCAACTTTCAAATTTAAATTTAAATTTCAAAGTGAGATCGAACTAGAAAATGTATGAGATCTTTAGATATCCTATAGCTACTTTAGGATATTCCGAGATAAATTTGATGAATTAAATTACATTAAACATATTTTGAAAAAAATTGAAATTTAATTTTTAGTTACAAAAACTATTTTTAGTTATGAGATATAAATTAATTTATAAATTTTTCTACATATATATATCCTAAAATCTCTCTAATTAAAATCTGAATATTTATCATAAATAAAAAAATCTTTTAAGATTTAATTAAATCTAGATATTTTTAAGGTTCTATCTTTTATTTTCAAACCTAACAACCGATAATTTTGAATTTATATTAAATTGATTATAATATCATAGGACATACTTTGTAGTTATTCAAATTTTGAATTTATATGAAAATTTTATTATTAAATTGTAAATAATTTTAAATTTTAGAAAATATTATCTAATTAAATGAAATGTATTTTTACATCTTTTAAATATTAAAAATTGATTTTAAAATATTTATATTTATATTATTCAAATAAAGGAAGGTTAATGAAACTTTTGAGAAGTTCAGATATATATGGAGTTCTTAATCCCTGAAAAATGGGTACGAACTCCTCATGGCAGATGCCAAAATTTGGATTTGAAAGTGGTTAAAGAAATAGTTTTTCATAACCGTTTTTTTATAAAGCTACCTAACATCTCTATGTAATATTTCTCCTGAAAACTAGAGTTTTTAGGAACTTTTACATCGAAACAAAAGTGTGAGTGCAAATCGATAATACCTCCCCTATATGTGCTGATGAAAATCCCTTAAAGAGAAGAGAGAATCCATGCATCAGCTTTCATACTTCTAACAATTATGGTTCAAAAGAATAACTTTTTTTCACAAATATCCAATTCTAATAGAATTTAAGAAGGAAAAATCAGAGAAATTTTACGTAGGATTTCTAGAATGATCACAAGAATGAAGAATTTTAAATACAATATACTTGTGTGCTCCAGCAAAAGGAGGACATGAATGATTACCATATTGGCCCTTATTTTCAAAGGAATTTTAATTTCTCATGTGGACGAACCAGGTCAAAGGCATATTTTGGGTAAAAAAATAAATAAATCTTCCTCACGCTCACTTCTAAATCAAGAATTCTTTCAAAGGGCCAAGGTGCATGATAATAGTATTCACTTTTATATTAAATTGAGAAACATCATTTACTGACATGCATGAGAATCACCTACTATAAGTGGCCAGAGATGTTTTTTATAACATTATATATAATATTGAAGGAATCATTAAATTAGATACATAAAAGAATACTTTATTAAAGGGTTTTTATTTTTAACTTTCCCAAACCATCATATTTAGTGATCGATCCCTCATTTCTTCGTATTTAGGTTTTACTCCCCAGATTTAAAAGATAATTCATTTTTACTCCTTGAGAGAGACCTATCTGTAAATTATTTAATTTTTTTTTTAGTCTCTGATAGGGATAAAAAGGAATTATCTTTTAAATCTGGGGAGTAAAACCCAAATACGAAGAAGTGAGGGATCGATCATCAAATATGATGGTTTGTGGGGAGTTGAAAATAAAAAATCCTTTATTAAATCACATAACTCATTGAAAAACTTTGGCTAATGGCTTAGCTTTTGGAATAGTTAGATGTACTTCAAATAAATTCAAAATTACATGTTTTGAAAATGATAATAATACTATTATGGAGGCGGCTCAAGGAACACATAATTGTATCAAGTATCCTGCAGTTTCTGAAAATTGACTAAGCGTTAATATTCACAAACAAGGCGTAATAACTAAATGAAACTCATAAACACACAAATTTCCCTCGTTCGTCAACACAGAGTGTAATGTAAACTTCAGAATGGAAGACGGTCAAAAGTCATAACTTTTAGATCAGTAGGCCAGGTCCTATAATATTTTTCCTTTTAGAAAAAAAACTTTCAATAAACAAATATGTGAAAAAAATATCAATACATACCACGACCTCTTTATATGATCTCTTCCTTCTCTAACTATAATTGAATGATATGCACGTGTTTTGGGTACAACATTATCATCACTTTCACACCCATATCATCTTCAAGAGGGACACCCAAACTTTTTTCCATCGTGAGTGGAATAAACAACACTCATGGACAATTTGTAACGACTTGGATCAGTTCCCGTCAAATGGTACATCATTTGGAGTAAATCCACATAAGAGATCTTCTTATTTATGATGGTGATTTTCATGATACTACCTTCATAAAATGAAGTATCTTCACATTGAACAATCCTCCTATTAAAAGAGCGTATTAACGGGACATCGGATTTCTTTACCATCTAAACCATAAATTATTCAACTTAGTAAATATATTTCTAAATTGATAATAAAAAATTCCATCCAACACATACATATTAAACACTATAACATTCATGCAACACATGCAAAACATATTTAGCATATTTCCTCAATGGCCTTTGAATTTTTTAAAATGTTTTCTAAGAGGCCACATTGAATTTTCTTTTAAGGCCTTTGAATTTAAAAAAAAAAAAATTTACATGGCAATCAAATTTTTCAAATTTTTTTTAAGATTTAAAAGTTTATTTTGACAAATAGAAAATTTTTGGGGGAACCAAAAACAAAATAAAATTAATATTTAATTTAACAAAATATTATACATTCAACATGTCAATAATAGATAAATAAATTCAACATTCAACATTTAGGGTTTTGATAAAAAACAAAAGTTTAATCAATAAAATCAAAACAATTGATAAATAAATAAATAAATTCAAGAACATATAGGGTTTTCATGTTTACCTTTGCATTAAAAGTAGTTTTTGATGATTTTTCAGGCTTGACAGCGGCTGAGTGGGTGAAAGAAGGAGAAAGGGGGGAGAAAAAATGGGGATGTGGGGCTCTGCGGTGGGGACGGAGTTTATATGACCCGCGACCTGGAGACGGTATATATATATGTCGTCTCGTGTACAAATACGCACAGGCTGTCCCTATTTGCTCCTTTAAATAGGGTAACACGGGAGACAGTGTATATAATCCGTCTCTCGTGTAAATTTCAACGGGGCTAGTTTTTGCTAATATTTGAGGGGCATTGCTATTTTTGTAAATTTTCATTTTTTCGAAGTTAAAAGGGTTAATTACCCTTAATAAAAAGAACCATCATTGTGCATTTACGACTGAAGCGCCAATGAAAATCATGATGGCATTTAAATGCGCCAATTCTCAGAAATATGAATGGCCAATTCCCTAATATAACAAATCAACAATTCAAACCCTATTTAGAGATCCTCATCAATGCCAATTCAACCAATGATTCAGAACCCAATTAAAAATAAAAATGCAAACCTCGTCGGGTAAAGCACAAATGTGAAGAACGCACACTACCTCAGGAAGCGATTGGAGTATTGGCGGTTAAACCAATTCCCTAACATACTCTAGATGGAGAATCTATTTTCTCCAACTTGGGATTTTGAGGCGGTCTTCCATATGATCTTCTCGTTGGCCCCGAAGAGATCGTCGCAGATGTCGAGATACTTGAACGCCGTCTCCTTGGTTTCCGGCCTCCTCCATTGCAGGATCTCTTTCTCTGCTCCCACTTTTTATGTGAATTTGAAGGGTTTTACTTTTAACCATAATTAATCTATGATTCCCTTATTCTGATAATATTATAATATCTGATTTTAATTATAAATTAATAAAAATATTAAAATAATGTTAGTTGGTGTATATAAAAATATTCAAATACATATAATTTATGTAAATTATTAATATGACATTATGATATACATATAAAAGAAATGATGAAATGTATGTATTAGAATAAATTATAAGTAAAAATTAAAATGATGTAAATGAATTTTTATGGGATTGAATATAATTGTAGGGGTAAAATGGTTAAATGATTGTGATTAATGTAGTGTTGATGAATTGTAATGGGATTGAATGAATTAGTTGGGGTAAAACCGTAAAATGATCATTTGACATCTTTTTGGGTTAAAAGACTTTTATATAGTAATAATAATAATATAGATTTTCAATATACACAAAAAAGGGGAAAATCCAAATAACCTTCTATAAACTGTCTGAAATTCATATAACCTCTAGCTTTTCTTAAGGTCCATATAACTCACTGGAAACACTTATGTAAATCCAAAAAACCCTCTGAGTTAAGATAAGTAATATTCTATAAATATTTTATTTTGTTGAACTTGACTGAAAACACAATATACTAAAATAAACTCTTACCATTTTTTTTAAAACGTGATGTACATGACAATTTTACCCCTTCGGGTAGATTGTAAACCCTATCTAGAGGGGTATAATCATCATTTACGGATATTTTTTTCGCATTTTTAATACATTGTATGGTTTTTATATATTATGTTTTCAATTAGAGTTAACCAGATAGAATATTCACAAAATAATTCTAATGTGTGAATAAAAATTTAACAAAGGGGGTTATGTGGATTTAGATAGGTGTTTTCAAGGGGTTATATGGATTTTAGAAAAAGTTGGGGTTATGTGAATTTTATGCAGTTCACAGGGGGCTATTTGGATTCTTCCCAAAAACAAATCACAAGTTCCGCCCCTGTGAACTCCCTCTGTGATCATATCGGACGGCCCGCGTTTTCTTATAAAAAATCAGAAACACGAACGGGAGTAACTCCGTGGGTTTCAAATTTTCAATTTCTTTTTGGGAAACAAAGTCATATAACCCCCTGTAAACTGTCCGAAATCTATAAAACCCTTGACTTTTCATGAAATCCATATAATCCCCTGAAAACACTTATGTAAATTCAAATAACCCTCTAGATTAAATTTTCATTGACAGATGAAGAGTTTCGGTTTAGTTAACCCTAGATAAAACACAATGTACCAAAAACCCTCTATAATATTTATAGATGGTGAAAAATTCTCTGTAAATGAGAGTTTTATCCCTCCAAATAGGATTTTATAATCCACTCGGATGGATAAAGTTATCATTTATATATGATTTTTCACATTTTTAATAATATTGTAAGAGATTTTTGGTATACTGTTTTTTCAATTAGGGTTAGCTAAATGAAATGGTCGTAGAAATTTTCATCATCTGTCAATGGAAGTTTAACTCAAGGGGGGCTATTTGGAATTACATAGGTGTTTTTAGAGAATTATATGGACTTCAAGAAAAATCATGAGATTATATGAATTTTGGTCAGTTTAGAGGGGGTTATCTGAATTTTTTCATTCTTTTTGTCTAGTTTATTATGAATAAAAAATAATCCTACAATGTTTTTTGTATTATGAATTTTAGTTGGAAAATCTTACCCTCCAGTCCATTTTATAGTCTAAAACTCAAACTATAAATTTTTTTATTTTTTTAAAAATCATTACATCATCTAACGAGGTATATATTAATATATGGGTATAGTTACGTTGGATTAGATGGAAATAAACTGGTATTTATAATACAGATTCCAAAAAAATTAATAGATATGTCGTTTTATTGGTACATGTGCAAATAATTTTACATATGTGAGAAACAATTGCAAACAGTGTACAAAGGTTTTCATACACGCGCAATGTAAAAAAATTTTGTAAAAAAATACGTATAAATAATCATTGCATCTTATATAAAGTCAAAAGCCCAAATAGGCTTTCAAAAACCTCCAACTTTGAATGATTAATCGGAGTGTTTGACTTAGTTGTTTAGTTGTAAAAGTTATTTTTAAATTTTTAAGAGGTAAGAAAAGTATGTTTGCCAAGGCATTGCGGGGGGGGGGGGGGGGGTGGTTTCAATCGACAAAGGTCGTTTGGTCATCACTTTGTAGTGGAATAGAATAGCGTGGGGGGTCTCCTAGAGTAATTGGTAAAAATTTTGCCTACTAATCACCCCCCAACCTATTGCGCCTTCGATTCTGTGCCACATTGTCTTTTTATTTATTTTTTTGTTTATTTTATTTATCCTCTCTTTCCAATTTGGATTTGTAACTCACTTTTAATAATGGAAGCGGTGGTAGCAATATCCACCTTTTAAAAAAACAAAAGGAAAGTATGTTTGCTGAGAATCAATTTTCAAAAGAAAAAGGGTAAATTTTAGAATCAAACTGTGTTCCAAACACACCATAGAAAAAAAAGGATAATTAATATCCATCTATCTGATAAACATGAAAAAATATATATAAATTTCTCCAAGAATAACAAAAAACCAGGATGATATACAAAAGCACATTATAAGAGAATTTTTAATAATATCATTTTTGTGATAAGATTTTTAATGTTTTGATTTACAATAACTTGTTTTTCCCTCTCAGCCATCACAGGCCATGCGGTAACCTATGAGCTTAATCTGAATATGCTACACACATCAGTTATATGGAGTTTTTGCAATATGGAGAACAAAGTTATTTAGTGAGAGAATAACCAGTTGAGAGAATACTTCAGTATACATGTGTATTCCTAGTGAACCTCCCCTACGCATAGAAGCAACAATAACAAAATGATAATAAGAATCAGAGAACACAATAAAAAAAGTATAGATAATCCTAACAAGAACCAAAACAAATAACACATTCAAAGAAGATAAAAACTACATTTTTATTCACTGATGCATTTTTTCAAACAACCCATTTGCACTATTCAAAATAAACAAATGAAGTTCAAACCATGATTTACCTCAAGTTGTTTTAAATTCAATTTACAAATCGAAAAATTTGATATGTTTATTCTCAGCTCGACCGTAAGGTCAGCCACGGGGAGTCCCTCTGATATAAAAATAAAATAAAATTGATATGCTTATTCTCATATAAGAAAAAAATAAAAAAAGATGTTGGGGGAGGGGAAAAGAGCACCACCAGGAGGAGACAATGAACACAATAAAGCAGCCTCACCTATTATCAACACAACCAACGATAATGTGACTATTGGAACTGTTAAAAAAATGAAAAAAAATCATATGCGGAACCAAAGACACTTACCCTCTCTGATGTGTCAAAATGGACCCTTAAATTTGGAGAGTCTGTTGGAGGAAGAATTTTCAGTGACGTTCCACAAATTGGCAAAGGAGAAGTGATGCTGAGGCTTGTTGGAGATGCTCTTAGAATGACTGAATGTAACATAGCTTAACATAAAAGGCTAGGGTTCACTCTTGCATGCTGAAGGAGATGTTGATTTAAGGGTTGAGTTTTACGTTGATTTTTTTATTTTTTCTTATTTGAATACTCAAAAATTTCTATTTAGAATCTTCTACTCTCATATTCATTCTACATATTTCAAATAAATTTTTTTATTTCATATGATTTATCATAATTTAATTTTTAAGAATAAAGATTAATCTCAACAAAGCACATATGAAAAGATTTTGTATCAAAATTTTCTATTCAATAGTTGTACCTTTTTTAGATAAATAATTAAGCAATACAACATATATTTTTATTCAAATATGATTTGTGAAAAATCATCTACAATGACGAGGTGTTGGGCTCAATTTCACACCATTAACACATATATAAAAAAGATGATTTGTAACATGGAGCAATGTTGTACTCTTTCAAAGAACGTGTATTTTCATGGCGAATTTGATTATTTTATAATATATGACCCATGAAATAATATAAAAAATCAACTCTAAAAAAAATATCTCTAGCATGCGCATTTAAAATGATTAACATCATAATCAATAATGTAATACAAAGAATCATGAAGGGTGAATTTGCAAACTTAACAACACTTTTAATTGTACAACACCATTTCACTATAATATCGAGCCAATATTAAGCTTATTAAATTTCAATTATTTATCAAGAGTGAATTTGAATTTCAATAACATTATTGCATACTAAATACAAGTTAGATTAGTAAATGATCGATGAAGATAGAAAATATTAATTAACAATGTTTAGTCAATTGTCATCCATGGAATTAAGTTACCTATCATTCTAAAACTTTATGTTGAAAATAAAAAAACATATATATAGCTAAAATGAAATTTGTCACATTTGATAGAATCGATGTACTAACACGTGGAAGAGCGAATATTATCCGTGTATATTAAAGACCAAATCTATGATTAATTATACAGGTGATTTCTCTCAGATTCGTATACTAAATGCGTATTGCATATGAAACCCTAGTTGTAACGCCTATATATATCATTGTCCCCATCATACTTCTCAAATATCAGGGGCGGCGAAGACTGCTATACACACAATCCTCGCATTAACAAAGACAAGAAGAATCACATCTTCATGGCTAGAACAAAGAAGAGAAGGCCATGGTTAGACGAAGGTGAACCCTCGACAAACAGGTTCGATTTTCCTCTTGTTTTAGATCAAATCAAGATAATTTTTTTTTTTAATTCATACCACATCGATATCTCTATTCATATATTGCCAATCACTTTTAACGCCATGTGTGAAAATATTTGTGTTGCATGGTTATTATTATTTTATTATTCAATTGAGTGTTAAAAATCAATATATTACAAATGGGTATATCCTTGAAAAAAATGAAAACATTATTATGCGATTTTTTTCATTTTATTATTAAGGATCTCAATTTTATGTAATTTTGTGATATATATTTATTTATTTTGAAACATATATATATTCCAATTTAAAAAATATTTTGTATGTACTATGTAGATATCTTTTCTTTGCAATATTGTGACTAGCTAGTTTTACTATCCTTGAGTCTTATTTTTTATAACCATAAATATATATTTTGAGGAGAAATGACATTTTTTTCTTTATATACTTAAAAATATATATCTATTTTGGTTCATCAAATATAAAGATGATATGACAATTGATAAATATACTACTATTTTATTAGCTACTATTTAAAGCTATATATATATTTATAATAAAAAAATATGAATGTATTTTTGTAATAATATTGAATATAACATAATTATTCATTTCTGATTAATAATCTCTATCTTCATACTGACAACTACCCTTTCTGGTAATTACATGTTTTTATTAATTTCTATGTTAATCATATTTCTAAGAACACTCTACCATTTTATTTGTACCAATAAAACAACAAAAATGGTATTTTTACTGTGAATGGAGGTTATTGGACTGATTGGTTTTGCATGCTTTAAAATAAAAAATTGCATATAAAATAAAAGCTCTGTATTGTCTTATATACAAATGTTGAGCATTAGTAGTAAAATGTTTGTATGTCCAGTAATTGATTGTAGAAGTTGGGAGACACAATGAATAAATTTGGGAAAAGATGAAATTATATACTCCTTTTTTTTATATTGAAAGTTGATTTTCTATAATATTTTGTATATATTTTTTATGTTTTTTTTTCCTGATATATATTGGGATGGGAAGATAGACATCCATGGGGTTCATTTCTGTTTGGTTGAAATTTTGTATATGATCATCATTAATGTGTTTTAGTTACAAATCAAGATGAATAAAAATGGGTATATGTATTTGAGTCAATTGGTATTGGGATTCATATTAGTTTATCCAAACATATTTACTAGCATTTTCAGGCAAAATAAATATTGATTTTTTAGGCATCCAACCTTATATTTTCACTTTTAAAAAAAGTATATTTATATATTATATACGAAAATTAAATATATATGCTCAAATGAATTAAACATTCATTCTTTTGACTTAAAATATGAGTGACTTTTCCAGACAAAAGGAAAATGATATGTCCAGTGGCGGAGCTAAGATTTTTATAAAGGGGGGGGGGGCTAAATGTGACTTATATAAATATTTTTTAAAATTATATCATTATATTTTTTTTATTTCAATAGCATAGATTAAAAAAAAGTATAAAATGAAATAAAGACATTCATATAAAACATATCACTGAATAATTATAAAAATAATTATTATATTTTAAAATGATATGTCATATTTCATATTGATAATTCATAAAAAAAATGTCGAAACATAAATCTAATAAACAATACATACCTTTAAATTTGGCTTCGATGAGGTTTCATATTCTGAAAATGTTGAATGATGATTATTTTAGATATTTATACAAATATTTTAAACTTTAAATAAATTAGTAACAATGATAATAAGGTAAAAGAAAAAAATTATATACCTTCAAAGTATTGATGGAAAAGAAGAGATGAGTACAGATTGTAGATACTCTACCTGCCACGTAGAGTATCCTTCCAAAAGTAAACATAACCCGCGTGTCAACGCACTCGACACCACCAGTCCACCCTCCAGAGTCATTTATACATGCACACCAACCCAACCTCTTCTTTTTCTTACACTTGCAAATCCCATAAATCACATTTTTCATTTACAGAAAAAAATAATAATAATCACTTTATAGAAAGACAAATCAATTCCTTCCCAAAACCGAAAACCAAAAAAAAAAAAAAAAAATTCCTTCCCAAAACCTATTTTATCCCCATCAGATGATGAAGATCCAAGGGTTCAGATTCGTCACCACACAATGCCAATCCTGTGGTGACTCACACATTGTTTCCTTGTTCATGCACTACTCGTGAGTACAATTAACTCAGTCAACTATGATATTAGAAGATAATAAATATGTGTTTAAAAAAAAATAATGATACAAACCCTTCAAACAGGGAAACTTCATAAGTAGTTACTGATATTAAATTTCTTTTGAGTCCATTGCTGTTTGTTATATTGTCTACTGTTGTCTTATTGATCATCATCTTATGAAATCTGTAATGTTATTCGAGGGTGATGTTTTCTTAAAAAGATTAATCATACTAGATCTGAAGTGGTTCTTGAATGTCCCCAATGATCCTAGCTTTCGAAGTTATAAAATATGGTTTTTTTAAAAATATCACGAAATATGTAATTTGGAAAATCTATTTTAAAAAACTACTTTGAATGACATATTCTAAATGGTACCTAGAGCATTAGTTAGAATGAGACTCTGTTTGAAAACGGGTTTAAGAAGATTTTGAATTTTTGAGTTCTCCAAACCTGATTTTAAACAAAAAAAAATGATTACTTAATTAAAAGCTACATGTATATTTGTACAAAAAAAAGTTATCCAAAACTAACTTTTTTATAATTTTGTAAAGAGACAGCTTTCAACAAGCTCAGTTTAAAATTAAAAAAATGGTAACTCTTGAACCTATTTTCCAACATGGCCGTATTAAGTAGGTCCATTCGGACGAGTTCCAAACGTGATGATTCTTAGAATTCATTAGCTTTTAAAAAATGTTTTCAATCTCTAGGTTTTTTATCCAATAAAAGGGGCAGGCCGAGTTCAAAAATCCAATTAACAAAAAAAAAAAAAATGTTTGGATTCACGTTTTGAAAATGTTTGGTGTTCTATCCCCAAACGTGCCCAAACGGCTAATATGACTGACGGAGAGATGGGATTATGACTCATGAACAACGAAAGGATTCATGATCCGCATTCGCACGGGACCGTCGCACGTGACGAAAGGTTTGCGGGGGTATTTAATGCTTCGCGTGTCGTCTCGGTCCGTTTTTTTTTTTTTCAATTTCGACCTGCGATTCGATCAGACGCTCATCCCCTTCGCCTCTCCGACGCCAAAATTACAAAAACCCCCTCCAAACCTTCTCAATCTCCCATTCCAACCCCTCCTCCCCCTTAAAAATGCCCCTCTGAAGCTCTTCATGGACCCGATCGAGCCGCCGAGGAGGCCCTCCCGCGAGGGCCGTCCGTTCCTTATCGATCTCAACGAAGTCCCCTCCCCGCCGTCCATCGAACCTTCCCCCTCCCCTGTGGCCCTGGACGCCCTCACCGTCGTCCGCCGCTCCCTCCCGCCGGTCCCCTTCCCTCCCGGCCGTCCCGCCGACCACCCTGGCCAGCCGGGGTTCGGCCTGCCCCTCCCATGCGGGTCGTGCGGACAGCCGGAGACGAGGGGGTACACTTTGGTCTGTGATGGGTGCGAGCAGGGTTTCCACGTGTTATGCGTCATCGGCGGTGGCGGTTGTGGGGCCCGGCCGACTGAGGACTGGCTCTGCGGGCCTTGCCTGAGGTCCGGGGAGAGGAACAAGAGGTGGCCCCTCGGGGCGCACCGGGCGAAGGGCGGGGTCCGGTTGCTAGATATGAACGCGCTCCCAGCCGAGGCGGACGGGGAAGGCGACGGATTTGATGGGTTTGACAATGCCAGGTTTTGCTTTTGTCTGTTGTTTATGGTTTTGCTTTTGTCTGTTGTTTATGGATTTTTTTTTGTTGAGAAACTGAATTGTGTTTGTTTTTCTGCGGAATAGATGGATTTTTTTATAGGTTTTAATATGTGTTAATGGGAAAAATGGGTTTATCGTGTTTTATTGTGGGGGAGGGTTTAAGGTAGGGATTTTGGGTTGACATTTAGAAAATGTGAGTTGTTTAGGGTCGATAAAGAGGGGAATGGCTTGACTTTGAATCTGTTTGGGATATGTTTCTAGTGAAATGAATCAAAAGAGAATCAGGAGGTTCATCTACCTATCATAGAAAGCCTTGTTCATCTAGCTGAAAATCCATATTCCTCCATGTGTTTAACAGAAAGTTCTATCACACAAAGTCATAGGCCTTCTCAAAAATCAAGCTTGCAAAGAAGACTCCTCCTGTTATCTTTTTGAGCACCCACCAGGCCACCACGTTCATGTGCCACCAGAAATCATCAAGTAGACATCTTTCCATGAATAATGGCCAATTGACGTCCACCAATGAGCTAATCACTTCTCCAGGTTGGCGAGCAAGCACCATTGAGAAATGTAATAGAGTGATGATCTCCATTTACTTCGCACCACTCTTTTTCAGGATCAAGGGTACACGAGTATAATTGAGATAAGCACAACCTTGTCTACAATCATTGAAGTCATTCATCATCTCCATCAAGTTCTCTTTTCCACTCTCCAAAATATTTGAAAGAACCTCATTGAGAAACCATCAGGCCTGGCTACGTGGGATTCTTATTGCCATTCATGTAAAAAATAGTCTCCATAACCTCTCTTTCATTGAGCGGAGCTTTTTAAATTCTATTATTGGTAATGTGTTGGGATGCAGTGTAAGTACTTGTTTCCCATTGTGGTAGACTGGTAGCCATTCTTTATCCTTTCTAATTTTTTTTAATGATTTGTAATAAGCTTTTCGATCTCTGCCTTGTCTTCAATGCACACCTTGCCAACTTTGATAGAGAGGATGGAGTTTAAAAGTTGTCACTTGTTTACCATCCCATGGAAAAATTTGGTGTTCCTATCTCTCGCCTTTAGCCACATCACTCTCTGTTGTTGTTGCTATTCTTTTTTTTTCTTTCTGTAGAGTAAACATGAGTTCTTCCTTTGCTTTCCTCCATATCTCTAATTCTTCCTCTGAGAGATGATCTCTGTCTTCCTCCATTTTTCCACTCATGAATGATTTCTTCTGGAAATCCTTCCCTCGTGTGCCTGTTGAGCTTAGCATTTCTATTCCACTGTATCAGGCTCTTTTTGAGGAGCTTTAGTTTTTCCACCACCTTCTGTGCCACTTCCTTCCACGGAAGCCGAAAACCATAGTTCAAAACCATGTGCGGACCGCATGTGCGGTGGGGTCCGCACATGGCATATGCGGCCGCATGTACCGAACATACGGTCGCACATAGGGTAAGGTAATCGTTCGAACCCCCGTTCGAACCTCCGTTCGAACCCCCGTTCGAACGGAATTCGAACAGTCTCTTATCGTTCGAATTGCGTTCGAACGGATTTCGAACGGTAAGAGACCGTTCGAATTCCGTTCGAACGGAATTCGAACGTGCGCCGCATATTAGATATAATGTGCGCCCGGGGTCACACATCAGCATGTGCGGCCGCACGTACCGGTACATGCGGCCGCATTTCAATCTATGCCGAAAACCACCACTTTTTGATCAAAGAATGGAAGCCAACTTCGAAAAGCTACTAATTTTCAAATTTGAACGCATATACTCTCTTTGAAGTTTGAATTTTCAACCATCGCTAACTTCTTCCTAGAGGTACTATCTTTCTTTATAGTGTGCACATATTCTTTTTAGGTGCTTTGTGTGTACTTCTAGGTCCCTTTTAGTCGTTTATTCTTTTCTTTCTGGCATCAATTGCTCATCAAGGAGGAGACCCTGGCTTTCATGAAATGGCTATCCCTTAGTTCATTGCCAATTTAAAGATTTATTTTTTAAAAAGAAAGGTAGGATCTCTACCACCAAAAGTCAATTATAGGTCAGAAAAAGAGAAAAAAGAGAGAAGAAAGAAAAACAGAAGGTTGAGATGAGAAAATTGGTCCAGGTTGGAACCCCAAATCTCAGTCAGAGAGCACGGGACTCCCATGGTGCCCTTGGTGCAGGTTCATCAAATGCACCCCTACACAGTGTTTTTCTCGAACTTTGATGAGGTTGATAGCAAATTCCCACATTTTGAAATGTGGAGAGGCCGCCTTGAAACAACTTGCAATAGCCAGAGGGCCCAATAACCTGCAGGAACAATGAGCTGCATCGCTTTAGTCTTATTGCCCATATCCCTTTAGGCATCGTCTTTTCCAGCCCTCCATAACCCATCTAGGTCTCTCATGTCAGCATTCAGCCCAGCAATCACGTCCATCCCAGACCATAATATTCTAGCAGAGATAAATTCACAAAACAAGTGTAATAGTGTCTTGGCGCAAAGAGGAGAAACTATTTGTCATTTCCAGCACATTCTGATCTGTGCAACCGGGTCAGCAACCGCTCTAGGAACAGTAACCACATGAAACCCTTTAGTTTCAATGGGCTCAGTTCTCCATATTTTCTTCCATTTAGAAGCTATGCTGATGTGGAGGGTTTGATCCCTTCTCAACCATGAATAGTAGCTTTTTACTGAATTGTCCTTGTTACCTGGACTCCAAACCGGTTTGTCCTCTATTTTGCTGTAATCTTTGAAATCTTCAAAGCGCTTCATCCAATTAAAAGATCATGAAGGACCTTTATGGAGGATCTATTATTTATTCTATACTGAAAGTGCCTCAATGTTGAGTTTGGGGAAGACAGCCACTGTAAAAGATGAAAATGCTCATAACCATAAAAGATGTCAAAAAAAGGTCAATGAGATCCATTGCCAATTTGCAATGATAAGTTTATTGGTGGAAATAAATTTCTGAATGCTAAAGAAAAACCATATAGCTCATTTTAAGCAATTTGTTTTGAGGAAAATTAAATTTAACAATATTGTCAATTTGTTTGAGGATCATAGTAAAAGTTGCTTTTCCAATTGATTGAATACTAGGCGTAAAAAAGATAAGATTGGGTTCACATGGTGCTCTCAATTGAGGAGGAAAATGACTAATCAAGAGATGGCAGTGGCGACTGTTTAGACAATCTGGAGAGAGTCCAATTGATGCTAAATTATAGGTCTAAGCTATTTGGAAACGCAGGAGAAGATTGGTCCTCTCTCTATTCCTTTTTTGGAGTCTTGAGCAGAGAATCTCTGAATGATAATAAGGCCATGAAATCCAATGAATCTGGATGAAAAGTTGCAATGTTTTAAATCAGCACATTTGTGTGGCTGCTGACTGCTTTACCAATATCATCTTCAAAAGTAAACAGAAAAAACTAGGAGCAGGATGGTAAGTGAGCTGTGCTATGGAGATTGGTCATTACCAACATCCTCACCAAAAGTAAACAGAAATAATTGGACCACTTGTTCTTCTTTTGTTTCTTTAGCAGCGAGATCTGGTATAGTTTAGTCTGTTCTTGCAGGAAGAACTTTTTTTCTGGGAATGCTAATCAAATGTGGGAGAGCCGGAGAGGATTAGAAGAATTAGTAGACAATTCATCAAGCTTATCCTCCATGTAGTTTGTTTGGAAATTTGGATGACATGAAATGAAAGAAACCTGAGCAAAATAATGTGTATGTAGAAAACATGTGGTGTGGCATTTTGGCATGTCTTTAAGCATGGAGCAAAGTGATCCTGATGTCTGAAATTAATCTGGACAGTGGGAATGACTTTGTGTGGGGTAGTCCCATTGATGGCTGTGTCATCATCCTTTTTTATTATCTTTCTTCTTAGTGAAGATTTCTCATCTCTTATTTTCTTCTCTGCTTTGAAGCCACACTTCTTGTATGGAGCTACTCCACTGGTTTATTTAAGTCAATTCAGGTGGTGTGCTCCTGGCTTTTAAAAAAAAAGATTATTTTGTTCCATTCTTTTACTAAAATGGATGACATTTATCTAACCCAATCTTTTGAAGATTTGGGAGGATGTCATTTTTGGGTCGAAAATGCGATTTGGGCCACAATATCCGGTTTGTTCCAGAAAATGCTATTTGGGTCGGAAATAAGGTGTCAGGGTCGTGTTCTAGTCCAAAATAGCTGTCTTGGTTGAAAAATGGTGTTCAGGCTGACGAAATGCTGTTTGGGTCGAAGAATTCTTTTCGGGTCCGGAAAATGCTCTTTTGCTCGAAAAAATGATGTTTAAGTCGTTTTTGCGTCGATGATGCGATTTGGGTTTCAAAATGCTGTTCATTTGTGTGTTTTTAATTACAAATAACTTCAAATCAAAATATTAAGCATATCTTGCAAAAAGTTTTTTAATAGAAAGGGTAATGTTCATCATTTCATTGTAAATTGGATAAACTGCATCATAGAAAATTTCAAATATAATGGAAACACATAGTAGTAGAAAAGGAGAGGATGATATGGGCAGGATAGTCGGGACGTCAGGAATGTTCCACGTATCAGACAGAGTGGCTATCTCTTAAAACAGAAAGAACCACTTTACTCCACACATAATAAGTCCGTCCTCTCCACTGTTGATTCTTATGGACTCAAAGTTGGTGTAGAATTAAATTTATCTTCCACCTTATAGGTTTGGGCTATTCTGGAGGTAATACGCCCGTATCTTTAACAGTGTCTTTATTAATCATCCACTTTCTTCTTGCTTGAAACTTTCATCTATAATATATAAATTAACTTGATCATCTCGCCTTTTTCATTAAAAAAGGTTGTTATAAACTTTGTTTATAGTTATTTGGTAGCAAAAGGATATAAATTAATTTCTTATTCAATAAGACAATACATGATCAATGGGGTTGGAGTTCTCTTTGTAATATCCTTCATATTGGATTTTCTTAATATTTTCAACAATAGATTTCCATTTTTGTAGCTAAAAAATGTCTTTAATGCTAATGGAATATGCCTGATCAGTGATGAAGAATATTGTTGTATTTTTTTGTACTTTGCCGCGTCTTTTGCCCTGTTTATTGTTGTTATAGTAGTCTTTCTCCTTTTTCCATTCTGTAAGATGGATAATATAAATATTTTTTGTGTTATCATTATATCTTAGCTAATCTAGTTTGCAAAACAATTGATGTTAACAATTGAATTACATTGTGAAACAAGTTTTTTTTTTTTTTTTGAAACAAGTTGACACTCTAAAAATGCTCTTTTCCTTATGGATCAACTTCTAACAATATGCAGGCAGACTTCTGGTGAGAATTCTTTTCATGATGGTTCTCATATGCCACAATCGAACTTGGTGAACCAGTGGAATGAATTTGATTTGGAGAAAGATTCTTCTACTATTGACACTGTGAAAGATTCACAAGATATACAACAGCACCAAATGACTGTAACGAGAAATCCTGAACCTGCAGTGTTTGGACAATCACTGCAAGATAAGCTTACTGTTAATAGCTCAATTCCAGAGGTACCATCTCATATGCAGGCAGATATTTTTCTACAGAAATTGAGAAAGTCCATGTCCGAAGGACAAGGTTTGTTAGATGGTTGGCATGTGGAAATGAAGCAGTGCTCCAACAGATCTGAAATGTATCCTGTGTATTGTGGTCCAGATGGTAAGAGGTTTGAGTCTACGTCTGAAGTTGCTCGTTATCTGGGAATATCGTTGGACTTGGTTTCAAGTGACATCAAGGATAGAAATGATGATATTGCTTCATCTCATAAAGCTTTGCCCGCACGGAGAAGAAAAAAGGAATTGGCAAGACTTTCTAGAAGAAACAGTGTTACAGGTAATTCTGGGAGTGTAGGGAGTGGTTGTTCTCGGGATATTAGTTCCTGTCCTGAGGTTATGGAGCTGTCACATGAGGTTTGGAGTGATACGGCAGTTGTGAATGATGGTAGCATGGCAAATGTGAGTCTTCAGCATCACCATCTCAATGTAAGATTTTACATGCTTTCTATAATACATCCACCAACAACCAGTATATCATTGTCTGTTTTCAAAATGAAATGATGCCCATCATATCAATTCAGTTGTTTGAAAATATATATTTATCTTGTTTCAAGATAAAAGCTAGTTTGTTGTTAAGATGACAGAAAAAACATTTCTTTCTCAAACTGTTTTTATCAGATTGGATTTGATTATATTTAAATTTAAAACAATTGAACTCTGAGATTTTGAACCCTTTTAAGTAATCCACACCTATTTTTTTGATATTGTTTGTTGTACTTTCCAGATGGATTTTCCAGTTCAATACGAAGACTTTCTCCTTGTTAGTTTGGGGAAAGTTGTTCCTGGTGATGCATATCATGATGCTGCTCAGATCTGGCCCATCGGTTATAGATCCAGCTGGCATGATAGGATTACAGGGTCATTTTTTGAATGTGAGGTAACGGATGGGGGTCATTGTGGACCAGTTTTTAAAGTTAAAAGACGTCCATGCTCAACATTGACCCTTCCAGTTGGTGCAACTTTTATATCATATTCAAATCTTGAAGAAAATGGTGATACAAAAGTAGAGACTGATGGCTTTGTTACTCAAATGGATTGTGGAGAGGATGATGAGATCAGCATGATGTTGTTGGATCCTAGTTCTTCAGAACACAATATTTTATCATGTTTCGGAAATTGTTTACCTGAAACATCCCATGAATACAATTTGGGCACAGAGTATGGTTTGCTTCGTGAATCTAATGGCTCTTCAGAAAGATCTGGTAGTTATTTTGATAGAAATATGAGCTTGAGTGATGATATAGGTGAATTTTGTGTAGAAGGAAGGTCATCATTGTTAGTATGGAAGATGGTGGCCAAAACTCTAATCGATATTTGTCGTGAGGTGTACAAACGGTCAGGTACTTTTCATTTGTTGTGCAGGCATGACATGAGTGTTGTTGAAGGAGCACATTGTCTTGGTTCATTGGCCAGGTTTTGCTATTTCTCTGGCCCATTCAACACCCTACGTACAGTTCGAAGTGCTAATGAGCTTGAAACTTGCTGTGAAGCTTTGGGTAAATGGTTGGACCAGGATAGATTTGGATTGGACGTGGATTTTGTACAGGAACTAATAGAACATCTTCCTGGAGTTCTTGCTTGTTCTCGATATGTGTCTTTAAATGATAGAAAACACCATTCAATATCACAAACAGTTGGAAGTGGCATTCTTTTGGCTAAAAGAAACAATGGGTCATATGGCAAGGAAGGAGAGAGGATATGTGCTTCACTAGGATTACAAAGAAGTTCAATAAAGCAGGAATACACCCAATTTAATGATCGCTTCCCTCCTCCTGGACGGCGTTTGAGCAGTAGGATACCAAAGGAATTAATTGGTGATTTTCTTGAGGTATGCCCATGCTAATCTCCTTGTAGATGTATCTTTAGGTACTTTGTTCTTGATGCATAGTTATAGACCTATATTTTCTGTTCTCTTACTTTTCTGATTTGTCTTTCAAGGTTTGGGAATTTCTTTGGCGTTTCCATGATGTTCTTGGCCTTAAAGAACCATTGTCATTTGAGGAACTTGAAGATGAGCTTATAGAGCCATGGTCCAATGGTGCTACCTCCTTACACAAGTTGGAAAAGGAAATCCAGGAAGGTAGTTACTCAACTGCACAAAGAACTGAAAGCACAGTTGGTAGGAACAGATCTTCAACTGGTGAGTCTGATTTATTGGCTGCTGAAGGGGAGAATCCATTGATATTCATACCGATGGAGACAATATGTTTGAAGGAGGCTGCTCAAGCTCGAGCAGCATCACGCACTTATAAAAGATGCACTGGAACTGCATTAACAAAGATCCACACATCACTGCTTAATGCATTGGTTGGTGAGCTACAATGCAAGGCTGCGGCAGTTGCTGATCCAACTTTTGATTCCGGTGACATAAAATCCCGGAGGGGAAAAAGGAAAGACATGGACAACACATTGCCTTTGAAAAAATCAAAAATTGACATGCTTCCGGTTAATGAACTGACATGGCCAGAATTAGCTAGGAGATATATTTTAGCTTTCTCTGCTATGGATGGTAGCCTGGATTTCTCAGAGATCTCCATGCGGGATGGTGCAAAAGTGTTTCGCTGTTTACAGGGCGATGGTGGAGTTCTTTGTGGCTCTCTTGCTGGAGTTGCTAGCATGGAAGCAGATGCACTGGTAAGAAATGAAAGTAAATTTTTTCTTCTCATTAATGTGAGACATTTTTTTTATAAATATTTCATACTTATCGAATGTTTCATACACTCAGCCATCGATTTTTTTTTAATGAAAGTTGGGATTCCCCTTATTAAGTTAATAGGATCAACGATCACATTGCCAAATCTTCCCAAGCTTCAAACTCCAAATTGAGGTAAAAAGCCTCATCAAGACTTCCATATTACAACGTTTGAGGTTCATGTTTTAACACTCCCCTCCATTATTTACATTAAGAATGAGGATAGGATCACTGCCACCACTCATGATGTATGAGAAGGATCACTGGAAGAATTATAAATGTTATGAAATTTTGAGATTCTGATGGTTTGTGGATGCTCCAATGCTTCTTGACTGGATGCTCCAAGTTGAGAAGTTAATGGATTTTTTAAGTGTTCTCTTAGAGCACCGTGTTGAGCAAACTAAATTTGGCGGAGTTCAACCAATTTTGTTGAGCAACCTAGCGGAGGGGATCGTTTTTGAAGGATTTCTATAATCTTGTAGAATTATTTGACGAAAAAGCCATTGGGTAGTGAACAACTCCACAAAACCGATTCTTTATAATCCAGTTCCAAGGACACAAATAATATCATCCGCCTCCATATCATTTAGATTTCTCTGGAATCTGGGGCACCAAATGATGGAATTGAAACTACAAGTGATAGAGTCACATACCATATCGTTCTTGTTTGAATCCACCAAAAATAGATTAGGGAGAGGGTCTCCAGGGATCACCATTTAGCCATTTGTCTTTCCAAAATGTGTTTCAACCTCATTTTCAGGTTTAAGGATGATTTCCTCCTTGAATGCTTTTGCCACCTTAAGGATATGCCATCAAACAAATGAGAGTTGGGCCCTCGGATTAGGCTTAAGCATCAGACACGAGCAACCATCGTTGCACTTCTCTCTAATGACGCGACCCCAAAGTGAAATGGGTTCCACAAGCCATCTCTAAAGCCATTTCATCATGAGTGTGGTTCATATTGTGGAGATCGAAAACTCCCATTCCACCCTCCACCTTTCGCAACACTCATGATCTTACTTGATCAAATAGACACCATGTCCATTATCCTTGCTTCTGACCCAATGGAATCTCCGTCTTATTTCCGCTGTCTTACAAAGGATTCCTTCTTATTATCTCTGTCAAAAATCATTTTAACCAGGTAACCATTTTCCAAGGACATATACACCTTTATCTGCCCATTTCTTACTGTCAATGAAATCACCTTCAAATATTTCACTTTTATTTTGTAATTGCATGATTGCATTTACATTCTAAAAGCACTTGAAGGGATGTAGACTTGGAAATACCAATAAATTTAGAGACAATGGAACTTGTACTCTATGAGCATCCCTTGATGCACCTCCAACAACAGTGTAACCAGAATTATCCAATGCTCCCATGAAATTTTTACTTGAGAGTGAGCTTGGCAACCATGTATGTCACCATGTAGATAATTTATGTCACGTTTTGGTTCATTAAAGATTGGGGTGTTTTTAGTGTGGGGGCAATGAGTGTGTCATTGGTGGGAGGGCATATTGTAATTCAAGGGTAGTCGCTTCATGGTTGTTGTTGGGTGGCATGGTGTGAGTAGAGACCTCTTCTATTCCTCCCTACTGTGTGATCTTTTTTATGTTTATTGCCTTTGTATTTTGGGCATTTACTTCTCTTAATATAATTGAGATGGGAGGCCTACCATTTGCTCAAAAAAAAAAAAAAAAAAGGATAGAAAGCTTTCACATTGTTTAGGTTTTAAAGTTTGAGCGGAGATTTTTATAGCTTGACAGATAAACCTGAAAATTAGGATTTTAAGGAAATGTAAAGATCCAGGAATGGATGTTGTTTTCAAGTGAACTCTCAAGAAGCTGAATAAAGACATTTAACATCTGATGGTCTGTAAAAATAAAAGGTAGTGCACAGCAACATCCAAATTATCCTTGCCACAGGGCACAAGATGAAGAGATGCTCCGTGGTTTCCATGAAAGCTTCCTATTTGATGTGAAGATGATCACACAATGTGGTCGATGAAAAGCAATTGTAGCAGAAGAGGGACCATGTTGAAAGATTTCCTAGGTCTATGATCTGATTAATACATCACTCTGATGAGGATAAAATTAGTGACCTGAATCTTATAGGAGTGATTCTTCCTAGTACAATGCGTGACAAAAGTTTTTGGTCCACCATTTAAAAATAACATATCTGTAATTGTTATCGTGGTCTTGGGTTATTGGAATAGATCCGGATTTGGCATAGTGTTTATTGTCTGGCATGTACTTTATCTCTTATATGATTTAACAAGCATTTCTTAATTTAGATGTGAATATATATTATTAGTGCTTTTAGCATACGAATTGACTGAACCATTATTATCTGATACAATAGAAGTTCGAAGGATATTTGTTGAGCCACCTGAGTGGGGATGTTTAAATATGATGGCAATAAAGGTTAAGAGCAGTTTTTTTTTCATAAGCTATAACTTAAGTGTGTTCTAGCTCCTAAAACATGATTTATATATTGTTTGGTCCCATTTTCCTTTTGTGATTCAGAAAGTTGCTTGTCTATATTCTTCGTAAACTTTCTTATCGTATAAAAGGTGGTACTATATGATCTTCAATTCTTGAGACTGTAAAGATCTTCTAGAGATTCTGGTAAGCTTTAACTGCTTGGATGCCAAAATAAGTAATTTTTTTGTTAAAATTCCTGAATTTTCTCCACAATGATTCGTCATTACATATGGTAATTTGATGACTTTTCTGTTCTGACATAATCTATGTATGACATTTAGGCTTCTTACCTTTTGCATTTTACATGATGCCTACTCTTCATCAATGTTCTTTGGCATGTGTGTGTCCTGTTAATATAACTGTACCTGGCTAGTATGACCAGTGCATCTGATCTGTTTATGGGCTTAGTAATGATGTAGCTGTTTTCGAAATTATATTTCACTTGTATTAGAACCTCAGTATGTTCACTGAATGTAGAACTAATTTGTTTGATTCTCAGCTACTTGCAGAGGCGGAAAGCAAAATCTTTCCTGGTTCTGTAAATTGTGAAACTGAAGTCAAGGCTGTAGACTGTAAACTTTATGATACATCTGGATGTAGTGAGACAAGCACAACAAATGGTGGTGATATTCCTGAATGGGCTCAATTGTTGGAGCCTGTGAGAAAATTACCCACAAATGTTGGAACCAGGATCAGAAAGTGCATCTATGACGCTCTTGATAAAAACCCACCCGAATGGGCAGGTGATGTATTGAAGCATTCAATCAGTAAGGAGGTCTACAAGGGCAATGCGGCAGGTCCGACTAAGGTGAATGCTCTTTTTCTGTATTCATGAAAATCTTTGGAAGCACGCGGGTGCTAGGATTCAATTTTGGCTTGCTCACTCTTTGTTCTCTGCTTCATACTTCCTTCACTATTTTGTCCATTTTTTCTATTTATCTTATCTTGATGTAGCTTTTCATTAGCCAATGAAAAATTCATTCTTCTTGCATCCTTAAATAAATGTCACTGGATCATGTAGATTGATCAGTAGATGAACCAAACAGCTGCGTTTAGGTATGAATTAATACTGTTGAAATATTGATGCCAAAAATTCATGAAACATAGTTTTCTTCCTTTTTAGCAGAGGCAGGCAGGTACAAGGAGTTTTTTTTCCGACTTTCTTATGACAATGGTTGGCTATTAATCTCTGAAGAAAATGTTTATTTTATTAATTTTTGTTTCATGTTAGCTATCTCTGCTTTCGATGTGAACTAGATATCGACAAGACATGAGAGGTGCCATATTCTATTGTGTTGAAGGTTTTAGCCTTATTGCTGTCATGAATTTCAAAAAGTAAAGAGAGAGATTTGTGGGTTGTACTTTTGTTGCTTCTCTTTATGATTTCTGGCTACGCGTAATTGGATCATTTCATTTAATTCTTCTAGGGGTGGAGGGAAGAGGTTCTTTGTGGTTTCCTCGGTCGTGCATGTGTAGTTGCAATTTTTCTTGGCATTTCTGTTTTATCTCATTTGAAGGAGATTGGAATGAATGGATGATGAACTGAATTCAGTTAAAACTTCTTTCTCTGCCCCTCTCTGCTTTCTTCTACCCATGTGTTTGTAGTGGTGTCTAGCTCTCTTGTTTTCCTTTCCCTATCAGTTATTTCCTTCCTGTCTCTTGAATGTCTTTCTTCTCCTTTGTTTCTTCTTTTCCTTATCCATTCTGTTCCTTAAATTTATATCAGTTGAAAATTGATATATTTCCCTAATAAGGAACTGGGGATGCACTATTCTTTCTTTTTCTTGGGTGTGGATTTATCTTTACCTCCTCTTGTATTCTCATATTGATGAGTTCTATTGGTTCATGTTGTATAACTCTCTATCTCTTATGTCTGTGTATGTTCTTTTCATATGGTATAGAATTTTGGGTTCCAATTTAAGTACTAAACTGATCATATAATGATATAAACCTTTGCATCTCTATAGAAATCCTCCTTGTCCTTTTATATTTCTGATATTAATAGTCCTGGTGAAGATCTTATTGTCATTACAAGTCTTGAATGCTATTATACTGAATTATAATCATCTAGCTGAAGTGCTTACATCTTTGATTATTTTGGTATGTGGCACATGCTTGTTAGCGATAACGCCGAATTAATGAATAATTTGTGTATTAAATGCGGATTAAAAAGAAAAAGTTTTAAACCCATATTGATTGCGCCTTAAAAGAAAAGTACGTGTTTTTACCGAATTAAGCACGTATTACGTGCATTAAATGCGTATTAAACATGTATTAAACGCATTTTGACTTTTTCTAAATTTTTTATGCACTTGAAGTTTGAACTATAATATAGTAGATGTCGATGTTAATTTTGATTAATTTGCTTGGCCTAAAGTATTATGTTTCAAGTCTTAAACATTTAAGGATTGTTAATTTTCTATTTATTTTTTATTTTTGAATTTTTTCCGTCTTTTTCCTGATTTTTTCCCGAATTTTACCGTATTGAGAATTATTGCCCCTGCTGCATTTTTCCCGAATTTTACCATACTGAGAATTTTACCGTAAAGTACTATCCAACTCTCTGTTATTAATGATGTGAAAGATCCCTTCCACTGTGGTTAGACCTTCAATCCTTGGGATTTGAATCCCTGACCTCCTTTTTGGAGGTAGGGGGTGTTACCTGGCTAATCAAAGCCCAGTTTGCCTTGTCTAAAAAAAAAAGCCCAATTTTCCATTTATACAAACTTGTTTGTTGGTTCATTGTTTGATTATTCTTCTGATTTGATGCCGCTGTTTTCATAGCCTCATAAACATGTATGACGTTCTTTGAGAACTTGCATGTATCCCAATGGTCAGTGGCTGACTTGCTGTTGCCTGGTGAATACTTTCAATCTTGGGACTTGTGATGTACTTTGTTATCAAAGAACAACTCTTTCAGGCTAGCAAAATACTCTTCTTCTTGTTTTTTTTTAACTGACCATGGTTTTGGGGCATGAATTTCGATTTGAGACATGAGTTTTGGCTTTGTTTTAGTTTGGTATCATGGGTGATGAATTGCCTCTAAGGTGAATGCAGATGTTTGAGAAGTTACTCTATGATGATTTATAGGTAAATTAATTCCTGATCATTGCCCAACTCTTGATTCCATTTTTGGGGATGCTGTCTGTATTTGGTTGCAACTTTCCGGTATGTGATCAAATTTACTAGGAAAGTTTTTGTGCTAATTCCTTTTTCCGTGAAAAAGCAAGTGTCCCAATTTTATATAATCTGGAAATCAACAAACACTAAAATAGTTGAAAAATAAACATAAGCAAAGAAAAAGTAAAACAGAGGGGGACACTCTCTTTAAGCAGTAATTTTTAGCTTCTAGTCTGTGTCTATACACGCCTTAATAGCCCATGCATTTTGTTTATAGCCCTTTTTAGCATATAATAACTTATCATTTCTAGCCAGCCGTACTGCTCAGCATACAGCATGAGGCAGCATCAGTACAGTTTTTCATTTCTTACTCCTATCACCTTTCTTTCAAATCCAATTCTTGAACCATGAACATGCTTGATTAATATCTTGAGTCCTTAAAAAGGATCAAATGAACAATACATATATGCTGAAACTTATTTTTCCTTGTGGTTTATTGCATTTTTCTAAGATTAGGTTTCAATTTTCTGAGGCTGATTTTGATTTCTTGTGTTATGAGTTGATCAAATGAAATTCGAAGTGGGTGAGAGACCACACAAGACAATTTTCTGAATTTTTTTTTTCTGACCCCATGATTTTGGTAACTTTTTATTAGGAGTTGATGTTTACTTTATATGTGGGAGAGAGACTATATTGGAGGTAATTCCTGAAATTGTTTTCTGGCATTGGTGATCCATTTTTATGTATAAACTGAGTTTCAGCCTATCTACAGCAGAAGGTTCAGTTGATTCTGTGCTGTGACAAAATAAACCCTTTCCTGAAATGTGGGAACATCAAACTTGAATATGTTTTGCTTTAAATTATGATTTTATACTCACTACAACTTCCTGTATTTGTATCCATGTCTATATCTCTAGTGAACTTTTATTAATTATATTTGTAGTCACTAATTCCTAGTTATTTTCTTGTCATTGCTTGTGGTACTAGTTATTTCATAGAGTTTCTTTTTGTAGAACTGGACAATTTTTATCATTCTCATTCAGTTTATAACTCTTTTAGACATCCTTCCGTTCATCATGAGGTTAACTATTTTTGCTGCAGTAAATGTTTCTCTATTGTGATCGTTAATTTATTAAAATATTTTTCATTGCTTGATTGCAGAAAGCAGTTATTCATGTGTTGAATGTGGTTTATGGTTACGAGCGGGATAAAGTTATTAAGGAAAGAAAAGGGAAAAAAAGGGTTCAGTGTCGAGTAGAATTTCAGATTCCATTATGAAACAGTGTCGGCTTGTACTACGCCTTGCCACTAATGCGGATGAAGGCAAAGTTTTTTCTAATTTGTTGGGATCTACATTATTAAATGGTAATGATAATGAAGAAGAAGGGATTCTTGGTTCACCTGCTATGTTTCCTCGCCCTCTAGATTTTCGTACGATCGACCTAAGATTAGAAACCGGGGCTTATGGTGGATCTCATGAGGCTTACCTTGAGGATGTCCGTGAGGTATATTTCTCTTTGCTCTGCATTTGGTTTAATATTGACTTATTTATTCCAGTGTGATTGTAATCTAAGTTTTATAAATCATTATGTTTATTCTTATACATGCAATCATGCATAAATACCAGGATTTTGTGCACACTGATCTATGACTACCTCACTTACCTAATGCACATTTTTATGTTTTAATTTGCACAAACTCTGTATTTTTTTTGTGATTTGATTTAGATTTAAATAAAGTGGTTCATTTGTGATTTTTAAGGATTTGGAATATGTATCGGACTGGTAAACTCTGGGAACTATCCATTATGATTTGGTAAAAATGCAGATAATGATTCACTTGTGGTTCGTTGAATATACAAGGATCTGATGGATACATGGAGGACACTTTGTTTTGAAGGTTTATGAATTATGATATTTACCTTGTTTTATGATGCTCAATAGTCAAAATGCCCCAATCAGTCTTAGATTTTCTATGTTGACGATGATCTTAGCATGCGCAGGTGTTATGAATGACAATAGTTGTAATATAAATGATTTATTATGCAATTGAAAACAATGGATCTTAGAGAATATCTGTGGACCTGTTAATTGACCACAAGAAAACACCATGGATGTTTAAAAATATCCATGGATCTTCACAGCCACGTCCACTTTGTTGGTGCCAAACAGAACGAAAGTTGTTAAGAAATGCTAAAAAATAAATATTGTACTTTGATGCCTTAATATGAATATATATTGTAACATATCTTGCTGTATCTGAAGGATTGATCTGATACTGACTGATATGGGTATGGACAAATACATGCTAAATGTTGAATGCATCTACTGTTTTGGTAATTTCAGAAAGTGATAAGGAACGTATGATCCATTTAGTTTATGACAATTTTAAATAAACAGGTCATTCAAGGGGAATTTGTCTGTGTGCAATTTCTTGATTAAGATTGAATGATGGAAGTCAATGGAGGCCTATCCATTTACTGTTGGTTCTGTTTTACATTCTCTTTTTTGTAGTTTGAATGCTACACTGGAAGAAATACACTGGGAGCACTATGCTTTGCAAAAGCAAGGAAATACGAAGAAAAAAAAAATTAATAGAGAAAGCAATATAAGTGAATACAGGAGTGAAGGAATTTATCCATTGTGTACATTTTGAATCCTTGTGATTAGATGTCCTCACCTGAGCCATTCCACTAACAATTTTTTGTTTCCAATCAACATTTACTCCCTCTTGGCCAGCACTGCTACTCTGCTTTCATTATTGGAGGACTTCCTTTCACATAGGTCTTAATATTTCCCTCTTATCCTTGTTGGGTTGTTTAAATAATTTCAGATATGAGCATCAAATTTCTTCATGCACCCCGCGCCTTCCAACTATGTATATGGGCTGAAAAGTCTTAATATTATCTACAGTTATCCTGCCTACATGGCATATCTTCAGTTGAAAAGGGTATCTATCCCTATTGGATTCTCCTGAATTTTAGATGATTTGGTGGATGGGGTGGGGTGCATTTAGGCCTGTCAACGGGTCGGGTCGGGCCAGATCGGGTGACTCAGACCCGACCCGGTGGACCCAATGAAATGAGGACCTGGGAAGATGGTAGGGATGGAGATGGCGGTTGGCATGACGGCGTCGGGCCATCGTCGTGACTGGGTCAGCGTTGGGTAGGGGGAGATGAAGTGGGTTAGCAAAATGAAATCAAACAATAAGAGGAAGAAAAGGGCTAGCTTCTTTTGTCAAGCTAGCCATAGATGAAACATCACAACAGTTGGATATTGGAAGGTGTTCAACAGAGAGTCAGAGAGTAGAGTAGAGTATCACTGTTTTTGCATATTCATGGTATGCTTGATCTGAATGGAGGCCGGAAGGGTAACTGGCGAGAGAGAGAGAGAGAGATGACAGAGTTTTAGGGAGAGAAGTGGTGGCGGTAATGGAGATCAGCGAAAGAGCGAACGGTGGAGACCATCTGTGGGGGCGACGGCACTGGGAAACCAAATAGGGAAATGGAAAAAGGAAAATGAAACCCTAGACTAGATTGGTTGAAAGGGTTTTTCACATACATAATAAAAATAATATATTATATGTTTAATTGGGTTTGGGTCAAACACACGCTCATATCCTGACAGCCCACTAATAAAATCAATTGGGTTGGGCTAGGGGATAGTCCACAGATATGGATCACTAATTTATACAAGGGTGGGTCAATCGGGTCTGGGTCCATAGGATCGGGTCGGGGGATACCCGGACCATCTCATTTGGATGGTCGGGTCCTTCGGGTCGGGTCTTGGGTCCTTTGGGTCGGGTATTTTACGCCTTTTATCGGGTCGGGTGCGGGTTGGATCCTGGTCGACTCGTGACCCGTTGATAGGCATTGTATTCATACACTTTTATATTCACTATTCACCTCAGGGTGTACATTGTCATGGTTATTTTTGATTAACTGATTAGTATTGATGTGCGGCAGTGAGAAATCATAATTTTTTTAGTGATATTGCGTCATGGCTTCTTAATCTATGCCATAATAATTCACAAAATTTTCAATTAAAAATGACTATTAAATTTGTTACACAAACCGAAAATATAGGAAAAAACTGAGAACTAAAATGTTGAAATAACTAACAGGCCCGCATGGAAGCCACTTCAGGCAACTGTATTCCTGCATGTTTTAACAAATGTGTTTTGCTTCTTGATTCTTTAATTATTTGATAGAGAAAGAAATTAGAATTGCAGCTGATTTGTTGCAAAATTAAATGCATTCTTACAAATTATGTTGTCATTGTTGAGTCTCATTTCTTTACTGAGTTTGATTTACAGGGAAGACGTGTGTATGAGTGAGGCGTGATGTTTTCTATGATGGTAGAACTGGTAGAACTTCGGTCATTGTCTAATTGTGATTTCTGTTGGTAGGTTTGGAAAAATATACGCACATCTTACGGAGATAAACCTGATCTGATGGAACTGGCTGAAAAATTATCACAAACTTTTGAGTCGCTATACGAAGAAAAGGTTCTAATTTTATTCCTTTCTTCATTCTAGTACTTTAATTTCATTGCCTTTTTAAGTCTATTAGTTAAAATTTTCATGCCATCTGGCTGCTCTCAATCAATATGAAGTGGCTGAAAATTTATCACGAAATTCGGAGTTTCTATATGAAGAAAAGGTTCTACTTTTATTCCATTCTTCATTCTAGCCTTTTTAAGTCTTTGGAGAGCTACTATTATTAGTTGATATTTCATGCCATCTAGCTGCTGTCAATCAATATTATCTGCATAACTCTCTTGTGCTGAGAATTTAAACATGAAATGGCTTTGGAAATGCATTTGTTTGTCATTTTCCACATGAATGTCCATATTGCTTATTACTCAAAGATGGATATATATATATATATCGATATGTTGCAATCTTGAGTTTCATCTCGGTGGGCTTTGGATGCCTCCGGTGGAACCTACGGACTATGAGTTTTGTGGTTTTGAGGTGTCACAAATGTTCTCGATGGGCTCCGGAGGAACCTATGAACATGGGTTTTGTGGTGCCTTGCCGGACATAATATGTAGACCAGCTATTCCTTTTATGTCCGGCAGCCAAACTTGTATGGAGAGCTCTGGGGGAGACAATGGGTATCAACTACAACTTCTCAACCCTTGATCAATTTTGGGAGGCACTTAAGAAAAGAAAGAGACATAAGTAAAAAAAAGAAGCAAAAATCTCTCAAATCCTTGTCCCTTTGGCGGCTTGGGTGATTTGGCTTGCGAGAAATCGAGTTGTTTTCCAGGGTGATATCTTTTGTTTCGAAAGGTTTGGGATAACGTGGAGAGATTCATTTCAGATTGGGGCCACTTATGTGCAAGCGCCTCCAACATTTGTTTCGAGTGGGGAGACTTGTAATCGAGGAGTAAATTTGTTTTTTCCATGTGGAGTGAATGCAGTCATCTTGTCTACCTCTTCGTTCCGGTGTTCCCGTTTTCTTTTGCTGCCATCCATTAGCGAGCTTTCTTTTTCGGGCTATATACTAGACTTTTTCAACTAGTGAATGGCATAACCTTTTATATTAAAAAAAGGTGGCATGAATTGTGTAGGATTTATAGAGCCGAACCCAAACTATTGGTCGACTAAATCTTGTCGAGTCTAGTGGTCGAGGTAGTTCAGTTGTTTCATGCATCTCTTTCATATTTACTGTTTTCTGTAATTACTTTAAATCCAAACATCTCTTTCGTATTTTTTGAGCTTTGTACAAGTTGGACACAAAGGATGTGGGTAGTTTTTAGTTATGGATGCATCCTCATTTTTTTAAATTAATTTAAATATAATATATTTATTTATTAATTTATTTATTGTTTTTTTTATAGTGTAAATGGTAGGTAGTCGCCCTCATTTATATTAAATGGAGAGAAAGCCCAAAAGGGACACAAATTAATTTATTCATTGTTGTATCACCATGTTTGCGTTCCTGTCTGTATGCATTCCATGTCCATGTCCTGTGCTCAATAGTTTCCCACATATAATGTAATTTGCTGCCATACATAATAGAACGTTAAAGAGTCCATGGCAGTGGTAGAACTTTACAAGTGATTGAATTGTTTCTGAGTTTTTTTTTTTAAATTCCTCACATCCAAAGAAAAGTCAAACAAGATAGTTTTTTAATTGAGGAATCAAGCTTCTAATAACCAATAAATTTATAAAACTTATTTTCTCATCAGAGATTAGCGTGATGCCTTGATTGAAATATGTAATGTGATCTCAAAACTCACCTTGCTGCCATCGTCAATTTATCACAATAAAAAAAAATAACTTCACCCTTTTGCTGATGTGTTTTCAAATGTTTTGGGTATCTGGACTTGTTGATCTTCTTGGCATTTATTAACTGCAATGTCAAGATAACTATAGACGGAGTCCAATAAATGTGCCTAGTGGAGGACTCTCTAGTGTGGCAATAGTCTGAATCTGTGCATAGTTTGAAATGCACACACTTTGGGATCTACGTGCTTATTTTGCAAGGACGTTCATTGTTGATAGGCTGTCATGAGTAACCATCTGGGCTCTCCCATTCACCCCAGTGCTATAATGAGTAGATTTGCTGCAATGTGTCATGGATATGTGGTGGTCCAGGGACCCCCCTTCAGATAATAATTGAGGAGGCCCTCCTCGTCAACACATATGCACGTGTTCTAATATCCCCGATCCATCACACATTGCAAACTTAGTAGAATGGCCCACTGCTAAGGGAACTAGTACACTTTTATGTCCTTTAATCTTTTTTGGCTTGAACTAACTTGAAATATAATTGTTATAAGGATTTTTTTGTGCTAGTGAAAATAAAAGTGAGGTTAAATGTTCATTTTCCCTTTGTCGCAAGTCCCAGATGGGAGATAATTCCCCCTAGAATTCATTATATTCTTGTCTTATTCATCTCAAATCGGAGGTAACTTGCCATGTTGGGAAGTTGTTTTCCCTTTGATAAATGTTCTCTCTTCTCTGTTCTCTCTCTTCTTATTCCCTTCTTGGACCAAATCAAGAGTTTCTTGTTGTCATTGGGCTATTATTCAATATGTCTACACTCCAACACCCTCTCTGTAGCAACAAACTCCAATCTTCACAGGTTGTGGGTCTGATGAGCCGTGATGATTATTTATGTTGAACCATTGCACAATAACAAATATCAAAACTACTTTGAGTTTGAGTCAGTTTGGTCGACGGTTATATACTTCTAGCCATCACATTTAATTTTCTCATAACTGCCTTGATTGTGTTGGCGTCTCGGTTTATTGAGATCCCACAGCTACAATATTCAAGCTGTCAGTTGCAACTGAGTGAGTTGATAACTTGACAAGTGGAGAGGCTTCTCCTTTATTTTTTTGTTTTTTTTTTGGGGGGGGGGGGGGGGGTGTGGGGGGTGGCAATAATTTTGATCATCGCCCAGCCGAGGCATGTGGTTGGATATGGCACAGTTGGGAGCCCATCAGTCTAAATATTGAGTGTTGCTAGGTGTGACGCAACTGGGGGACTTGATGATTACAACTTTCTAGTTGTTGATGGCTGGCAAGGTTGGGTTTCTCAATGGTAGTCGAAGGTTTTCTGTTGGACACTGATAACCATGCTACATCATTTTTTTCAGGTTAGA
Source organism: Acorus calamus (assembly GCA_030737845.1). NCBI lineage: Eukaryota > Viridiplantae > Streptophyta > Magnoliopsida > Acorales > Acoraceae > Acorus > Acorus calamus. Next base: position 6,856,392 of record CM060874.1, on the reverse strand, counting down.
GAATTCACCTTTGAACTAGAATGGTTTCAACTGTCTGAGTTGGTCCCTTGCTAAAATCCTTGCTATGTTGATGAGTCACGAGCAACTGAGGAATGATTATTAATTATTATTCCAACAGAAGTCACCAAGGGCCTTTGCAGATGAAGAGTAAAACATTGCTCTTCAATATGTTTTTCTGACCATCATATACTCTTGCTTGATCAAATTGCATGGTCTCCCCAAAAGTATATGGCATGCGTCCATAGGAATGACGTCAAAGATATATTCATCCTTATAATGCCCAATGGAAAAGAAAATCCACCAATGTTTTATTATGTATACCTTGGGTCCCTTTTGTATCCAAGTAAGAGGATAAAGCTGATGATGTGATTCTCTGGAAATTGAAGCTTTGATACGGTCAGTGGTGTGAAAGATTGCTTTTTTGAGCCAGAGTTTGTGATCCTTCTATTTCGGGGTGATGTACATTTGTGAGACTAATAGCAGCTCTCTTTGGTCGCCTTAAATGTCTTCATTGCCAGGTTTTGATGGTGGAGATAGTTGTTTATCAACTGGTTATTCGGGTGTTGTATCATTGGTTAGGTTCTCTATTCTTTCAATTAGGAGGCTTTTACCCAAACAATCACTTTTTTTCGACATTTAAACAATTGATATCCTATCATTGCATTTCTAGCAAGTCCCTGGAAGATTTGCTGGTCCCACCAAGGTTAATTGATTCAGGTTCTAAGTTTGTGGCTCTAGAGTTCTATTTATCATGCATCAAGGTGTGTTGGCAATCTACTGTGTGTCGTCTGTGATGCTTGTGACACTGTCCATTTGGTTAAGGGTGTTTTGTATGGTACCGTGACATGAGCAACTTCTCATTGTTTTGGAGATAAATGCATAATACCAATCAATTAAACTTGGAGGTATACTCTAATGCAGATTGAGAAATAGATTGAAAAAGAAGAAGATAATTTTAAGGAAAGTCTCTCATTGTAGCTTTTAGAAGCTCCTATGTTTGGATGAGTTTTTTATTTTTTATTTTTTAATGATAATAGACGTAACGCTATTTCATTAGAAACATGGACTACGCCCAAAGAATACAATACAGAAAGCAAAAAAAGGCAACCAGGAGAAGAGGGGTCAGTAGAAGAGATTTCTACGTGTTTGTTATGTCACAACAGATCTATGTGCGTTCTCATCCACCATGATGCTACATGTTTGTCAAGCATGTAATGAGTTTCAATCAATGCTCGGCGAGAGCATTATGGAACTCAATAAAATCCTCGACTTGAAATAGCTAACTGAGGGACCCCTCTGTTGTAGATCTCCATGAAACATCAAGATTTGTATGATAACGGTGTTCCTCCAATGATCTTTCCTACCAGGAGTAGTTATGTGTGTCCACTCGTCCTTTAGATGGATCATGAAATGGATTGGTGAATGATTGATATGAAGCGTTGTCACGAGGGTGTATCTACTTGAGGTCGTTTCTCATGTCAGAGGCTCTAGTCTCGATGAAGACCAACGTTGTGATTGCCTTTTAACATTATCCAGATGCTTCTACATGTTCGAGTGTTTGCTTCATGTTACCCACCATCATAACGATGTTTTGCACTTATCTCATTAGCTTGTCTTTCATTGAATCTTTGCCTTCTCAATTCACTTCAGCGTCTACTGCGACACCACATTGTCTCATCATTTCATCGTGTCAGGATCACTCCTTGATCTTTCCCAACACGAACGGATTCTCATCTTTGACACTGGATATAGCAATGTCGTTATTGATTGAATAAAATAAAAAACCTAGAAAAATAGGATGTCTTTTCCGTTGTCGAACATGTCCTGTTTATAGGTCTCTAAACCGACTTTTTACAATTCATATTTGGGTTAGTTACAGTTGACAATCCAACGGTCGCGGTGTCAACATATACCTGTGGCTACTTTCTTAAAGTCATCTTCTTCATCAAACCTTGATTTGCCACGGTTCTCAGTTAGTTGAGCCCAATGGTAATTTATGTTGATCCACAACACAATAACAAACCTTGAAATTGCCCCGGGTTTGAATTAGTTTGGCTGATAGTAATATATACTTCCAGCCGTCGCATTTAATTACCTCAAAAACACCTTTGTTGCGCTGGAGTTTGTGTCGGTTAGATTGAACAATTACAATTTTCAAGTCGCCGATTTCTACTAATTGATTTGGTGGCTCAACGATCACTTTGCGATGCACGTTGAGAGGTTTGTCTTGGAAGAGGTTTCATGGTTTAATTCTGAGATCTTCAGGCTTATGGGGTCCAATTTTTTTTTGATTGGTCATAGTTGTCTGGGTGGCTAGGCGAGCCTAGGTGGTGGCGCTTAATTAAGATTTTATTATTTAAATTGGTAATTATATTAAAGTTATTTATCTGTTTATCCATTCTTTAATTTTTTCAAGAATACTACTTAAAATGAAGAAATGTTATTTATAAATAAAGAACATATGAAAGTAATTTATTGGTGCATGTCCATTTCAACAAAATTAATATAATCTAACCCTAGTAGTATTAAAGAAGGAGAAAAGGGGGAAGAGATTGAGGGAGAATGAGATAAGAGTTCAGAAATTTTGAAGAGAGATAGGAGGGAGAGATAAAAAATCAATAGAGACTCACTTGGGACTGGGAGAATTCGCTGCACCATTGACCGCAGGGTAGGTGATGTTTCAATCTTTTGATCATGTTTTTGTTATTTTGTCTTTTATTTTTAAGGTTAGGCGAGAGATTGGGCGGGCTAGGCGTGATTAAGGCGGGCTAGGCGTGATTTAGAGGGGTAGGCGGGCCTAGGCGCCCGCTTAATTAACATGCTATTAGGCGGGCGGTCGCCTAGGTCTATCTGGACTGCCTAGTCGCCTAGGCGGTGCCTAGGCGTCGCCCAGACAACTATGGAGTTGGTGCACTAATGGGTGTGATGTAGTTTGGGGCTTGATGGCTGGTTGCAAAAGACTGTGTTACTGGGTGACGATAAGGGTGGGGGTGGGCACTGGGCAGGTGTCTCAACAATTTCTATCTTATGGTCATCGCTAGGTTTAGTATGATGAGGATTCTGATGATTAGAGTAGGGGAACTCAGGGGGTCTTTTGTTGAACACCAATAATCATGCTGGATCAAATGGTGATTACATACCTTCTTGCAAATATGCAAGTTTTTGTTTTTTCCTCATTTTTACAAGGTGGACATGGAGAAAAAAATGGTCAAAAGGAAAATTACTCTCCGCCTGACCTCTTTCTCAAGGGAGCCCAAGTCAAATGGAAATTTGAATTTCTCTAGGATTGTTTTTAAAGACACTTTAAATATTAGATGAGTTTGTTCTATTAAACAGATTGTTAATGCTAGAAGCCCCAAATAATAGGAAAAATTCCCTTGATGTTGTTTTTCATGGCAAGGACATCTAGTGATTCATTTTCCAGGTAGAAGATTACTGGAAAAGAAATGTAGCATGTTATATATGTATGGGGTTAGAATTATGTATTTTGAAGCGGTTTCTATATCATGTAGGAATATTGATCTTTTATCTAGAATTATGGGTGAATAATTCCAGTCTTTTTTTTTTGTGTGTGTGTAATTGTTGACTTCAAAATTTTGCATGTGGAAACCCATGTGACCTGGTTAGTGAAGTACCCTTAATTGTTGATATTGTCTTATTAATTACAAGGAAAAAAATTTACAGTGGTGAACTTGGGAATATTAATCTGCATGATTGTTAATTGTCATTATGTCCGTCAACTGATGGAGAAAGTGTACTGATATGATTTTTTCGGGTAGTGGAGAGGCTGTACATTTGTTTTTTAGTTGTTAAACTCGTGCTGTCATCCTATGGCATTTTGCTGTTTGCCAGGTTCTCACTAATATATTGCACAGGTGCTCAACCTTGTCCAAAAAAGGACAGACAATGCCGATGGTGAATCTTCAAATGCAGCAGCACCGAAATCCCCAGATGAGGATGTTCCTAAAGCTAATTGGGAATCAGGAATTTGCAAAGTTTGCGGCATAGATAGAGCTGATAGCAGTGTCTTGCTGTGTGATACCTGTGATTCTGAGTATCATACTTATTGCTTGAATCCCCCACTTGCAAGAGTTCCTAAAGGAGATTGGTATTGTCCTTCATGCACCGTCCAACGCAAAGCTCAGGGCACATCCCCTCTCGATCAAGGTGTTAATCTGCGTTCACAGGGTAGGCCGCTGGGTGATGAAACTCGTGCCTTCCTTGTGGCACTCAATTTTCTTGCGGATAGAATGGAAAAGGCGGAATATTGGGAATTCAACATAGGAGAGGTTTGTTTACACTGATGGATTATTCTCTTTGGTTCATTCTCATTTTTGAATTTGCTAAAATGCTTGTAGTGCTGTGAATTATTCTATAGCTTTTTTTTTTAATAGCATGTCTGAAACTTCTCAATTGTTTTGCCATTGCTTTTACGTGCTTGCTTGGAAATCTGGGTACAAATTTAGGCAGATGATTTTATTCATTATGTTTTCATTGCAACTGAAACAAGCTATATCGATAAGGATCTTCTTAGCTGGTAAGCACTGCCCACCTCCGACCCCTGACCATGGTAACACCAATTTTTTTTTTAAAAAAGATTGATGGTTTTCTTGTGAGAAAATATGGCATGTTTAAAGAGGTGTTTATATCATGTATATGATTACTTTAAACATAGGTGGCTGTTCTGCTACTCATGTAAAAGTATGAGTGAGAATTAGTGACAGTTGAATGGGGTGTTGAGATATTTGTATCTATTTGACTATTCTATTTTCATTTGCAAAACAATTTTTAAGTGCAGTTCACATGAAACAAACATAATACGAGGGATTGTGAATTTTTTTTTCTTCTGAGTTTGTTTATAACAGTTAATATGCTTGTTGCCATTTTTTTTCCCCTTGAAGCCATCATGTCTCAAACAAGTTTTGGCTGAGTTTTTTTGTCCCAATTTCTTTGCTAATGAAGCAAAATTTCTAAACAAGGGTCTTCCTGTGATAGTGTGTTAAAGATGTGTCTCTGTTAGATATGTGATTACTTTAAAGAAATGTGTTTGTACCTGTTTCTGCTATCTAACCTAAGCCGACAGGCGCCCTCTCATCCTCCTCTTCCTCATGAAAACAGGTACACCAAATTGTCCTGATAAATCTGATTTCCTAAGTTGTTATTTTTACAGTTCTTTGATTATAAAACCAACTTTGCTGGAACACCTATTTAACTGTGAAATGTACATGAAATCTGGACTTGAACACACTAGAAAAAGCATCACATTCAATGGTTTCCAGATAGGAAAATATCCAGATGCATGTTGTTTATACCATTGTGGTTCTACATATAAATATATGATATTTATATCACATTGAGTTATTTTCTGGTTGCTTATTCTGCTTGGTATGGTATCTCGAGAACCATATCCTAGTTTGTCACTTGCTTTTTTCCACTGTATAGCAATAGTCAGTTTTTTCTGGCATGGTGAGCTAAGCATTGCACTATGTTCATAGATTTTTAAGATGGTGGACCATGGACATTTGTTTTTAAGTAGAGGTGGGCAACATAATGGCTTCGAGGCAGGTTATCATTGGCAACCTGATCCTGGTCTACATTTGATAGACATTTTTCTTGGATTGGTTTCTGAATCTTACTTATCCACACACCCAATTAGTATGTTATATTTCATCGGCCCTACCAGTTCATTAAACTACCTACATGTTGGATCTCTGATGTGTTTTTATTAGTTCATACATTCTTTTTTCCATTTAAACTCACCTGACATGTATTATATCAAATGACCATCCACATGGTTGTGAGGATTTATTGAATCTAACCTATCCCTTTTTTTTTCATTGGTTTCTGAATCTAAGTTATCCACACGACCAATTAGTACGACTGGCCCCACCATTTCATTAAACTACCTACATGTTGGATCTCTGATGTGTTTTGTATTGGTTCATATGTTCTTTTTTCCATTTAAACTCATCTGACATTATATCAAATGACCGTCCACTGAATCTAACCTATCCCTTTTTTTACAAATAACTGTGTCCTACTTGTGTGCATACCAAATGGCTATCCATGTGGGATTCGTAGTTGTCTGGACGATGCCTGGCATCGTCTAGTTAGGTAGGCAACCTATATATGCCTAGGGGCTTGTATAGCCTAGGCGTAATAAATGGGTTAGGTGGACGCTTAATGGACATGACCCATTTATTATAAGCAGTTGAGAATGAAACAAATGAATAGCTGAGATTTAATCTAGTTGTTTGGATAGTGATTGAGAAAGTTGATTCTTTAATTGGTAGCATGACATTGTAGTTTTCGTGTATTTGCTTTGTTGGTTTGGAAGCTTAAACATTTTATGCATTGCAGCTTTGTTGATTGGTGAATTTGGAACCATGGATTTGTGACCATCACAATGAATTTTCCTTGTAATTGGTTGTTTATTTTCAATTGAATTTTAGTTTTTGTTTTTATGATTATGTTATTCTATTATTTAGTTGAATCAAATAGAATATGTTTGTGAACTATTATAATCATTTGACCCTTTGTCAATTATGATAACCATGAAAATTTAGCATTTCTCATACCACATTCACCTGTAGAAAAAAGAAGCAGCATGAATAAATAGAGAATTAACATTACATGTGTATTTAAGCACCTCCTAGGTGCTGAGGCAGCTAGGTACATGTCCACTGCGAGGCTTGCCTGACCCCTAGACAAATATGGTGGGATCAATGGATTTGAATTTGGTACATATTTTTTTATCTTTCTTTCTATCCATCTGCTTTGTTTCTTATATCCCATGGTAGATGGAATATGTAGACCTTTTACCATGTATGATTTAATTCTGTATTCTTTTTTGGAATGATCATTTGTTATTTAGGCAGAAAATGATATAAACATGTACTTTCTTTGTTGAAGTCCATGGGTTATCTCCATTAAGTTTTATCTGGCACTGTCATGTTTGTGTTTACCGTTGACAAAACCATTGAAATGAATTCTGTTGATCCTGATGTTTATCTGTGGTATTACTATCTACCTGTCATGTTATGTATGATGAATTTGTCCCCGTCATGTTTCTTATATTATATTATTAGACGTTTTATGTGACATTTCTCACATGCCATTTATTCAATGCAGAGGATTTTGTTACTGAAATTTCTGTGTCATGAAGCCCTCAACTCAGCGTTTATTCGTGAGCATCTTGACCAATGTGCTGAGACATTACCTGATCTACAGCAGAAGTTGCGCTCACTTTATGCAGAGTGGAGAAATCTAAAATTCCAAGAACTGACAGAGAAAACAGAGGAGAATTCAAACATCATCCAAAATGTTGATGCTTTCAGTGAAGGTATGATTACCTTGCCTCTAAATGATGGAAAATTGATGCAACTGTGAAATATTCAAATAACCAATCCTATACTTTCACTGTGTTTCCAGCACACCTGCAGAGAGGAACTAGTACAGCTGAGAATGGTTTTGGAGAAATTATGCTTGGTGGTATTGGAAAATGTTCTGGCATGCTCTTTCTGAAAAGATTTTCTGAGAAGCATCATGATGGCAATGAAGATCCAAGAAACCCTACTCATGATCCTTCGGAAATGAAGTTGGAAGATGTCCAAAACAATTGTAGGCCTTCCCACGGAAGAGATGAATGCAACAAACCAAATGGTCAGGTGCAGCCTGTTGCTTCACAACGAGATGGTGGCTATACCAGTAGGGATATGTTATTATGCAACAACGAACATGAAAATCCACAAAATGGTCCGTCTAATTTAAGAACTCATGATATTGGTATGGAAGCAAATGGCTCAATGCATAGACTTGGCCTATATGGATCACATCTCTTATCAGGCAACGGAAATGCTTTATTTTCCAGGAATTCTCCTACCATGCCCCTTGCCTCTTCAGTCATTGTGCCTTTGACAGAACCATCCACAGCCAACATTGATAGCCTATCATTCGCACATCAACATAGCATTCAGCCTGGATTGAGTACATCACAAGTTTCGTTTTTGAGATGAACCCCAGAAGAGAGCATTCCAAGACTCAATTGGTAATATAGAGTCTCAGCTTCTTAAAATGTCATTCCGCAGGGAACTTCTGGGCAGGGATTCTTATGGTCGGCTATACTGGCTTTTAAGTAGACCAGATGAACGTCCTAGGTTGGTTGTGGAAGCAAATCCAAAGACTAGTTGTGCATCTTCTTCTGATCTAAAGCGACATCGATTTTGCCTTCTGGGTTCATCATGGACTTTATATGAATCGGGTTCAGAAATCCAAGGTCTGATTCAATGGTTGGGGGGTGGTGATGCGAGGGAGAAGGAGCTGAAGGACTCTATATTGCAGTGGTTTAGGTTTGGATCACAGCAAGTTAGTAACTGTGTTCCTGAGATAGCTCAGTTGGTTCCAGATTCATTGGTCAGTGAAAAGTCGGTGACTCCTGATTTGTCAGTCACTAAAGCTTTAGCGATACTAGAAAAGAAATATGGCTCTTGCTTGGAGCCTGAGACGAATGAACTTCCGAAGAAGCGAGGGAGAAAGTCAAAAACAAGTTTTGAGGAGAGACTGTACAGGTGTGACTGTTTAGAACCGGTTTGGCCTTCTCGATATCATTGCTTGTCGTGCCACTGGACATTCTGCACTAGTGTAGAACTTGAGGGGCATAACAATGGAAAATGCAGTTCAATTGTTCCTTCTTCTGATGGGACCAAGGAAAATGGGGATTATATGAAAGGAAAGGGGATGAGGTATGAGAGTGGTTTTGGCAAAATCCATGGTGATGAAGTTGATGTGCCTGACGCTTCCAAGAACAGGAAGTTCAATCTCAGCTCAAGATTGGTTAAGCATGAAAAAGCATCCCCCTTTGACTTTGGTGAAATAAGTAGCAAGTTTGTTACTAATAATTCCAACATGGAGTTGGTGAAAGAAGTTGGTCTTATTGGTTTGGGTGGGATCCCATCATTTGTCCCATCTGTTCCAGAATATTTTGTTGATCCTACTTTAATGTTACACCTAATGCTGAATCTAAACATAACCAGATGATTGGTTTAACAGATTCTTGGGAATATCCAACAAAGAAAAAGGTTGGGCCATCTCAAAGATCTGTGGAGAATGGGTCCCAAAATCATGGAAATCTGAAAGACATGTGTCAGGATGTGAGAATCCAGGAGAAAACATCCCTCAGTCAAATACTAGGACAGGAAGTATAGAACCTGATCAGTGCTGTATTATATCACAGTATTCATTGCAGCGGGTCGTGGGCAGGTTCTGCAATCCTAAGACGATTAAAAATTAACTTACTTGATATGGATGCTGCCCTGGCCAATGAATCTTTGAGAGCGGAAAGGGCATCCTCACAGAGAAGATGCACATGGCGTGCATATGTGAAATCTGCAGACTCTATATATGAGGTCAGTTGAATTCCATTGTCATGATGAAAGTGTTATATTTGCTATCATATTGTGCATTTTATTAGGTCCATCTTTTTGTGTGAATATTTTGCTTGCTTTTGTGTGAATATTTTTTTCTCTGCAAGGTGGTCACAGTTTTCATTCATGGCAGTCTAAATACATATTTTTATTTTTAGTAGTGGATTTTAACATTTTTATCATGAAAAACAGGAAAATTGATATGAAGATTTTATGAAATTTTATTATATGCTCATGGAAAGAACCAAGCATTAAATTGTTTTGAGGGAATTTAGAAAATGTTGGCTAGTATTCTGTGTGTAGATTTTTATTGACCGACTTGGATCATCATTGTGCAGATTGTCCTAGCAATGCTCATATTCGAAGGCATGATCAAGACAGAGTGCTTGAATAATAGATGGTGGTACTGGTCATCCCTCACTGCTGCAGCAAAGACATCCACTCTATCGGCACTTGCTCTTCGCATATACACACTGGATTCATCCATCATATATGAAAAGACATCATCCTCCGGTTCAGATATGATGGACAATACGAAGCTGGTGAGCAAGGTGGGAAAGAAGAGGAGAGATGCGGATGGGTGATTTTGAGGTCCCAAGTCTTGAAGGAAATTGGATTTTACCATATTTCCAAGTGTCCTCAAAATGCGGGCTTCCTGACCTTGCTTTGTGACCTCCTGGGTTTTCCAAACTTTAGGTCGGGAAACAAAAAGGTGCAGGGGAGTGAAGATACTACAGCCATGTATATAAGAGGGTACAAGCTGAAATGCTAACAAAAAGGTTCCTGGGCTGTGGGGGTGGAGGCTGTTGTCTATATGTAATGGACTGGTTCAGTTTAGTGGCTGTTGCGTTGTATGGGAAATTCTTCAAATTTTGAGTAACTCAGGACAAGAGGCTGAGGACATTGACAATGAAAAGATAAAGTGTCAGCAGTGGGGAAACCACCGAACATACAATAGAAATCAATGTGATAGAATCTGAATCAGAAGTTGAAATTGAACAGGTTTCAAGCCAATATATAATTTCTTTATACATGTTCACTTTGTTCTTCTGATTCTTTTTTCAAGAACAACATTTATTTTATAAACAAGGTTACTCATGTCCTATTTCATGTATTTTTCTTTACAGCCTCTGTTTTTGGTGCAGTCCAGAGTTTTTGACAGGGTGCTCATATGATCTTCATTAACATTTCATTATATGGTCTTTCATGTTATTGGACTTGAATATAGCTTCAGCAGTAGACTGACTACAATAGATTTTGATGACACCTCTAATGTTGAAGCTTCCTAAATGGCCACAAGATTAATTCTTGAACCCATTTGTGCTTTTGTAAAACAAATAATGTTCATGCTTTGATGAAAGCCTATGTTTGTGAAAGGGCACGTATGGGATTGGAGAAGTTTGGATGATGTATTTATTGCAATTAACTGGAAACAATGTAGCAGGTGATTTCAGGTAATCAGAGGTCAGGTGGGAGACCTGAAAAAATGATTTTTGGATGTTTGGGGTAACCTATTGCTAACAGGGTTTCATATTGTATAGCTTGGAAATGCTTGTGTGCTCATTTTAATGTTTCCTTAAACATACGATGAAAATAGTACAATTGTTTATTGTATTATTCCTGTTCTGTTTAAATTTCCTGGAAGGTGCTTTTGTTACTTAATTTTTTTTCTGTTGCATGTCTGTTCTTGTTTATACTGATGGTGCTCATATAAGATGCTGAAATGTACATTCATGTAAGGTTTTGGCTTTATGGAATCTTACAATTGCATAGGTCTATTATTCTCTTACCCTTGTGGACCTCCAACCATGTTTTCTTAGGCTTGTTTTAGGTATGTGATCCTACTTCCATTTCTAATGTTGTTTGTTATCTTCTCTCTTTTTTTCTTTCTTTCTAATCTAATTTACTTTGTTAGTCTCAGGACCTATCTATAGAATATATAGAATAAATTGTTCAGCTGCTGCTGTTCTACGAAAGTATTTGCTCAGACTTGGTGAACAGGTTTTACTTCCAACAGAGGGACCCTCTACGAGGCTGCAAACAATATGGTTCCTTCAAGAAGCGAGCATTGCAGACAACCAAATCCATCACAACCTATTGCATTGAGAGCTTAAAAAAGATAAGGTAAGTGTGTTTAAGTC